>OU015742.1:99801234-99837434 GCA_907169655.1 Acomys percivali
TTCTTCTTCTTCTTCTTCTTCTTCTTCTTCTTCTTCTTCTTCTTCTTGTTCTTTTTCTTCTTGTTCTTGTTCTTCTTCTTCTTCTTCTTCTTCTTCTTCTTCTTCTCCTCCTCCTCCTCCTCCTCCTCCTCCTCCTCCTCCTCTTCCTCCTCCTCTTCCTTTTCTTTTCCCTTTCCCTTCTCCTTCTCCATCTTCTCTTTTTTCTGTCTTTTCCTCCTGGCCCTACCTGAGATCCCGAGCCCGGGAACTGAATCTCTGCCTATCTCTCTTCTGTGTAGCTATAGGCTATCTAGATTTTTAATTAACCAATAAGAGACAATTGGCAACAAAGTTTACATAGTAGTGTTCCATGTACATGACAATAAGTTCATCAGGATTGCAAACAGATCTTGGTCCCCAGAAATTAGCATCTGAATACACAGAGCACCAATTCCTACCTAATAGTCATAGACTATATTTCATCTCTTGGACTCCATTTTCCAGCTTACATCTTTGGCAAAAGACCTCTGATTTCCTGTAGGCCATGCCAACTCTACAGACCTGAGAGGCAATGTTGGCACCCAAAACCTCAGATGTCAGGCAGAGCATGATAACCCCAGTAGAGAAAGTCTACTGGCCTTAAAGACCTTGATTCACCAGAACCCTAGGTCATTCAAGCAGGAAGACCAGAGAGGAAACAGAAACCAAGGGGAAAAATCCAAATTTACCAATCTAACAATTATAAACTCAGAAATCAGAACCTAAATCTATAATAACTACACAGCAAGATTACTAGAGGCCAGCACAATAACACAATCAACAACAGTGAGGTCAATAAAGCATTACCAGGCTCCAACTATCTTATGACAGCAATCCTTGCATATTCCTACACAGTCTAAGCACAAGAAAATGATCTTAAATCCAACCTTTGAAGATGATAGATGCCTTTAAAAAAGAACTTAATACATCCCTTAAAGAAACACAGGAAAATACAATCACACAGGTGAAGGAAATAAAACTGTTTAAGACCTGAAAATGCAATAAAGAAAACACAAACTGAGGGTATTTTGGAGATGGAAAATCTAGGTAAGTGAACAGGAACTACAGAAACAAGCATTAATAACAGAATGCAAGAGATGGAAGGGAGAATCTCTGGCATAGAAGATATGATAGAAGAAATTGATGTCAGGTGAAGAAAATGTTAAATCTAAAACTTTTCTTATACAAAATATCCAGGAAATCTGGAACACTATGAAAATACCAATCCTAAGAATAATGGGAGTATAAAGAAAATATTCCCAGCTCAAGGTCTAGAAAAATTTCAACAAAATCATAGACTAAAACTTCTATAACCTAAACAAATCAATATCTATGAACATACACAAAGCTTACAAAACACCAAATAGATTGAAGTAGAAGAAACACATTCCATTGCCACATAATAACCAAAACATGAAACCAGAACAAATAAAGAATATTAAAAGCTTCAAGTGAAAAGGCTAAGTAACACATAAAGGCAGACCTATTAGAATTATACCTGATTTCTCAACAGAGACTCCAAAAGCAAGAAGGACCTGGGCAGATATCTTGCAGACTCTAAGAGACCACAGATGTCAGCTAAGACTACTATACACAGGAAAATTTGCAATCACCTAGATGCAGAAAACAAGATATTCCACGATAAAACATTTATGCACAAGTCTGAACCTACAGAAGATACTAGAAAAAACACTTATCCCAGTAAGTTTGACTACACTCAAGAAAACACAAGAAATAAATAATTTCACACTAGCAAAACCAAAATAACACACACACACACACACACACACAGACACAGACACACACACACAAAAACACACACACACACACACACACACACTCAACCACCAACATTAAAAATAATAGGAATTAATCATTGGTCATTTATATCTCTCAACTTCAATGAACTCAATTTCTCAACAAAATGTATGTGAAAAGAGGATCCATCATTCTGCTGCATACAAGAAACCCACCTCAACATCAAAAATAGACATTTCTTCAGAGTAAAGGGCTGGAAAAAGATTTTCCAAGCAAAGGGACCCAAGAAGCAAGCTGGTGTAGCCATTCTAATATCTACCAAAATAGATTTTCAAACAAAATTAATCATAAGAGATGGGGAAGGACACTTTATGCTAGTCAAAGGAAAAATCTACCAAGAGGGGGTCTCAATTCTGAACATATATGATCCAAATGCAAGGGCCCACACATTTGTAAAGGGAACATCACTAAACGTTAAACTACTCATTGACCCTCACACATGAATGAATAGTAGAAGACTTCCACATCCCACTCTCACCAATGGACAGGTCATCCAGACATAAGTTAAACAGAGAAATAACCGAAATAAAAGATGTTATGACTCAATAGGACCTAATAGATATCTATCGGATATTTCACCCTAAAACAAAAGAACATGCCTTCTCAGCACCTCACATAACCTTCTTCAAAATTGGTGATATACTTGGTCACAAAGTAAGCCTCAAAAGATAAAAGAAAATTGAAATAACCACCAGTATTTTATCAGATCACCATAAATAAACAACAGAAAGCCTACCACCTTATGGAAACTGAACAACTCTCTACTCAATGACCACTGGGTCAAGGAAGAAATAAACAGGGAAATAAAAGACTTCCTAGGATTCAATGAAAATAAATGCAGATTATACTCAAACATAACAGACACAATGAAAGCAATGCTAAGGGGAAAGTTCATAGCAGTAAGTGCCTTCATAAAGAAATTGGAGAGATCTCATACTAGCAACTTAATAGCACAGCTGAAAACTCTAGAACAAAAAAAAAAAAAAAAGATCAAAACATCCAAGAGGAGTGACTGCAGGAAATAATCAAACTCATGGTTGAGATCAATAAGATAGAAACAAAGAGAACAATACAAAGAATCAACAAACAAAAAGTTGGTTCTTTGAGAAAATCAATAAGATAGACAAACTCTCAACCAAACTAAGTAAAAGATAGAAAGACAATATCTAAGTTAATAGAATTAGAAATGAAAACAGGGACATAACAATAGATACTGAGGACATTCAAAGAATCATCAGGTCTTCCAAAACCTTTACAAAATTGGAAAAACTAAAAGAAATGAACAATTTTCTCAATAGATACCACTTATAAAAGCTCAATCAAAATCAGATAAACAATCTAAATAGATCTATGTTCTTTAAGGAAATAGAAGCCATCAATAAAAGACTCCCAACCAAAAAGCGCTCTGGGCCAGATGGTGCAGAATTCTACCAAACTTTCAAAGAAGAGATAACACCAATACCCCTAAAACTATTCTACAAAAATAAAAACAGGAGGAACATTGCTGAACTCATTTTATAAGGTCACAGGTCAGTCACCATGATACATAAACAACATAAAGACTCAACAAGAGATTTTCAGACCAATTTCCATTATGAACATTGATGCAAAAATACACAATAAAATACAAACATCTTCCAAGAATACATCAAAATCATGATCAAGTAAGATTCATAACATGGATTCAGGGACACTTCAACATATGAAAATCCACCAATGTAATCCATCATATAAGCAAACTATAGGGAAAAACCACATGGTTATCTCATTATATGTTGCAAAAAACTTCAATAAAATTGACCACTTTATGTTAAAAGTGTTGGAGAGATTTGGGATACAAGGTATATACTTAAACACAAGAAAGGCAATATAGAGCAAATCAATATCCAGCATCAAGTTAAATGGAGTGAAACTCAAATGAATTCTACTAAAATCAGGGACAAGAAAAGGCTGCTCGCCTTATTCATAATAGCCAGATCATGGAAACAGCCTAAATGTCCCTCAGTAGAAGAATGGATAAAGAAACTGTGGTACATATACACTATGGAATACTACTCAGCTATTAAAAACAAGGAATTCCCAAAATTTGTGGACAAATGGATTGAGCTAGAAATGATCATAATGAGTGAGTTAACCCAGAAGAAGAAAGAGTCAAATGGTATATACTCACTTATATCTGCATACTAGCCCAATGGGCATGTCCCACGAAAGCCTTCACTTACCAGGAAACTGGGACAGAGGGGAGGACATCCTATTGGGACTCTAGATGAGAGAAGCATGGGAGAATAGCAAAGTAGAAGGATCCAGAGGGTCCTAGAAACCTACAAGAAGAACATTATGATTGGCAGAATTTGGATCAGGGGTCCCACTCAAACTAAGGCACTAGCCAAGGACAATACAGGCAGTAAAATTTAAACCCCTACCCAGATCTAGCCAATGGACAGGACAGTCTCCACAGTTGACTGGAGAGTGGGATATGACTTTCTCATGTACACTGGTGCCTCACATTTGACTATGTCCCCTGGAGAGGGAGACCTAGTGGCACTCAGAGGAAGAACACCAGGTCACTGAGAAGAGACTTGATACCTTATGAGCATATACAGGGGGAGGTAATCCCTCTGAGGAACAGTCATAGGGGAGGGGAATAAGGGGAAAATGGGAGGGAGGGGAGAATGGGAGGATACAAGGGATGGGATAACCATAGAGATGTAACAAGAATAAATTAATAAAATAAATAAAAAAATTTAAAAAGAAAAGAAAAGGCTGCTCACTCTCTCATTATCTGTTCGCATAGTATTTGAATTTCTAGCTAGAGCAATAAGACAACTAAAGTAGATCAAGTCCATACAAATTCGAAAGAAAGAAGTCAAAGTATTGCTACTCACAGATGATATGATTATATACATAAATTGACTACCAGAGAATTTCTACAACTGATAACCACCTTCACCAATGTGGCTGTACAAAATTAACTAAAAAATCAGTAGCTCTCCTTTATACAAGTGATAAAGTGTCTGAGAAAGAAATTAGGCAAACAACATTCTTCACAATAACCAAAAATAATATAAAGTATCTTGGTGTAACTCTAACCAAGCAAGTGAAAGACCTGTATGAACTTCAAGTATCTAAAAAAAGACTCTGAAAAAGATGTCAGAAGATGGGAAGATCTCCCATGCTGATGGATTGGTAGGATTAACATAGTAAAAATACCCATTTTACCAAAATCACTTGACAGATTCGATGCAATTCAACACAATTCTTCACAGACTTTGAAAGAACAATTCTCAATTTCATATGGAAAAGTAAAAAACCTAGTATACCTAAAACACTCCTATAAAATAAAAGAACTGCAGGTATCTCCACCTCTGATTTTAAGCTGTACTAGAGAGTAATAGTAACAAAACCTGTATGGCATTGAAATAAAAACAAACAGGTTGACAAATGGACTTGAATCAAAAACTCTAAAATAAAGCTACACACCTATGGATACCTGATTTTTGACAAAGAAGCCAAAACCACTCAATGGGAAAATAAAAGCATTTTCAGCAATTGGTGATAGTCTATCTGGATGTCTGAATGTAGAAGAATGTAAATAGATCCATATTTATCATCTTGACAAACTCAAGTCTAAGTGGATCAAAATAAAATCAGATACATTAAACCTGATTAAAAAAAATGGGTTATAGCCTTGAACATATTGGTACAGGAGAAAACTTCCTGAACAAAAAAACAGTAGCACAGATGCTAAGATCATCAATTAATAAACAGGGCCTCGTAAAACTGAAAAAATTCTGTAAGGACACCATCAATGGGACAAAATGGCATCTTACAGAATGTGAAAAGATTGTCACCCACCCCACATCTGATGGCACGCTAATATTCAAAATATATAAATAACTCAAGAAGTTATACATCACCAATGAAATAACCCAACTGAAATGTGGTGTACAGATTTAAAAAGAGAATTCTCAACAGAGGAATCTCTAATGTCTTAGAAGAACTTAAAAAATATTCAACATCCTTAGTAATCAGGGAAATGCAAATCAAAGTGACTCTGAGATTTTATTTAACACCTGTCAGAATGCCTAAGATAAAAATCTCAAGCATCAGCTCATGTTGGGAAGAATGTGGAGCAAGGGGAACACTCCTCCATTGCTTGTGAGGATGAAAACTTGTACAAACACTTTGGAAATCAATTTGGCAGTTTCCCAGAACATTGGGACTCGATCTAAATCAAGATGCAGCTATTCCACTCCTTGATATATACACAAAGGGTACTCCATGATACCACAAGGGCACTTGCTCAACTATGTTCATATCCACTTTATTCATAATAGCCAGAAACTGGAAACAACCTAGATGGTCCTCATCCAAAAAAAAAATGGATACAGAAAATGTTTATGTAATGAAGTATTCCTAAGCTATTAAAACAAAGACATCATGAAATTTGCAGGCAAATGGATGGAACTACAAAAGATCATCCTGAGTACAGCACCCCAGACCAAGAGAGACAAACATGGCATGTACTCACTTACTAGTGGATATCAGCTTTAAAGTAAAGGATAACCATATCACAACACACAGATGCCCCCCAAAAGCTAACTAACAAGAAGGGGTCAAAGGTTGCATGAATCTCACTGAGAAGAGAAAATAGAATAAACATCATGAGTGAATGGGGGTAGGGGACGCAATGAGGGTGAGAGTGGGACTGGGAACAGGAACAATAAGGTGGGGCAAGGACAGAGGAGAGAATACTGGGACAGACAACAGGAATCAGAGCTGGGGAGTATCTCTGGGACGAGCTAGAATCCTAGGGCAATTAAAACTCACAAGACTATGATGGTGATCATAGCTAAGACTCCTAGCAAGGGGGGATATGGAACCTTAACTGGCCATCTCCTGTAGCAAGGCAAGACTTTCAGGAGAGGGATTGGAACCCTAACCCAGCTACAAAACCCTCAACCTACAAATTGCCTTACCTACAAGATGTTATGAAGTAAAGATAGAGCAGAAATTGAAGGAGTGGACAACCAATGACTCATTCAGCCTGAGAACCATGCCATGAGAAGAATCTCACCTCTGACATTGCTAATGATATTCTGTTATACTTGCAGACAGGAACCTAGCATAACCAGCATCAAAAAGGCTTCACCAAGCAATTGATGGAAACAGATACAGAGACCCACAGCCAAACATTAGATGGAGCTTAGAAAATGATGTGGAAGAGGAAGGGGAAGGGTGGTGGGAGTTAGAAGGGTCAAGGACATCAAAAGAAAGCCTACAGAATCAACTAACCTGCACCAATAGACATTTACAGAGATTGAACCACCAACCATGGAGCCTGCACAGGAGTAACCTAGGACCTATGCACATATGTTATAGTTGTGCAGTTTAGTCTTCATGTGGGACTCCTAACAGTGGGAACAGGAGCTGTCTCTGACCTTGTTGCCTGCCTTTGGGATCCTTTTCTCCTACTTGGAACCTCATTTGGTCTCAATATGAGAAGATGCATGTAGCCTTATTGAGCTTGATATGTTAGGGGTGGTTAATATTCATGGAAGATCTCCCCTTTTCTGAAGAGAAAGGAAGGAAGAGTTGGTGGGGGTGAGTTTGGGGTAGGATTGGCAAGAGAGAAGGCATGGGAAACTGATGTCTGAATGTAAACAAACGAACAAACAAACAAACAAATAAAATTGTTTGAAGTTAGTAGACCTGTGTGAAACAGAAAGTGCTTGTATTCAAAGTATGATATTTAAAAGGAATAATTGAAAAGAATATAATGGAAAGATCTCAACAACCTAGAATTTTACCTCAAGAAAGGAGAGAAAAAGGAGAAATAATAAGAAGGGAAAAAGATTTCAACATAAATATATGAAAGATGAGATAGAAAAAACTAATAAAACTTAAAGATACTTCTTTGAAAATCTCAGTATGACTTGATAAATTGACAAAAATTTAGCTAGAGTGACTAGGACTGAATATTTAAAATACTAAAATTAGACTAGAGGGCATCATAAATGAATACTACAGAGAACATACAAATAAAGAGGATAACCCAGTGAGACAAATACTTAGAAATATTCAAACTGAAGAAATGAAAAGAGTCTGAATAGATTTACCATAAAGAGACCAAGTTAACAATAGAAATAGAATAATTTCCCACAAAGAATTGTCCTAAACCAAATGACTTCAATAATAACTTTCTATTGTTTTGTTTTGTTTTCCTGGAATACAGTCTTATCATGTAGTAAAGGCTGCTGAGAACTCAAAATCATCTGCCATTCCTCTCAGGTTTTAGGATTATAGGTGTTTACACCACATCTAGGTCTATGGAAGATTTGTACTGAATGTTTGGAGAAGAATTAACATTGATTCTTATGAGGGTGTCTACAATGATGTCTCTAGGTGCATTCAGCTGCATTCACAGCTATTGTTGGTGCATGTGGCCAGTGAGCTGAAGGTTGAACATGTGTAGAAAAGGAGTGGATAGTTCTTGGCTGGTTCTTTGAGATGATGCCTACACTGATTTTAATATCTGACAAGGATTTCATAAGGAAAGAGAATCATGTATAAATACCTGTATAAATGCAGTTACAAAAATTCTAGCTAAAATACTAGAAACTAGACTGGGAGGTAATTCGTTTAATATACTTCTTAGCATACGAGAAGCCTTTGTTCATTCCCCAGCAACATTTAAAGAGAAAATGGTGATATATCTCTGTCCTTCTATCAGTTCAGGAGGTGGAAGAAAGAGTATGAAGGGTTCAAGGCCATCCTTAACTACAAAGAGAGTTCAAGAACATCTTGAGTTATCTGAGTCAATAAACCAAATTTAACAGCATATAAAAAGGGATTATGCAATATAGTATGGTTATTTCACAAATTCAAGATTGACTTGACATTGAATATCAATGTACAACATCATATCAATAGTAGACAGAATATTATTGTCTCAGTAGATATTAAAAAGCATTGAAAATACTTTATAATAAAAAAATCAGCAGTGTGAGGCATGGTGGTGTATGCCAAAGATAAAGTATTTGGGAAGCTGAGAAGAAGAATCTGGAGTTCCAACCTAGCCTAGGCTACTCAGTAGCCAGATTCTGCCTCAAAACAAAAATGATAACAAAGATAATAACAACAAAAATACTTAATATTGGATAAACATGCCTGATAAAAGTCATTTATGCTGATATGTAGCTGTAAGAATTTGCAATGACTGAAGACTGCAAGCCCTCTATGTATGATCAGGAATAAGACAAGTATTTGCATGATTAACATTGCAATTTGAAAACACTATGCTAGAGGTTCAGTTGTGTAATGAAAATAAATAAGGCAGCCCACATCGAAAAACAGGAAAATAACATCTATTTTTAGATAACATGATCTTGAGTATAGAAAAATATAAGGAATTTTCAGTAATAAAATTTTAGAGCTAATAAATATGTTTAACAGGGTTCTCCAAGATGCCATTATTACACAAAAACAAGTGTATTTCTATGTGCTTGTAATAAGCATGTCAAAATAAATAGAAGAAACCAACTTTAGTTACTACAGAATTTAAAAGAGTAAAATAAAATATTTAAGAATAAATTTAATCAGGTTGATATGAATCATATTCTCTGAAAAAGTGTTACACATTGATGAGAGAAATAAAGAAGACCTAGATAAATGAAAAAGCATCACTGTTTTGGGAGTCTAAGAGTTAATTACTGTTAAAATAGCAATAATATCCAAATTAATCTGTAGTTTCAGTAGAATTCTTGTCAAAATTTCATCTGCATTGTTTATACATACCTACAACTCATTCAGAATTGCAAAGAAAATGTAATGGCCAACATAATCTCATAAAAGAAGAAGAGATTTGGAGAGTCAATAATTGCTGATGAAGTGTTATGACTCAAATGAAGCCATAGCAATGACAATAATGAAAAGCTGAGAAAAAAGAACCATACAAATCAGTGAAACTAAATGGAGAAACCAGAGATCAGTACACACTTTTAGGGAGACTGGTTTTTGACAGTGATGTTGAGATTTCAATGTAGTAGTCAATCAAATGGTTTGGACAACTGGAAAGCACATTCTTTTTTAAAAAAATTATTTAAATAATTTATTCAGATTACATCTCGAGTTTTATCCCCTCACTCTCTCTTTCATCTTATTCCACTCCCCTAGGCCTGTGACAGAAGGGGATCTTCTCTCCCACCAAATGATCACAGCTTATCCTGGTCTCATCCGGGTAGCCTGCTTATCCTTTCTCTGTGTGCCACTAGGCCTCCCCATCAAGGGAAAATAGTCAAAAAGGGGGCACAAGAGTTTATGTCAGAGTCAGTCTCTGCTCTCCAAACAACTGTGGAGAATGCACTGTCCATTGACTATATGTGAATAGGGGGCCTAGGTTTACTACATGCACTGTCCTTGGTTGGTACAGTAATTTGATCAGACACCTCTGCGTCCAAATCCGCCAGCCTTGATAGGCTTCTTATAGGGTTCCTGGACCCTCTGGGTCCTACTATTTTCCCCCATTCCCTCATACCTCTCTCACCTGGATTCCCAACAGGAAGTCCTAGCATCAGTCCCAATTCCTCACTGAATGAAGACTCTCAGAGGACATCCCTGTTGGGCTAGGAAGTATATACCATGTATATCTTTCTGGATCTGGGTTAACTCACTCAGGATGATCATTTCTAGTTCTATCCATTTGCCTGCAAATTTCAAGATTTCCCTGTTTTTAATAGCTGAGTACTATTACATATTTAAAATGTACCATAGTTTCTATATCCATTCTTCAACTGAGGGACATCTAGGTTGTTTCCAGATTCTGCCTATTATGAATAAGGCTGATATAAAATAGTTAATCAAATTCCCTTTTTATGTGGGGGAGCATGTAAAGCTGGATCTTGAGGTAGTACTGTCTCCAATTTTCTGAGAAAGCACCAGATTGATTTCCAAAGTGGTTGTACAATTTTCCATTCTCATTGGCAATGATGTTGGTTGTAGTAGAGTGTTTGTATGGTTATGTTTTCCTATAGTGAAGTTATCTATTTCTTGTGTTATTTTTGTTGTAGTTTGTCACGTTGGGCTGGAGTTTTCCTTCTAGTAAATTCTGTGGGGCTGAATCTGTGGATAGGTACTGTTTGAATTTGTTTTTGTCATTGAATATCTTGTTTCCTCCATCAATGATTATTGAAAGTTTTGCTGGGTATAGTGGTTCTGGACTTTCATCTGAGGTTTATTAGGGTTTGCAAGATATCTGCCCAGGCCCTTCTGGGCCCTTCTGGCTTTTATGGTCTCTCTTGGGAAGTTGGGTATAATTTTATAGGTTTGCCACTACATGTTACTTGGCTGTTTTCCCTTGATGCCTTTAATTTTTTTCTTTTTTCTGTATATTTTGTGTTTTGATTATTATGTGATGGGAGGATTTTCTTTTCTAGTCTATACTATTTGGTGTTCTGTAGGCCTTTTGTATAAAAATATGCATCTCTTCCTTTAAGTTGGGGAATTTTTCTTCCATGATTTTGTTGGAGATATTTTCTGGGCCTTGCAGCCAGGTGTCTTCTTTTTCCTCAAACCCTATTATCCTTAGGTTTTGTCTTTTCATGGTGTCTTTGATTTCTTGGATGTTTTGTGTCAGGAATTTTTCAGACTTTTCATTTTCTTTAATGGTTGCATCAAATCCTTTTATTGTATCTTCTATATCTGAGATTCTTTTATCCATCTCTTGAATTCTGTTAGCAAAGCTTACCCCTGCATTTCTGTTTTCTTCTTTAAGTTCTCTCATTCCTGGCATTCCTCTCTCTGTGCTTTTATCATTGTTTCCATTTTCTTCTTCAAATCTTGATCCATTTTATCCATTTCTTTCATTCATTTGTTTGCGTTTTACTGAATTTATCCCAGTGATTTCTTCATTTCCTCTCTATAGGTTTCTGTCATGGCTTCTCTAAGGTCCTCATTCTGTTTGTGTGCTTCTGTATATGTTTATGGATTTTGTTCATTTCCTCCATTATCGTCTTCATTACTGAGCATTTGAGGTAATTTTCTTGTGCTTCAATTGTGTTTGAGTTCCCAGGGTTGCATTCTTTGGGATAGCTGGGTTCTGGAAAAGCCATATTGTTTTGGTTTGGGTGGTTTGTGTTTTCATGCAGGCCTTTAGTCTTCTTGCTGTCTCTGATGTTGGGATATAGTTCCTGATGTCTTCCACTGCCTGTTGAGAGCAATTTGTTGCTGAGTGTCTATAGGTTGAGAACCTTCACCTGTGGGGATCAGGGAACCCTTCCCTGGGTCAGAAAGGTGACTTGTTTTCACCTCCTTGGGAATTTGCTCCATACCCTGGGCTCCTCATTGGGTCAACAGAGATTGGTGTTGATGCTCTGCAGCTCAAGGTTCAGTCAGAGATAGTGTACGTACTATGTGCCTTTTGCTGGGTTTTGGAGATCTCGCTCTTGGCCACTGGGGCCCTGGAACCTCAGATCAGTCTGTCAGACAGTGCAGGAGCCACTTGCTGTCTTAGGCTTCTGCCCTTCTTTATCTGTCTTTCTCTGGCCTTGGAACATAGGTTCAGTCTGATAGAGAGGGAAGGAACGGCTGGCTGACTTAGGCTTCTGCCCACCTTTTCCTGCTCTGGCCCCAGATCTGGGACCTAGGAGAGGTCTGACAGAAGGAGCAGGAAGCACCATAGCTGAGAACATGTCTGTAGCCACCTGGGTCCCTCATGGGCCCTGGCTCCTTCTGTGGACTGGCATGGTGATGGTGATCTGAAGTCAGATCTATGCAATGTCCACAGTCTGGGCTCCCCTCTGGGCCAGCAGACACTGAGGTTGGTAGTCTATTCAACCAGGGGGAGTGAAGTTACTGCCCGATAGGTTATGCTGGGCTTTGGAGACCCAGCCTATGGCTACAGAGTCCAGTGACTTTCTGTGGACTGGAGGGGTGTGGTCTGGGGTCAGATGCACCCATTCTCCTGGGTTCTCTGCTGGGCCAGCAGATACAGATACTGGCACTTCACTTCCCAGATACAGAGTCTGTGATCTCTAGATCACATCTGTGGTTCACAGTCAGCTAGTCTCTGGGTGCTGGGCACCTGTTGTCCGTGGACCAGTTGGATACTTTGGAGGACACACCTACCTGTGCTCTGCACTGTGTTGACCCTTCTCACCTAGGGTTCTCCAGGTCTTTTGGTCAGTAGCTCCAAGCCTTGTCTTTAGGTTCTGTCCTGCTGCTCAGACACCATGCGTAGTTGGCACCACCATCTTAGATCTCCATTAACAAGCACATTATTAAGAAGGAAATTCAACCTTTACCTTGAATCATTTACATATATCAATTTGAAGTGGATAAAAGTTTGAAGTGGGCAAAAGATTTGAAGATGTGTTTCTCTGATAAACGTATACCCCAAAGAACTGAAAACATACACCAAGAGAAATAAGTAGAGGTTCAAGGAAATACTACTCATAATTGTTAAAAGTAAAAAACAGAAAACAAAACAAAGACATAACCCCTTTCAAATCCCAAATGTGCATTGTTAGATGACTGTACAGACAAAATATAGTACATTCTTTGGTTGGAATGTCAGAAATATGGCCATAAGAATAAAACAGTGACAAAATGATACAACAACAACAACAACAAAACCCTGTAAGCATGCTAGATGAAATAAATCACAATAGGCTACACATGAAATGACTATATTTATATGAAATGCTAACAAAAACCAAAAGTAGATTATTGTTTTTAGGAACAGGGAGAGAGTTGGGGTAGAGAACAATTGGTAGTGGGCTTGGTGTTTCTTTAGGAGATTTGGTAGAAGTACTCAGGACTTAGATAACAAACTGGTTATAAACATTTGTAAATGTACCCCCAAAACATTCAATTGCTTACAACTAAGGAATGGACTTAATGGGATACAAATTAGTGGTGATGATGATGATGATGATGATGATGATGATAAATAATAAAATGTTCCATTTCTTTCCAGTGAACTGAATTGATTCTTTTGAGAGAATTAGTCACTGGAATTGTTTTCCCATATGATTTTTTTTCTCTTTTAGTAAATTCTCCTGTCTTGTTTTCACTAGTTCTATCTCTCTAGGCGTGTTTTCTTTCACTTTTTTTGTGTTAGTTTTTCTGTCTTGACCTGTTGAGTATGTCTTTTATCAAAACTGAGTAAGGATTGGATAATTCCTGTTGGCCTAGTTTAAGCCCATTAGTTATTTTCTCTGTGATTTTAAAAATTTAATTAATTTATTCAGATTACAAATAAATTGTTTTCTCCTCATTTGTATACTCTTGTTCCTCCCTCTCTTCCTCTTTCACCCTATTCCCCTCCCCTAGGTTTATGACCGAATGGGACCCCCTCCCCTACCCTATGGTCACAGCCTATCAAGTCTCATCTTGGTAGCCTGCTTATCCTTTCTCTGAGTGCCACCAGGCCTCCTCTCCAAGGGGAAGTAGTCAGAGTCAGTCCCCTCTCTCCACACAAGTGTGGAGAATGTCCTGTCCATTGGCTATATCTGAGTAGGGATTTAATGTTTGCTGCATGGATTATCCTTGGTTGGTGTAGTAGCTTGAGCAGAACCCCTGGGCCCAGATCATAATGTTCTTGTAGGTTTCTAGGACCCTCTGGATCCTTCTAGTTTCTAATTCTTCCATATTTCTCTCACCTAGAGTCCCAATAGGAAGTCCTTGCATCTATCCCAATCTCCTGGTAAGTGAAGACTTTTATGGAACATCCCGTTTGGGCTAGTGTTCAATTATAAGTGAGTATATACCATGTGAGTCTTTTTGAGTCTGGGTTAACTCATTCAGTATGATCACTTCTAGTTCCATCCACTTGTCCTCAAATTTCTGGATTTCATTGTTTTTAATAGCTGTGTAGTGTTCCATAGTATACATGTACCACAGTTTCTTTATCCTGTCCTCAACTGATGGACATTTAGGTTGTTTCCAGGTTTTCATTCTTCTATTAAACTCACCAGAGACTTACTAACTTTTTGAAAGTGAGACCATGTGTGTGTTTTATGTATAAGGTCAAGATGATAGATGGCCCCAGCATAGGAGATGAAGTGAACCATCCCACTTGAGGATAACAAGATATAGGTTTCTAATAATGGGGAGCTAAGATGTAGCTAGGTGAGGATCTTCAAATATGTCTTTCTTCAGTTTCAGTAAAAGAGATAAAACCTACAAAGACTATCCCTTTGAGCAAAGTAAGAAATAGACTCCAGTTAGGGCACAGTAGAAAACTCAGAAGTTGATTGCCGTTGACTACTCTCTATGGTGGTACACTGGCTTCTGAAATCCAAAATAGGTCCTAAATAAGATAATAAGCAAATGAACTAGAAAATAAGTTAAATTGTAGGATGAACTTTAAGTTTTAATTGGTACATTGGTGTATTATTGAACAGATATAGGGATTCATAATAGGGAATAAATTTAGCTTTAATAATAATAGAAATTCATTTATTTGTATAATTACTTTTATAAGTGTTAGAAATTTGAATTTATATACCATGTTAAGTTTCTTCTCTAAATTTTCTTAATAGTCGGTGTCTATTATTGGCTATCTACATTATAACTTGTTAACCCAATAAAAATTTTTGTAGAAGCACATATTTTGACAAGTATATTGCTAGTAGTATTGCAAAATAGAATTTAGACTACTTTTGAATAACTTCTGTTTTTTTGGTATGTTTAATTATGTGTGTCTAGATATTTAACAAGGTATGTTTATGTTGAAAATTACTTCTTCTCAGCTCTAAATGGGACATCTGTATTACAAGCCCTTCCATCAAGAATCAGGGACCATTGCAGAAAGGATTGGGGCAGAGATCCTAACCAGAGGGAGTTAATGTTTATATCAAAACAGTATTAGTTGGATGTGTAAGGAAACATGAACTCATATCAGCCATGATTGCATGCACAGGGCCTGTGCAAGGTCAAGGCAATGAAAATCCTACCTATTGCTTTTGTTGATTCTTTGAATTGTTCTCTTTGTCTCTATTTTATTGATTTTAGCCCTTAGTTTGATTATTTCCAGCCATCTACTTTTCTTTGGTGTGTCTGCTTCTTTTTGTTCAAGAGCTTTCAGGTGTGCTGTTAAATTGCCAGTTTGGGATCATAGCACTTAGTGCTATGAACTTTCTGTTTAGCACTGCTTTCATTGTGTCCCATAAGTTTGGGTATGTTGTATATTCATTTTAATTGAGTTCTAAGAAGTTCTTAATTTCTTTTTTGATTTCATCTCTAACTCAGATATCATTGAATACATAGTTATTCAGTTTCCTTGACTTTGTACACTTTCTGTTGTTACTGTTGTTGTTGAGTTCCAGCTGTAATGCATGGTGGTCTGATAAGATGCAAGCGATTATTTCTATCTTCTTGTATCATTGAGGTTTGCTTCGTGACCAAGTATACAGACAATTTTGGAGAAGATTATATGAGGTACTGAGAAGAAAGTATACTTTTGTGTTTCGATGAAATGTTCTGTAGATATCAGTTAGGTCCATTTTCTTCATGACTTCTACTAAGTTCATTGTTTCTCTATTTACTTTCTGTCTTGATGATCTGTCTTTTGCTGGTAAGTGGAGTGTTGAAATCTCCCACTATTATTGTGTGGTGTTCAATGAGTAAATAAATTTTTAGTAATGTTTCTTTTAAGAATATGAATGCCGCTGCATTTGGGGCATAGATATTCAGGATTGAGACTTTATCTTGGTGTATTTTTCCTTTGATGAGTATACAGTGTTCTTCCCCATCTCTTTTGACTAATTTTGTTTTAATGTCTATTTTATTAGTTATTAGAATGGCTAGAGGTTGCTTCTTGGGTCTGTTTTCTTGGAATACCCTTTTCCAACCTTTTACTCTCAGGGTTATATTCTGTGTAAAGTTAGCCTCCTTAGGTTGGAGTTTTCCTTCTAGCATCAACTGTAGATAATGGATTTATGTTTAGGTACTCTTTAAACTTGATTTTGTTGTGGTATATCTTGTTTTTTCATCTATTGTGATTGAAATATTTCTGTCTAAGATGGCATCTATGGTCTCTTAGTGTCTGTATGATATCCATCTAGACCCTTCTGCCTTTCATAGTCTCTGTTGAAAAGTCAGGTATAGTTCCAATAGGTTTGCCTCTATATCTTACTTGGCCATTTTCTCTCGCAGCTTTTAATATTTTTCTTTGTTCTTTGTTTATTATTTTGATTATTATGTGGTGAGAGGATTTTCTCTTCTTGTCCAATTTATTTGCAGTTCTGTAGGCTTCTTATATGTTTGTGGGCATTTTTTTCTTTAGGTTAAGAAAGTTTTCTATGATTTTGTTGAAAATATTTTCTGGGCCTTGGAGCTGGTAGTCTTTTTCTTCTGTTCCAATTATTTTCAGTTTTGGTTTTTTCAGGGTGTCCCAGATTTCTTGGATGTTCTGTTCAGGGGCTTTTTAGATGAAAGATTTTCTTTGACTGTTGTATTGATTTCTTCAACCATGTCTTGTACCTCTAAGATTCTCTCTTCCATCTCTTGTGTCCTGTTGGTGATGCTTGTGTCTGTAGTTCCTGTCCTCTTCCCTAGGTTTTCCATTTCCAGGATTGTCTCATATTGTTTTCCTTCTTTGTTTCATTCTCCATTTTTAGGTCTTGTATCCTTTTACTCATTTCTTTTTTCTACTTGATTGTAGTTTCTGTCTTTCACTAATATCTTTAAGCGATTTGTTCAATTCTTTCACTTCTTTCTTTGTATATTCCTGTTCTAGGTTGAGGGATTGATTTTCCTCCTTTAAGGCCTCTATCATTTCATAATTTTATATTTGAAATCTTCCTCTTATGTGTCAGGTGTGATAGTATCTCCTGGGCTCCTGGTAGGACTGCTAATTTTTGATGGTGTTCAAATGGCCCTGGGAATAGTTGCTTGTTTTCTTACACTGACCTCTTCCCATTGTGATGTCTCTGGTGTTAGCAAGTTTGGTGGTTTCTGATAGTTTGTGAGTTGGGGGTTAGGTATAGACAATGGGGCTTTTGTCTGCACCAAGTCACCTCCTCTGAGTTTACTCTCTACTTGCTTGCTGTTTATAACAAAGATGGGCCAGGAAGCTAGGTAACAAGTGGAAAGATATCCAGAGAACTACTCCAGTGGCCTGGTCAGCCTCCTTCCATTGAAGGACAATGGGTCTTTGGACCCAAGGCTCAAGTCACCTCCTATGGGTTTAGTCTCTTCTGGCTTGCTATCTACAACTTAGCTGGGTTTCGCTACTAAGGAGCAGGCAGAAAGATATCTGAACAGAGATCTACACCCAGCCAGTCTTCCAGGGGTGGAGGACAATGAGACTTTAGTCTCACACCCAAGCTACCTCCTCTGGGTTCACTGTCTCTGCTTGCTCACTACTCCTTGCTCAGGAAGGTCAGAATGTTGTGGAGCAGACAGAAAGATATTCAAGCAGAGAACTACTCAAGTGGCCCTGTTGGCCTCTACCAGATGGGTGACAATGTGATTTTGGACCCATGCCCAAGTCCCCTCCTCTGGGTTCAGTCTCTGTTTGTGAACTGTTTCTGATCTAGAAGCATCTGGCTGCTGGTAAGCAGCTGGAAAGGGATCTGAACAGAGAGCACTTTGGTGGCCTTTTGGACTTCCTCAGGTGGAGGACAGTGCACACTAGTGTTTTGTAGTTTCCAGTTCAGTCTGATAACAAAGAAAGTGCAGGTACAGCATGCCTGCAAGCAAGTGGCTAGACTTTGGAGACTGAGCAAAAGCCTGTTGGGGATGCAGGAACTTTTCCAAAGATTAGCTGAGTGGCTTGGGACCATACACACCCATGACACACACATTGTGGGAATCGCCAGCACTGGTGTTTTGTAGCTCTCAGTTATGTCTTTAGGTTGCTGTACAGTCACTGCTGTCCTGCTGATCAGATGCGGTCTTGTCAATATTAAATAATTTTTAAAATTAATTTTATGCTAAAGAAATGTTGCAGTGGATAAAGGCCTTGTTTCAATAGTCTGAGGATGAAAATTTAAAATCCCAGAATATATGTGGCAGGTTCTTATAATCCCAGGACTGGGAATGCAGACACAGGAGATCCCCAGGGTTAGCTAGCTAACTAAATTAGTCAGAATTGGCAAGGTCCATGTTCAGTGAGCTTCTATCAATCAATCAGAAAGAACAAACCAAACCAAATACCAATGTAAACCAAGTAAAATACCAAAGCAAAGCCAAACAAACAAAATTGTAGATATTATCACTTGTGTACTCTCTGGATAATTCACTTGTCAATTATCAGCTGATTGGCCTATACCTAAGGCAGGAAATAAGAGGTAGAAGTTCCAGAGGAAAGAGTGAATGCTGGGATAGAGTGAAGCTCTGGGAAATTGCCATTGACTCTGAGGAGAAGACACACATGAAACCTGAGTGGAGGTAAACAGCCATGTGGCAGAACTTAGAATAGAATAAACAGAATATTAGTCATGAGCAAGTCAGAGGATAAGTTGAAATATATGGCTTATGCTTTGTATATATATTTAAGACTTAAAGTCATTATTTCTGACAACAAAGGCATAGGTAAAATGCCAGGTAATAACCCATTTTTCACCAAATCCCAAACAAACCAAACAAAACCATATACCAAAACAAATGAAACAACCCCTCCCCAAATCCTGATAAGTAATGGAGAAAGACAGCCAGTGTAAACTCTGGATCTTCATATTCATATGCACATTTATCCACATATACACCACACCTCAGATACACAAATACACATGCAAAACATTTTGTTAGTGAGGTTTTGAAATTCAAAATTTTAACTGAGTCTATATTTTATTTATTCAATCTGACAAGTTCAGAATGTTCTTGATTTATGATGGTTATATTTATGATTTAAAAAGGTATTATGGTAATTTATAATAGAAGCCAGTAGAAACTCTATTTTGAATTTTGATCTTTTTTCCAAGTTAACAGTCTGTGGCATGATACTGTCTTGTCCTGTTGGTCATCATTCACTCAACAGATTTCATGGACTAATCATAAACTTATCACAAATAAACTTCATGTTAGATGACTTTTCCTGCAACAGTAGGTTAATATAAATATTCTGATCATGTTTAAAGTAGGTTGGGCTAAGGTATAAGGTTTAGTAGAACAGATATATTAAGGATAGGTTTGTCAGAAAATAGTATCATCATAGTCAGAGAACATTTTTTCAAGAAAAAAAGATGTATTTTTCTCCTAACAGTTCATAATTTACACTGTCAGTGGTAGAGCATGCTTTTAATCCCAGCACTTGGGAGGCTGAGGCAGGTGGATCTCTGTGAGTTCAAGGCCTGTCTGGTCTACAGAGCTAATGCCAGGATATCCAAGGATACACAGAGAATCCCTGTCTTGAAAAACAAAAAAGCTCATAGTTTAGGGGAGGAAACATGTACAAAATGATTATGAAAAACCATGTTAAAGGCATTGATGTAAAATATAAAAAATGTGAGGATTCAACACTGGATTTTGTTTTGGAGGTGAGGAAGGATGAAGGCAGAGAAGGAAAGAAAGAAGGAGGGAAGGAAGGAGGAGGTCTATTTCTAGAGGAATTGATACTTCCATTGGGTCTTATATGGTCAGTAGATTTTGACCTTTTGAAAAGGAACAGTGAAGAAAGATGTTGAGATAAGGAACCATTTGGTAGAAGTGGGAGCCAGTAAGATCAGGGTCTGGAGAACATGAATAGACACCAAGATACGAAAGTTTGATTTTGTCACTTGAATACTGAAAAAAACTTGAATGTAAATGGCCCCAAAGGATAAGGGATTAAAAGGACGGAATCCTGTGTATTATACTTGAAAGGAAGGAATGACATGTATGTACATAACCTTATATACGTATAATATATATGGGTAAACTGTATCTTCTCACATACATACTAGAGCTAGGATTTTGTTATTTATTTGAATATTGGTAGTGTTGTGTCAGAGAAGGACCAGTAATATTTATATATGTGAGTGACACCTCTAAACTCGGTGGTGGGCATCTATTGGAAGTGAAATATATCCCCTTTTAAAAGGTGTGTTGAAATACTAATCTCCCAGACTTATGAATGTGACCTGATTTTTAAGTAAGGACTTTGCAAATGTGATATAAATTAATATTAGGTCATATGTGATGAGGGTAGGTCCTGATCTAATATAACTGATGGTCTTAAGAGACAAAAATAGCAGGGGGAAAGTCACACAAAGACACAGTTTGCTGGCTGTCACTAGAACATGAGAAAGACACATGGAACCAAAGCTCTCTTAGGGGAATTGCAAAGAGGATTTTCAGCTTCTAGAAATATGAGAGAATAACTTCCTATTATTCTTTTTTTAATTTTTTAAATTTTTTATTAATTTATTCTTGTTACATCTCAATGGTTATCCCATCCCTTGTATCCTCCCATTCTTCCCTCCCTCCCATTTTCCCCTTATTCCCCTCCCCTATGACTGTACCTGAGGGGGATTTCCTCCCCCTGTATATGCTCATAGGGTATCAAGTCTCTTCTTGGTAACCTGCTATCCTTCCTCTGAGTGCCACCAGGTCTCCCCCTCCAAGGGACATGGTCAAATATGAGGCTGGAGGGATGGCTCAGCTGTTAAAGGCTAGGCTTCCTATTATTCTTAATGTACCTAGTTTATAATACTTTTTTGTACCAATCCTGTGAATCTAACACAGTGTCTAATGTTCCATGAGAAGTTGGGGTGTACAACTCTAAGAAACAATTAAGAAACTGTATCTCTACACAATGCTTAGAATGGAATGAATTAGATTGCTATTTCCTTAAAAAGCTTTGTAGGCAAGGAGTTTTTCCTCTAATCTTCCCACTTGCTTCTATGAAAACTTAATATCATAGATATGCTTCTTATTTATTTGCATATTATATGTTATCTGTACCTAAAAGGAATAAGAATTCTCCCCACCCAAATCCTCCATCAAATTTTGTCTTCTTGGATTCAGTATTGTTTTACTGAAAGAAAATGCTCTGGATAAATAACTCAATTTTCCTTGGGAGGAAATGGGAACCCCTGTTGATATCTGGGAAAGGTTGGGCATAGAAATATTGCCATATTATTTCTTGCATAGAAATTAAAGGATTATAAATTAATTCCAATTCACATTCAAGTAGCACTGGAAAATTCTCACAAAACTAGATTAAGAAGCAAAGGTATCATTTCCAGTGAGTACGAAGGCCACTCACTGTTCTTCTCAATGTGGGGAACTTTTAGTTTGTTTTGCTGAGCCCTCTGTCAATAGGAATGGGACTCAGTTCAGATGAGGGACAGGCACTACACTGTAGATGGCATCTCAGAGTAAAGGCCACATTATGACATGGTATCTCTATGAAAGTGGAGGCTTGCTTCTGTGGCTGGTTCATATGCAGAGTGAAGTCCCTCTTCCCTCACTTGTTAAATAAGGAGGGGTGTGTCTGAAATGGCTAAGACACTGTCCTAGAGTTACCTGATTTTACTGATACACTAGCCCCAGTATGACCAGTTTCCCTCTCATGAGGTTCCAGACCAGGCCTAAGATAAAACGTGGACTAAAGAGAACCCAGAGCGACTGAGACTGTACCAACTCTCCGGAAGCCTAGAAAACGTAGGTCATTGAGTTTGTGTGTGCTGTGGCTTTCCTTATCCCTTAATAAGACATTGAGAAAAATCACCATTATCCTTGCAATTTCAGTTTGTAAAGGCCTGGGGAAGATAGCAAAAGTAATCATGCTGGACAGGGGAATGGAAGGTCATTAGCCAGCCAACCTTTAGCTAGAGAAGATTAGAGTAGATTTAATCTTTGTAAAATGCTCCATGGCCCTAATGACTGCTCCTAGACAAGGTGGTCATTGCAGGTGGCAAGTTGTTATCTGATGGTGTCCAAGGAGGCTGGTCATCCTAACAGGCTCCCTTGACATTGTGGCTCATCATTGACATTTTCTCTAGTTCAGGCAGAGGGTATCTGTGTGCTGATGATACACAGAAGCCAGCTGAACTTTAGTTTCTCAGGAAGAAGGGAGTTGTCTTCCAGTATGGTTAGAGTTCAGAACAATTCACTACAGGAAAGTTGTTCTGGGAACTGTTTTGTTACCAAAGACCCCAAAAAAGAAAGAGAATTTCACACCAATTTCTCTTATGAACATTGATGCAAAAATACTCAATGAAGTACTGCAAAATGAATTAAAAAACACATTAAAATATTCATCATGATGAAGAAGACTCCATCCTAGGCATGTAGGGGTGGTTCAATATAATGAAAGCCATCAATGTAATCCACCACACAAACAAACTGAAAGGAAAAACCACATGATCAGCCCAGCACCTGCTCATGTTTGAAGCTTTGGTGAAATCAGGGGTACAAAGCACATACCAAAACAAAATAAATGTTATGTACAGCAGGCCTATAGCCAACATCAAGTTAAATGGAGAGCAATGCAAAGACATTTCACTAAAATCAGGGACTAGACAAGGCTGCCCAGTCTTTCCATATCTCTTTAATATTGTACTTGAAATTTTAGCTAGAGCAAGAAGACAACAAAAGGAAAGCAAAGGAATTTACATCAGAAAGAAAGAATTAAAAAATATTGCTATTTGCAGATGATATGATTATATACATAAATGATCTCCCAAATTCCAACAGAGAACTCCTACAGTCGATAACCACCTTCATCAAAGTGGATGGATACAAGATTAATTTTAAAAAATCAGTGGCTCTCCTGCATATAAATGACAAATAGGCTGAGATAGAAATTAGGAAAACTACACCCTTCACATTAGCCAAAAATAATATAAAGTATCTTGGTGTTACTCTAACTCAGCAAGTCAAAGACTTCAAGTCTCTGAAGATAGAAATTGAAGAATATATCCAAAGATGGAAAGATCTCCCATGCTCCTGGATCAAGAGGATCAACATAGTAAAAATGGACATCTTACCAAAAGCAACCTACAGATTCAATGAAATCCCCGTTAAAATACCTATACAATTCTTTAGAGTTTTTGAAACATCAATTCTCAACTTCATATGGAAAACAAAAAACCAGAATAGCTAAAACAATCCTGTAAAATAAAAGATCTTTGGAAGAAATCTCCATCCCTGATCTCAAGGTGTAATATGGAGCAATAGTAATAAAAACAGCATGTTTCTGTCATAGAAATAGGCTGGTTGATGCATGGAATTGAATTGAAGACCCAGAAATAAACCCAAACACTATGGACACTTTTTGTTTGGTAAAGACACAAAAACAGTACAATGGCAAAAAAGATAGTATCTTTAGCAAGTAGTTTTGGTCTAACTGAATGTCTATATGTAGAAAATGCAAATAGGTCAATATTTATCACCTTGAACAAAACTCAAGTCCAAATGGATTAAAAACCCCAACATTAAACTAGACACACTACATCTGTTAGAAGAAAAAGTGGGGAAGAGCCTTGAGCTCATTGGTCCAGGAGACAACTTCCTGAACAGAATCCCTATAGCTCAGGCTCTAAGAGTAACAATTAATAAATGGGTCCTCATGAAACTGAAGAACTTCTGTAAGGCAAAGGACATTGGCAACAGAAAACTAACCTGACAGCCTACTAAGAAAATATCTTCACCAACCCTACATCTGACAAAGGGGTAATATCTAAAATATATAAAGAACTCAAGAAATTAAACACCACCAAACAAAATAATCGAGTTAAAAATGAGGTACAGAGCTGAACAGAGAACTCTCAACAAAGGAGTATAGAATGACTGAGAAACATTTATAGAAGTGCTCAATGTCATTAGTCATCAGGGAAATGCAAATCAAAATGACTCTTACACCTATCAGAATGGCAAAGATAAAAATCTCAAGTAACAGCACATCCTGTCAAGGATGTGGAGAAAAGAAAACACCCCTCCATTGCTGGTGGGAGTGAAAACTTGTACAACAATTTTGGAAATCAATCTGGTAATTTTTTTAGAAAATGGGGACTAGTTCTACCTCAAGACTCAGCTATACCACTTCTGGTCATATACCCTAAAGATGATCTACTGTACAACAAGGACATTTGCTTAATGACATTCATAGCAGCTTTATGTGTAATAGCCAGAATCTGGAGACAACCTAGATGTTCCTCAACTGAAAAATGGATAGGAAACTGTGGTACATTTACACAATGGAATACTTTTCAGATATTAAAAACAAGGAAATAATGAAATTTGAAGACAAATGAATGGAACTAGAAAATATCCTGAGTGAGGTAACTCGTACCCAGAAACACACACATGGTTTATACTCACTTATAAGTGGATATTAGCTCAACATAGATGTCCTCTGAGAGACTCCATCCAGTGGGGGACCAGGACAGATGCTGGCACTTGCAGCTGGATTCTGGGCAGAGCTATGACAGTTGTATGGAAGAGTTGGGGGTCAGGGATGGAAGGATCTGGAGGGGTTAGGAGCTCCACAAGGAGACCATCAAGGACCCGAGGACTGGAGGATCTGGACCAGGCATGGAGGGGAGGATGCTACACAAACTGAGGCACCACCAAAGGACAATTTATGCAGAGAACCGAGATTCACTGTTCAGATGTAGCTGATGGATGGCTCATTACCTACCTCAGGTGTGGTAATGGGGGTTGGGGTGGGGGCAGAGCATGGACTGCCTCTGACATGAACTCTGTTGCCTATCATTTAATCACTTCCCCTTGGCAGGGAAGCCTTTAGGTCTTCCACAGAGGAAGGGGATGCAGGCTATGCTGATGAGACCTGATTGGCTGTGGTCAGAAGGTGGGGAAGGGCAGTGCCCTTGTCAGAGATCTAGGGGAGGGGAACAGGGAGAAGAGCAGTGGAAGGTGGAAATGGGAAGATATGAGCGAGGGGATAACAACTGGGATCATTTCCCTCTGGATGGATGGCCTTGCTAGGCCACAGAGGAAGAGAATACAGGCAGTCCTGATGAGAATTAATAGGCTGAAGTCAAATGTGAGTGGCAGAGTGCTCCCTCTTTCTGAGGAGTAGGGGAGGGAAAGATGAGGTATGAGGCAGGGAGAGTGGGACCAAGAGATGATGGAGGAGGGAGCTACTATTTGGATGTAAAGTGAAGAAATTAAAAATAAAAGAATATAAAATATTTGGCTAGTGAAAAAAGAAAAAAAGAATTGTCCTGTTCCCTGTCTTTTTAGTACCCATCAAAGATTTTACACAGAAAATGGCAAAAGTTTAAAAATGAGAAAATAACATGTGTTTTTTCTTACTTCTTTTTTGGGGGGGTGGGTCACAAGGATTAGGGGAGTGGGCCTGGGATGACTAGAAAGTGTGTATGATTGGTTTCACTATTTGTGACCTTCCCAAATAATAAAAATACTATGTTGGAAAATTTTTCCTCAGTGTTCCCTTTGAGTCCTAGTTCAGTTATAATCTCAGCAGAAACAGGCTAATTTGCAAAATTAATAAAGGAAAAATTTCATACTGCAATGCAGTGTTTTAAAGGGTACTGTATGACATGGGAGGGGCTGTGGGAAGACAATAAAGAGGAACAACGTGTCTGCAGTTTGGTCTTCTTTGCCCCCTTTCCTGACTTTCATGTCACAAAGCATAGTATGGAGAGAACCAAGCAGCTAGTCCCATGTGGCCTGTACTTTCCAGCTCCCACACTACTTAGCCTGGAGGTATCCCACCTATGGTATGCACTACTGGGGGACAGAATACACCTGCAGCAGAGGAGATCTGCTTTCAAAAGCACTACTAGCGTGCATGTGGAGAGTGAGAATAAGGGTGCAATAAAAACACAAGAATTAAAGGGAAGAGAACCTAAGTCATGGTTAGAAATAAATGTTTCCAGTTAAGTAAACTATAGAAGCAAAGTCTCTGAAAAATGATGCCACATCAGTTCTGAACAGGTGAGGGCAAGTAGAAAATGTCAGGGACTAATGACAGCACCATGACATAGCACACATAGATGTGGTGCTTTTCATCAGCGTAGTCTGTTTTCTCAAATTATGAGGGCCAACTTTGAAGACCAACATGTAGGCCATGTTGAAGGCAGAGACATTTCTGCCTCACTGCCTACAGCATGCTGCTTGTGTGTACCTGATTCAACAGTATCATGATGGCAACCTCATGCCTAGAATTCTCAATCACTAGTCATCACCACATATACTATTGAGACCCAACTTCCAGTGTAACAGAAAAATGTAGAGCCTTTCAAGCAAGCTCATTTGTTACTCCTATAATAGACTAGCAACCAGGTGGATCTCTCTGTCTCTCTGTCTCTGTCTCTGTCTCTGTCTCTGTTTCTCTCTCTCTCTCTCTCTCTCTCTCTCTCTCTCTCTCTCTCTGTGTGTGTGTGTGTGTGTGTCTGTCTCTCTGTCTCTCTCTCTGTCTCTCCTCTTTCTCTCTGTGTCTCTGTCTGGTTCTGTGTCTGTCTGTCTGTCTGTCTGTCTGTCTGTCTGTCTGTCTGTCTCTCTCTCTCTCTCTCTCTCTCTCTCTCTCTCTTTCTCTAAGATCCAGGAGGCTAAGACAAGAATAAATGAAAATATTTAAATAGGGAAAATTATACATGTTTCTCCTTTCTCAGAAGGCAGATTATGCTGTCTGCCTTTGCCTATCCAAGGCCCTGTTAGTATCCATCCCCCAAACAGCACTGCTCAGTCTCAACACTGATACATTGGGTCTTTTAGGACAATGTCCCTCTGTCCTTGCTAGGTGTACTCCCATGCAAGATGTCTGGGAGATGCTGACTCAAGGCCACTAGGCAGACAGACAAAGCACTGTAGGAAGGTCACTGGGATGTGCTGACTTAAATCACCTTGCAGAACGGCAGGATCTTCCAAGTGAAGTAGAAAATGAGGAATGCTGAGTAACAGGGGATCCACAGCAAACTGAGGTTTTCTACTTGTACCCCCCCCCTTAGGAAGCCTGACCTAGTTGGAAATCAAACTCCATGATCTTTAAGGTCCAAAATTCTGTGTTATAAGCTTCTACTCTATAATGAGTATGTGCTATTCACTCTGCGTTCTGAGCAGGCAGAGGGATGACCAATGGAGTGACCCTTGGGAGATGGCATGTTGTATTCCTCTCCTTCCTGATCTCTCTGGGCAAGAAAGCCTGTAGCCAGAGCCAGTTGATCACGTTAGTGATGAAGTAGCATCTTCAGGGCAGAAAATCCACAGAGAAGATGTGCTATGACAGTTATACCTAGGTGTAAGAAACTGTATTGAGATTCCTTATAAGCCATAGACACACTTGACAAGGGGGCAAGATGCTGTAGTCAACCCAAAACAGACTTCCTAGGCTCAACTGAATTAGCTTTACTGTTTGAGTGAGGACCAACTTGCCACTCAGAACTTAGAGGTAACACTGAAATCAATTAACCAAGGGAAAACCCCATGTTTCATACCATCCTGCCTTTAAAGTTGTTTCATGCCATTGTAGGAGCATCTTATTAAGCTCTACCATGCCTCAGGCTCAGGAGAAATATTTTGAATGCCAAGTTTACGACAGCAGTGGCTGCCTAGGCTTTGCGCCTTAGTTTTGCTCTAGAAAAGCACCCCAGTGTAGCCCAGTCACTGAACATTCGTTACCTAATGAATCTTAGACCCTTCAGTGCAGAGATTCCCATTCCAAATCATGCCTCACATTGCTTCTGGCTTCTGTGTACCTTTGTGAAGCTGGGCAAAGGGGAGCAGCTGTTTTCCTTAAACAGGACTGATGCTGACAGCATGAAGCCATCCTTTACTATCCTCATTTGCATGTGCCAGGATGGTAAAGAATGGCACTCCTGTCCATACTGTACAATAGCTAAAGAAACTCTAGAAATGCAAACCTCACATCTCCCTGCAAGGGAATGAGTGCAAATTACATGTATAATAAAGTTCATTCTCCAAGATGGCAGCTGCCAACACACCCTGTATGGATTGTCTATGGGTTGGCCCCTTTGAGCTTTCTGGTTTCCTCTCAAGCTGCTGCTGTTTCTGGAATGTACCATGTATCCTTATCTCTGCTTTTTTCTCATGCTGTCCTCTCTACTTGAAATAACCTTCCTTCTAGGTCCTCATGGGAGTTTCCTATGTTCTGAAATAATTCATCTTCATTTGTATCTCCTCTGAGCAGTGGCCTATTGCTTCCTTAGGCTTTGCAGAGACTTTCTTCTCCTGGAACAAGCCTGCTTGCTGTCTTGCATTACACATCTATAGCGCTTATCTCATCGCTACAGTTATTTGCTGACCTGACTGTTTTACTCCATTATAATTAGCCCCAAGAGACAGGCTCTGCATTTCACTCATCTTATGCTTTGAAAATTATAGGTGTTTAGGAAACACTTGCTGGGGAATAATTGATCTATCTATAATGGTGAAAAAGAAGCTATCTGATTATGAGATGAAAAGATTGACAATGGCTAATCACAAAATTATTAATAATGACTACCTTTTATTAAGAATCTGATGTGTGTCAAGATCGACTGGGAGGTTTTAGAGGCATATTTTTCTAATTATTTCTAAAATAACCACACAAAGAAAGAACAACTAGCCTAAAATTTTATAGATGAAGAAAATGAGGTTGAGAGGGACCATGTGACTTCTCTAAGTTTATACTGTTTATGAGCAGCAGAGATTAGTTTTGGGTGGGTTATTTCTGACTCTGATGCTGGAGCCCATTCTTCTGTGCCACTACAGCTCTTAGATGTTCACTGAGATGTGTTTTGAAAGTGTTTTCTTTACGTGGTACATCAATACTGTAATGGCTAGTTAATGTGTCAATTTGATTATATCAGGAAACATTATTTCAGAGTGTGCCTTGTGAAGGTGTTTGACAATAAGATTAGCATCTGATTCAGTGGAATCAGTAATGTGCATTTTTTCCTTCTAATGTGGTGGACATCATCCAATCTATTAAACAGAGCCAAGAGTTAGAGGAAGATGAAGTCATTTCCTTTGCTTTCTTGTTGGCCTATTTGAAGTGAGACACTCATTTTAACCTTGGACTAAATTCTTTTTTTTTTTTTTATTCACTGCTTCTTACAGATAATGTGTTTATTTGGGCACTATTTAAAAGCCTAAAATATAGAACTAGACAAAAATCTCATTAACAGTTTAAAGGGTGGACAAAATATGTTAACCATACAAAATGGGTTGTTATCTATCCACAACTTCTCATATGCATCAAAATGAAATGATTCAGAGATACTATGTCCAATGAAACAAACCATATCCAGAAAGACATAGTTCACATTGTTCTTCATATTTAACATAGCAGTATATATTTATGATGTAATATAATATGTATAGTGTATATATTTGGACTAGATTCTTAATCCATTGGTTCATCCAGAAATTACTACACTGTGAATTTTCTTCTATGTTTTCTGCCTAGAGATGGCAGGTTATGGAACTTCTAAGTCTCTGTGATCATATGAATCAGTTTCTCATAATAGACTTTGATCTCTTTCTCCACACATATTTGTTCTATTACACACACACACACACATACACATACACACACACACACACATATATATATATATATATATAGATAATATATCTGTCATATCTATCTATCTATCTATCTATCTATCTATCTATCTATCTATCTATCATTTGTTGGTCATCTACCTATCTTCATCACCATTATTAATCTATATTTATCTATTCATCTATCTTTTCGATCTCTATCTGTCACCCATCTATCAATTATCTATCATCTGTCATCCATCTATCATTTATCTGTCTTTCATCTATCTATCCATCCTCTTGATTCTACTTTTCTGAAGAGTCCTGGATAATATAAGTATACACACACACACACACACACACACACACACACATGCACACACACACACACACACACACACACACACACACACACACACACACACACACACTCCTGAGCTCTGAGTCTCATATTTTTTCTTCTTCTCTCTCCTTCCTATGCTTTACTTTGAACACTCAAGCATAATGTAGCATTTTGTTACATTGAAATCTGATTCTAAGGTAGGCAGAGGGCTGTAGACTTAGTGTTAACTACCCACACTTATAGTTCTTCTGCCAAGTGCCTCTCATGGAAAAGCTAAGCAAGGGATTGTTCAGTGATCTAAGCAGAACTGAGTGATATATTCTATAAAAAGAGAGTAGTGAGATCTTCACTAATATAGAATTCTAATGAAACTATCCTGAATGGGAAAGTATGTGAGGGGTGCTGGTGCCACAACCAGGTTTTTGTGTTTCCATAAGATCTTTCAGACTATGTTTTAGAGAGAGATTGGATTGGACAGAAGCTGGTACGTGAGAACCCCACAAGGCTGCTGCCCACATTGATGACTAATGGTATTCCTTGGGTTTGGAAGAATGAATGAGGTAGGATATTGTGAATCCATCTACCTGAACCAGGCAGAGAACTGGCCAACTTAAGATGATTGCTTGCCACAGTAAACTCCTGAATCTGTCCTGCACTGTTGATCATACCTGAGGCTCCCAACCACTTAGACATGAGTGCATTTCCCCCCCTTATCAACACAAGAGAAAGAAGGAGATCAGCTGCTACATAAGGATGACAGAAATGAAATTATAAATTAAGGAAAGGAAATATATATCCTTCAGAAAACATAAATTTTTTAAATCTCCAGAAAAATTAAGAACTGTCAGAAATCATGAAACAACAGCCATGTAGGATGAAATTTTTGACTATACTACCTGCATATCCCAAGGAAGCATTCGGCGGTAGAATGGAGCCAATGAGAGGTGATCAAGGAGAGAGTATGTGGAGCCAGATTGGCATTTTGTAAACGAAGCCATGAAAGAATCCTCGTGTTGTATTAATGCATTTTTCCGCAGTCATAACAGCTAACATTAAATTATTCTTTATGCCAAGCATGTTTCTAAGAACTGTACCTTTTTAGCTTACATAGTCAGTTCAATTACCAGATAACACAGAACAATGTCCTTCCTTTGTTTATAGACAAGAAAACAGGCCCACAGCAGATCACTTCCAGGTAGTGCCAGTCACAAGATTTGAACACACACTCTAGCCCTAGTGCTGAGTTCCTTAATCATTTAATAAGATGTTCTGTACAATAAACTCCTCCATACAGCTTTCTTTTCAGAGCACCTGCATTGTAAATGGCTTGTTTCTAAATAGAGGTACAACACTCACCCATATCCCACAGAAGAAAATTGGCTCACACAATTCAAGCACAGTGGGATTGGCAGCAGTTCAACATCCTGCCAGTTGTTGGTTGATTGCATAGTTGTCACGCTCACTAGGCTTTCAGCTTTGGAGGCTCAAGGGTTTTACTAGCAGAAGCCTTTGCATTGAGAAAGTATTCACGATGCTTTAGCCTGTTTCTTACAGCATATGACACGTTAGTGTAACAGTCTTAACCACAGCTGCTAAAACACTCAGTGTTTGTCACATCTGTAAGATGTGCTCTCTGCCACACTTCCAGGGCTTAGGATTACTGCTGCCCAGTGACTCTCAGCCAAGGACAGTGTTTCCAAACCCCTTACATCCTTTCATCATTGATAAGCTGTTCAGAATTACTATTACTATTATTATTATTATTAATTTATTTATTTTTAATACTGTTATGTTATTACACATGTATAAAACAAACTATATACAGCTGGGAGAACCATGTGACAATAATGAGAATAATGAGTTCAATACATATTACATTCATGGATCTGCATTAGTCTCGTTTGAAGTAATTGTCTTTCCTATCTTGTTAGGTCTAAATTTCCAAATGAGATTCAGTATCTATCCTATCTCAACTCTAATAGCTTAACTTCTTTATCTTGATCTAAAATGATCTTGTCCTCTAACCAACTAAACTTCGTTGTAAAACTATACTATCTTGCCAGAATTCTTGCGATAGGATGGAGACTTCACTAATAAAAGAATATAAACATTTTTGTTGTGTTAAGCCACTGTGATTGGAGGGGGGCTTGCTATGCTTCCTTTGTGGGTACATAGTGGCATATGATTATGATGACAGTGAATATGATGATGATTTTTAAGACAAGTTATTATTATGTAGTCCCCACTAGCTTGGGACTCTCTGTGAAGAGCAAGTTGGCCTCAAACTCAGAGATCTGCTTGTCTCTGTGTTCCAAGTGCTGAGATTAAACTCGTGTACTCCAAAACCTGGCCTCACAGTGATATTTTTAAATAATAATAATACATGCAATATTGTTCCACATATGTGATGGTCATGTTGCTCAGAGGCAGAAACACCTCCTGAGGATTGTATTTATTCTGATGAGTTCAGTTGTCATCATCTTGTCCCCCAATGAACTGTTAAGATGTGACAATTCATGTTTGAATTTGGGGAAAAACTGGCTGTCTCAGCATGTGCTTCTGACAGACAAAGGGCCATTGTATAACCAACTATTATTTTAATCCTTCCCAGTGCCCACTCTGTCTCTTGTTCTTTTTTTAGCCACCCCTGTGAGGGAAATTTTTGTATTCAAATTCCACTGTCCATTCTTCTCCCCAGGTTTTTTTTTTTTATTTAAAATGCATTTAACCCTTGAATTCAAATGGATAATAGTTTTTTCTCCAAAGAATAATCATTTATGCTCAGTTCATCTGGTCCCTTCATTTATCTGGCCAGCTGAGAAAAGTATTATTATTAGACATTTACTTTTCTTCCCTCTAAGGGGAAAGAGCAGTGGTTTGTTCCTCTGTTCATGTCTCAGAAAGGTGAAAAAAATACAGTTTTTCTCGTGGTTCTTGTAAATGAATAGCAAAGGAGGAAGCCTGTGCTGCCTGGTATGGTGGGTTTATTGATTGAGATCATATTGAGGGACCCTCTCCTGACACAACTCTGCAGCTGGCGCCTCCAGGGCTCCTCAGCATGCCTCCATTATGAGCTTTCACAGAAGGCTCCAGGAACCACAGCACAGAGCTGGCAGGGAAAGTCCCCATTGTCTTTACACACTCCTGCTGAGTGCAGCTTCTGCAGTGCCTTCCCCTCTGTAACTATTTCTTACAATTGAACATTATACTGTATTTACTACAGTTCCACATGGATCGTCCTGTGGGATTCTCACAAGATTTTCTCACAACATAGGGAAAAGGACACTAAGAAAAGAAGGCGATCTACTGATCTTCTGGGATAGCGTGACAATTAGACTTGCTTGCACATTCCTCTCACATCATGATAGCACTTCTCATATAAAGTGAGATAGATGATTTGTCTTTGTGTGTAAGCTTTCTTTTATTGGTGTCCTGAAGTTCAGCAAAGAGAAAAAAAAATCTATTCTAATCATCTTGTTTCCATTCACAAAATTACAATAAGGTATGCCTGAGGAGCTTCGAAAGAATATGTATGTGTTTAATAAGAAAGTGAAGCTGGGTAGCAGAAATATCATTTTGTCCTATCAGAAGATACAAAAAATATTTATGGATAAACTAGTGATACTTTGAACTTTCTCTATACTATTACAGGATAGTGGGAGGTGGAGGTCATAGGTGAAACAAGAGTAGCCATTTTATCTACCTTGTTGGTCTTAGATACAATGGGTTAATATGTTATTTTCCACATGCTTGTAAATACTTAAGGTTTTCAGAACAAAATGATAAAGTTATAAAGACAGACTGGCCAGGCGGAGAAGTACCTGACTTTGGAATCTTTATGCAGAAACAATAGACCAAATTAAAGAGAATATTAGATAAGACAATCCCTGTCAGCACTAAAACCAAACATTTATTGTTCTTTCATTTTGACTCTGAGGATAAAAATTTCTCATTCTTAATGGAGTGAAGGGCTGTCCCATAAGCTTCCATTGTTGCAGACGATGATGATTTATTTATGTTTATAAGTTGCACCAGATGTGCTGACGAGATGATGTTGCATAATTATTTGGATGGAACATTAGTGCAAAATGGGCTACTTGGGATCCAGTTCTGAGAACCTTTATTCCTGGACCATGTGCCAAATTCCCTGTTAGCTGAAAACAATTGGGTGGAAATGAAAAGTCCTTTAGGAGTATGAGGAGGAGGAAGTGGGGAGGGGGAGCCGTTAAATGATCAGATAATAGTAGAACTGAGCAAGCGGTGGAGTTGAGGGAAAGTTCTAGGAATTGTGAATAGGAGTGAATGTAGAGATGTTGGGAAGCATCCTTTAGTGCTTGTATTGCAAGTATCAACTCCCATTGACCTTGAACAGGCTCCAGCACATCTGGTACCCTAAGGGTCCATGTTCTCAGAGTCAGTTCTACCAGACAAGGCTAAACCATTTCAATGCATTGTCTATCCCAACAGCTCAGTATAGGATGGGAATCTCTGTGCAGATGTTCTCATGAGGCTCCCAGAGAGCCTTGTAGCTAGTGAGTGTTAAAGGATGTACCCATGAAAAGCTGCATTCTGGAACTCCCGTGAAGTCTTATCTCTTCTGGAATTTAAGTGGATGACTAGTTACACAAACAGATGACCCAGCAAGCCCCCACCTTATGATTTAGGAAACATACAGACAAGGGGGCAGGGAGGTTAACCCAGCAGATTAGGAAGCCAGATTTAAATAGGAAACCCTTCCAGCTTATTTTCATTTTCCTTATTATCTTGATGCATTTTTCCCTCTGCACATTAAACCACTGAACATTATTTCTTCATGTCTTTTCCTGCAAAGAAACTACTTTAATGGCATTGAATAGTCTCACCAGAAACACAGCTTTGGGTTTCCTACATTGTCAGTGACATTTTAGAGATGGTGGTTTCTGGGTGGAACTTAGAGAAAAATGGCTTTGAACATTTTGAAGGAAGCCTTGGCATGTGGGTAACTGTAGATGACAGGTGTGTGGCAGTAAGCTCTGCCCTCTGTTGATCAGACACAAACAGCCTCAAATGCATCCATACCCTTCCTCTTCTATGATCATCATGTTCCTGACGTTGTCTTCAGTTTAGAATAATTAAACTCAAGGAAGCATGAGTCAGCCATGACCTTTTTCTAGTTCTTGAGTCACAGCACAAAGCATGCTGGCGTTGTGACACATAAGAGAGCTATGGTCGGGTACCTGCCTCACTGTATACTTGCTCTCCAGCAATCCTTTTTGTTGTTGTTGTTGTTGTTCTTCTCTGTGCTCACAGAAAATAGCACAGAGTCCACCATACACACAAACATCTTTGCAACTCCAGTATCTTCATATCACCACTTTACAACCACCTGCACTTACAGAACCTCTGCCAAGTGAGTTTCCCACCCCTGAGATGGACTCTCCTGAAACTCTTAATGTGGTGACTGGGAAAGATTGCCTCTGTATCCTGCAGAGCCTTGTGGATGTTCACGTTCATTCCAAACCAGCATAAGATTCTCCTAATATCACTTTAACATAAAATGTCAGAGGCTTCTTGGCCTTTGTAAAGCACTTGAGACACATACACACACACACACACACACACACACACACACACACACACA
>OU015742.1:99837444-99850895 GCA_907169655.1 Acomys percivali
ATACACACACACATATACATGATGAAAGAGATGGTTTATCATTAATTTGGAGTCCTGCCTTCAAAATTTGACTCTGATACCTAATAGCTGTGTGACCTAAAGTGGTTTAATTTTGGGGGGTCTCAGTTAATTTTTGGCCTTACTATAAGAAACAAAAAGGAGAATAGGAATCTTTGTAGGGTTACCATGGCACCCAGAAAGAGCGATGCAATGCATATTAATGCCTCAGAATCTGAAGTGGATCCCAATTGCCACATTCATTGTATTTTTTATATTTTGAAGATGTCTGAATTGAGATGGTTTCTCACTCTGCCTTTGGGAGATTGAGGCAGCACCCTGAATTAAACCAAAAACACAAACATTTTGGTAGAAGGGAATGGTAAATTCATGCTAGATTTTGAGAATGGAATATTGTTACAGTTATGACATGAGCGTTGACTGTGATTGAATGAATACAACATGATGAAATAAGAATCTTTTGAAAGATAGGAGTCACACAACAAGCATTGCCTAATTCTGAAAAAGAAAGAGGGTGGGAATTTAGTTCATTTGATTGAAAGTTTGGAGCTGAATATTATTCACAGAGAATTGCTTAGGGTAAGTCCAGTCCTAGAGTCTAGCATGGAAGGCAACCTTCTCAGCCCCATTACAGAGAAAACTTGTCTTGTGAAAAGGGAAGATAGAATGACTTGAGCACTGTGTGGCCCTTTATAAGTACCAAACAGAGGAACAAGAGCAGGTGACCCAGAGGAAAGAGAAATTGCCATAGCTGGATCTACCTTGTTTATGCTTCATGCATAAGGTGGATTCTAAGACAGCTATGGCTTTGTAGAACTATCATTAAGAGAACTGTTTAACAATGAACATAAGAAGGAATTTGGAGAGTCCACTCACAGAGGGATAGAGATCCACCGAATCCTTCAACACCATCTAGCAGAGACTTCATCATCTCCTGTCTCAGAAGTCAGATCTATTCCAGGGATGGGTTGACAAGAATAAAGATGTCATCTGGAAGAAATACTTCCTCAATACGTTCTGAGATCTCCCCAAAGAGGGTTTTCTCAATTCCGTATTTCCCAAGGATGGCTTCATCTACATCATCATCCCTGTCTAGCTGTGCTGGGAGAAGTGGAGTGCTGGTGCCCTCCTCAGCCTCAGAGCCTCCACCCTGTCCTCCTGGCCACCCTACCCAGATGCCACAGTTGCTGTTTTCAACAATCTCAACCTTGAGCGATGATCAAAGCTTACAATTTATTGTTATGTACAGTGACCTAGGCAAAGAGGTGCCCTACGAGCTAGAATGGCTGTGGCTAACGGTCTGTCTGACAAAGCTGGAATACTGCTGAGTGGATATGAAACTGTGTTTGATCCTGTAGGAGCACTTTATTAGAATAACATGAAGCAGGGCAGGGAGCAAAGACTACTTGTGAAAAGAGGTGGGCTATCTCTTGCTAACTCTGCAAAGAAGAGGAGTCTTTTTGTATTTAATTAATTTGTTCAGATTACATCCCAATTGCTATTTCATCCCTTGTATCCTCCTGTCCCTTCCTCCCTCCTGCTTTCACCCTATTCCCCTGCCCTAGGTCTGTGACTGAGGGGGACCTCTGCCCCCACTAAATGGTCATAGGCTATCAAGTCTTGTCTTGGTAGCCTGTTTATTCTTTCTCTGAGTGCCACCAGGCCTCCCCACCACTGGGAAGAGTTCAAATATGGGGAACCAGAGTTTGCGTCCAAGTCAGTCCCCACTCTCCTCTCTACCGTGGATTCTTGACATGTTGTATTTATGGTGCAATCATTTTGTGGAAGCTGAAGATGAGATGAGTGAAGACTTTGTCTGAAAGTGAGCCATATTGGGGAGACCCAAATGGGTCATGCTATAAACATGTAAGCCTTGTTTCTTGTGGGAGGGGAGAGGATATTCTGAACAATCACCAAGATGGGAGGAAGTGGAGAGACAGATAGACAGTGAGCTCAAAGGCCTTGTGGCCACATGGAGGATGTGAACTTTAACATTAGACAGACCAGGACCTCTGCCTTTGCTGACTAGAAGCTCTGTGATGGCTGAACCTCAGTTTTCCCTCAGGAAAATGTGGATAAAATGGTGTGATGAAGTGAATCTCGTTCAGTGCCTTTCCAGATTAATTTCCTAATTGGAAATCTCAGAACCTGTGTAAAGCTAGAGTGCAATAGCACATGTCTGTAGACCTAACGCCTCTACTGCAATATGGGAGGTATGCATTTATATAGGTGTGCATCTACAGAGTGTCATATGGAGGTCAGAGGACAGCTTGAGACAGTCAATTGTCTCCTTCTACCATGTGGGCTCTGAGGATCACAGGTGGGTTCTCAGGCCTGTCCACAAGTATATTTACTGTTGAGCTACCTTGTCTGCCCCAACAATACCTTACATTATTTACATTTTGCTGCTATCCTTCTTAGACTAATGGGTTTAGTCCAAATTCCGTACAATATCTGTTTTCTTGACTTAATTAAGAGAGCAATAATAGGATGAGGGGGCAGTTGCCATTCTTGTTCTATTTCTGTGTAAATATGTGATAAGATGGAAACATTTGTGTGAGGAAAGCAGAACTTGTCAGTGATGGGGGAGGAGGAGGAAGAACCTTTCCTATCCTTAGCTTGCCTGTGCAAACATGGCCTTGGAGTTGTGTGATCTCTCTAACAATGCTGGTGAAGATAACTATTGCTATGGTAGAGTTTGGAGGCTGCTGGCTCTTAAGTAGACAAAAAGGAAAGAAAAGAAATGAAAACGAAATATTCAAAGCAAGTGTCTACCTCTGTTGTACACTTCAATTAACCTCTTGGGCAGCTATAGAATAACCAACTCTAATCATATGTGTCTTCTGCTCACTCTCTTGGGTAACAGCACTGTATAAATCAAATCCACCCATTTCCCCTCATCTTTTGTGTTGTTACTGGCATTAGGGGATAGTGAATGGAGCACATCATGTAATTCCTCCACTCCTATCATTTTTCTATGGCTCTGCATGCATACAGCAATAACCCATTGGCAAGATAGTAACAAAGGGAAGTGAGTATATAAGTAGATTTGTGCTTCTCTGGAACTCAGCCTGACTCATAAAATCTAGCATTTTCTTTTGTTTATGCTGAGGACCCATAGCAGTCCCCCAAAGAGTTTTATTTCAGATAACTGAGGTATCTTGTTTGATGCCTTGGTCAATAAAACTTAAGGGAAAAAAATAACTTAGTGATATCAAGGGGCCAATCAGTGCGAACTGATGAGTTAGAGTGATGATGTCATCAAGAACTATTTTAACTTCCTTACTCTTGCCTCTCTTTCTGGTTTTCAAGTTTCTTCCCCCTTGTGTTCCTGTCTGTGTCTGTGCTGCTTTTCTTGTTTGATCACTGTTGAAAACGAATTGCTTCCTGGGACCTTTTTCATCTGGCTGCGTGCCCACACCGTTGCTTCATAGGCTTGATTTTGCATCACAAAGCTGTTCACTACTTATAAGAAAAGGGGCAGGAAGCCCAGGGCAAGGGAATACTTCCGTCTCATTGTAGGGAACTGGGCAGTAGCACCACAACCTTGGCAACCCTTCCCCGTGAGCTAGCGACAAGCCTGAGGCACAGGGCTTTGCTCCACGTTTAGACTTAAGAGTGGCCAGGCACAGGCTGCTTTGAGAATTCTCTTTGACAATGTGCATTTGGCAGATGGTCGGCTTCACATGGTGCGAGCTAGAATCCTTCGGGGACTAAGATTTATGAGTGGACTACCTGGAGGAAAACTCAAGAGCTGGGATGGTGTCTGTCCAAAGCTTGGGCTTCCGGTTCAGCTGCTCCGCAGAGAGGCCTGCAGCAAAAGCACCCTGAGAAGTTTCCTTCCCCAGTGGCAAGGAGCACAACATTTTCAAGCCATGAGTGAGGCTGCAGGGAGAGGGCAGGGCAGGTTTCTGTGACAGCCAAAGCAAGAGAACTTAAGTGTGTGGCTTGCCCAATTGGCCCACATGGAGGAAAACGGTTTCAATCCTCAGCTTAGCCTGCAAGACTGAGCCAGCATCATGTAAAATGGCTTCCCGGACAGCGGCAATGGCTTAGAAACACATCCAAGCATATGTGACCCATTCCAGGACTTTGCTGGAACAATCTAAGGATGAACTGATGGCTGTCCTTGCTGGAGATCGGAAAGAGAGAGAGGAGAAAAAATGTCATGGGGTCTTTGATTTACTATTATCACAGAATCATTTGTTGATGTTATGCTGGAGCAGTATGAGAAAACTTAGGGTGCCATGCAGGGGCAGGTAGGAGTGTTGTATTAACAAATAATGCATGGTTTGGCCAAATGTTGAGAACAGAAACACGTGGATTTTTGTTGTTGTCTGCTTGTTGTAGCTTTTCAGATTTAATCATCATCTCTTTTCTAGAAACGTCTATACTTGAGGTTTCACTTTAATTTTCATTTCAAGCCTATTGATTGATGCAATTTACTTCACACCTGCAAAATTTTGTTCCATTTTTAATCTTTTCAACCTTCAAATTACTGATTTGTTTTGTTTGGTTTGACCGAATCTTTGAATACTGAATTATCTTATAGGATTCTTGTGCAAACATTATATAAACATTCATAATGGATTGCGACTGGCATCTAGGTAAGATTTATCATTCTGGGATCCATTCTCTTAGCAGCCATTAGGATCCCACAAAGTAATTTTCAACACAAAACAAGCAGACACAAGTATAAAAATGAATCAAGAGCCCAGATACATCACCATTCTTAGAACTTACCCCTGCAGATGGAATAACCAGCACCTCAGCCATCACATCCACAGCCTGGGATACTATTATTCTCCACATTGTAATGTGGATTAAATGACAAAAAAGCTTACAATGGGCAGTGACCCAATGTGGGAGATTCCATTGGCACTTTACTTCTATGTTTTACATTCTGAGCCAGCACCACACTAGTATATGTTAGCCAGTCTTTAGAACAGCCAGTGAGCTTCACTGTGGCTCACAATGTGGACAGTGATAGATTTGGGCTTTTCCTTATGGCCTAATTCATTTTCAGGATCCAGGAGTCCCTTTGAGACTCACAGACAGTGAGTGCCCAAGTAGTTCATCATTGAGCATTTCACAGTCACGCTTTCAAGAAGGCATTGCTGATGGTGTGATATTTGTGTAAGGTCCTGTGAGGTCAGGAGGGCCTGTGTGTTTGGGCATCAGATGTTGCTATTTACTGAGCAGTTTCTAAGCATTATTCACTACTGAGTGGTTTCCACAATCTGGTTTTCATTTCCGAGAATACCCTCTGGAGTCAATGTGCCGTATCTTTTTTTTTTTTTTTTTTTGAAGAGCATACATATACATATATCATTTCGCTTTTCTGATCTGCAGTGTCCTTGTCTATACAGAATAAAAACCTCTACTTTAGACATTATAAAGCCAAATGTTGTAATGCCAGATTGCTCTGTAAATGTTACTTATTGTTATGTTGAAACTTTTTAAAAATATATTTTATTAATTTATACATCTCAATTGCTGTCCCATCCCTTGTATCCTTCCATTCCTCCTTCCCTCCCATTTTCCCCCTACTCCCCTCCCCTATGACTGTGACTGAGGGGGACATCCTCCCCTTGTATATGCTCATAGGGTATCAAGACTCTTCTTGGTAGCCTGCTATCCTTCCTTTGAGTGCCACCAGGCCTCCCCATCCAGGGAACATGGTCAAATATGGAGCACTAGAGATGGTGTGAAAGTCAGATCTCACTCAAAAGAACTCTTAGGAACAGAAATCTTGACTGTTTTTATATCCTAAAAACCAGCAGTCACATGCTTCTCTTGAGTTGGGTGTGGTGCATCAAAGGGGCTGATCATTTATTTGATATCCCCTATCTTCCAGATGTTCTCAGAAGAACATCTTTCTTTTCCTGGCCAAGCTGCCTGAGTATTTAAGTCATCTCCAATGCTACCACACATGTAAAAAAAAGCTCACGCTTAAAAACATTCACTCTAGCATCTTGGAGGCTGACAGAGGAAGGTCTGTGACCACATCAAAGTCTCCAAGTCTTTCATTTTTAATAATGATTTTTTTCTCAAGAAAAATTCCCTCCAGGAAGCAACTTCTGTCTGCCATACCCCTTCATCATGAGGGCTAAAATAAACACCTTTCTCTTGAATGCGATCTTTTCCCAATTATTTATTTATTTATTCAAGAAAATTGCCCTCCAAAGCACTTCAATCAAATCCCCTGTTGTGTTTTCCCCTCTCAATGTCTGCTCAGCCAGGCAACACGCATGCCACTGCAAATTGCTTATAACCAAAGAATCAGAGCCTGTTGGATGATTTGAGAGGTGAAATTTTTTGCTTCTTAACTTTGAGATAAAATATGCTTTGCCTAAAGCATGCTCTGAGCATTTCCCTTTGTACCTCCAAGACAGAAAAAAAAAAAGAGGTAGAAGCAGATTGGCAGAGCCACCTGTGCATGTTCTTGGCTTAGAGGGGAGTGAGCTGGTCCCATACTGATTCAGCTGACAGAACTGTCATTGTCCTGGAGCTTGGGTTGGAGATGGCTCTAGTTACCTTTAGGAATGGAACCATGGAGTGACAGTAAGTTTGTGAAGCAGCTCATTAGTTTCTGCCACTGCAACAGTTGTCCTTGACTTACTTCTTGCTCTCAACATTCACAATCTAGAAACCTTATAGCTTCTCCCTTTAAAATATGTCCTGGAGAGAGCAAATTCCCCTATTCCTAATTTTATAATGGTCAAGTCTTGCTTGCCTCATGACTTGGCAGCTATAGAGGCCTCTTCTTTGTCTTGGCTTTGCCAGTGTATCCCCTTTAAATCTCTGTTGGGCATCTATCTTCAGGAGAACATTTTGGAAACACAACTTTCCACCACTGGCTCAGGGCTCGCCATGGCTTTCTATTGTCAGCTATAACAAACACACAATCTTCTGCTAACTTAAACGTTGTATAGATGAAGAAGTCATTACCATGATAGGCTAAGGTCCTTTCTTGGGTTCTATTCTTGGCTTTGACTAATCTTGGTTATAAATCTCAGCTCTACTCTATAAAATGAAGAATGCATAAATACATTGAGGTGTCTCTGCCTGGTTCACAATGGCCTACATTTCTAATAATTATAATATTACTCTGTTTGTCTTTCTTTTTCCATTTTCTCCCTCTTATTTGTTCCTACATATTACAATTTCAGATTTAAAAACTCAGTATAAGGCTCGAGAGATGACTCACTGGATGAAAGCACTTGCTGTGCAAATATGGGGGCCTGAGTTTGAATTCCCAGTAACCATGGGAAAATCTGGGTGGTAGTTTGAGCTCTATAATCTCAGTGCTTTTTACCAGGTTATGGGAGGGGAAGACAGGAATCTTCAGAAGCTTGTAGGCCAACTAGCTTGGTGTACACACCAGAGAACCATAGAGAGATCCTATTCTCTTCTGGCCTCATAGTGCATGTCAAAGCATCTGTGTACAGCTGCTTTCCCCTGCCTCCACACACTATTCAGGACATGAAGAGATTAATGAATTAACTTGAGTCATACAGACTCTATCCTCTTCACTGTATCTGGAAAGACTGATTTAAGAGGAAACATGTGTCGCAAGCAAGGTGCAGGTGCCAGAGTTTACTTTCCAAAGTTTTCCTTGCAGAAGAAGGTGAGGAGGGAGGCAGTAGCTGTGGTATGTAAAGCTAGGAAACATGGATAAAACTCTGTGAGGAACATACTGCCGCTATTCAGACCTTCTTGAACACTTATAGTTGTAATATTTATTGTCAGCATTCTATGTGTAAGCGATGAGGTCAAGCTTAGGCTTGGTAGCATTGGACAACAAGGAGGAAAATTCAATACCCAAGCCATAATCTTTGGTTCTGGAGTGACCTTTTACAGACTGATGGTTTGTCTTCTCCAGTGTGAAATCTTCCATGACTTTTCCTCATGCACCCCGCCCCATTGCTCCTAGATTCCTCCTAACCCTGGGAAACAGGGTTCCATTTTTCTATGTGTTCAGGTTCATAGCTCTCTAGTCACACTTGACATTGTTTTTCTTCATACACCACATTTGTCATCAGGCTGTTGCTTGTAGAGACACAGACGTTCTTTAGTTCTGTTAGCACCTGCCATTTCATCCACACCACTGGGCTGTAGGCAAGCCTGGGGAGTGAGGGCCACTTTGAATGTAGGTGTATAAGCACTTTTCGATTCACTTATCAAAATTCAATCATGAAGACTGATAACTTTGTAAATTTAAGTTAGTTAATGATTTAAAAATTCTTTGAGTTATGCAATTTAATTTCCTAAAGAAAGAAGTATAAAAAAACTAGTTGGTACCAATTCATCCACTCATTCATTCAAACATATTTCCAAACACATGTTCTGTTGCCTACCCTTTCTCAGACAGCTCCACAGAAGTGGGCCATGTTTTTCTGTTAAATCAAGAAATAGAAATATTAGATAAAGGCTTCCTGTGACAAAGGTCACTTGCTGGCTTTGTATGGAGACTGCAGCAGACTCCAGACCCTGGACAATGAAGCCAAGTATCTTGATGCAATGAGTCTGTGAATGGGTACAGAAAACCTAGGTGCGGTGCCAGCATCAAATGTATGTTATTATACAAACTAGGAAAAACATGTACATCTCTGGGCCTGAGGATGTTCCTCTGTAAAGTGATAAAGCTGAATCCTTTATGTCCCTTCATCCATGCAAAACAGAAGGAGAATTTGAGGCTGGGAATGACCTCTGACTGAGATGGCCATTCAATCATAAATGGTAGAACCAGCCACCCATTAGTTCACTGGCCTTCCCACTTTACCACTTACATATACCTTTTACAGCTTTGTCATTTGTGAATCTAAAAACACCAGTGGATTTTAGATTCCTTCCCACCTTCCCTTCCAGCTTCTTTCTTCTGGCTTGCCATAACTTGGTAGTTGGAAGACTAATCTAGAAGAACCATTGTCAGCTTATTGACAGTTTACCCTTAGATCTTGCTCTGGCAATAGGAAGTACATGGGTTAATTCTTGGTTATGGTTGGGGTGGGATGTATATATATATATGTGTATATAGATACATATATGCACATATATTTGCATATATATGTATATATCCTTATCACTGTAGTATGATATAAACATAATATATTACATTAATTATATTATACATAATTATAGATATGACACATATTATATAATACATATTTTAGTGTCCAACATTGATGAGGTCTCTGAATGTGAGGCAACAACTGAGCATTTGATTATTATGAAGTTGTTCTGAAACTAATGAATAAACATAAATAAGAGATTATGTGTTATTCCCAGAAGCTTTCACTTTATGATATCTGCAGAAATAATAGCCCAACACAAGCTCTCAGGCTCTGGACAATAGTGAACTAGCAGACTCCAATGGGGCAAAACTATAAGAAATTTAGACATGTGAGTTCCGGATATTTTAAAAATGTAAGTTCAGGAAAATGGAAAAGTTTATAATTTCAAGTTCTCAAGGTGGAAAAATTATTTTCTTTCTCCATTTCCTTCAAACCTTATTATTTTTTCTGATAAATTATAAACTCTTAAGTTTCCCAGCCATAAACTCTTCTTCTACTGCCCATGATATCTTTAAAAGTTTAAGGGAAAAGTCTTCAGGACCTTGTCCACATCCTAGATGCTTCTCTTTAGTGATTAAGTATTTCATGCCTCAGTCTCTTCAGTTGACAACAGGGCAGTAGAAAGTCCTGTCCTGTTGTTCACTAGGATGATATGGTGAAATTCTTGGAGTTGAGTCTGACACACAGTGTGTCCTCAGTATGATTGAGAACAATGAGTTTCTTGTAGTACGAGGTCCACACTCTCAGCTAGCTCCTGTTTGTCCTGGCTGTCCTTGCCCAAGTCACCTAAAATAAGTTTCCTCAAGGTTTAAGAGACCTGACACCCTGGATTTTTAACTTTTGCCTGCCTTGATTGAACAGTGAACAGACAACACTCTGGCCTTCTGTCCTGGTTCCATTTTCATAACTGTGATAACACACCATGACCATGTTTTGGATCATGGGTCCAGAGGGAAAATCAGTAATGGCAGGAGAGGCATAGCTGTAGGCTAGAGGCAGCTTTCATCTTCTATACAGGAAGTTGAGAACACCCCTGAGGTGGAGCAAGACCATCACTTCCCAAGGCTTGCCCCACCACCCAGCAACGTGCTTCCTCCAGCACAGCTCTAAGTCATGAAAGTTGCACACCCTCCCTCCCCAAACCCGCTCCAAACAGTGTCACCAACTCAGGACCAAGTGTTCAACTATCTGAGTCTACGTGGAACATTTATCATTCAGACGACAACACCTTTTCTTCTATGTTCATTGTGGGCACCTGTCAGTTCGTAAACACGCACTTAAAATTCACTTTAGTGCCATCCAATTCAATATAGCTCATCAATTCACTGTGAGTTGTTAATTATACTCATTCAGAATAATCCCCCGTGATTTCCTTCTTGTATAGCACTTGGCATTTCTAAGACAGATAGGAGGTGTGGGGTTCTTCCTGTCTGAGACTCTTCCAAATCTGAACGCAGTCTGTCATGGCACATCTTTTTTAGTGGAAAGAAAAAGATTCTATCCCCTTAAGGACTTAAAGGGCTTTTTCTTTAAATCATGAAGAAGACAATATTTAGCCAGATACTCAAAAATTCACTTGTAATAACTAAGTGTTTGTAATTATTCTGTCCTTGATGGGGAGTTCCTGAACACTGGAAAGCTCTCCCTGGAGGTTGCAGCACACAAAGTACTCAGCTTTGGTGAAAACAAGCGTATGGATCTTGCAAGGTTTAAACAACAGCAAAATAACAAAACACCAATTATGATTCTAGGGAGATAGACAGTCTTTTCTACTTAGTCAAAAGTAATTGATTTCCCCTGGAGTGTCACTTATACCATAATGATGACTGGAAGGGAGACATTTAACAGAGTGCTGCAAACATAAACTGAGCTGGGCTGCAGATCTTAGCTGACCTTGATGGCCTGCCTTGAAGGCAGAGTTGGAGAAATACAACAAATAAAGGCAGGGTATTTATACCATTTTCTTGATATTCATTTTTTAATGTCAGTATTTTTGAACTATTAAAAGGGTTTTAAACACTACTTTTAATTATGAATTGTGTGTTATGTTTGTGTGCACACATGAATGTAGGCACTTGTGGAGGTCAGAGGCATTGGATTGCCTAAAAGTGGAAATATGGACAGTTTTGAGTTTAAAGCCTGGGTAATGGAAACTAAACTCTGGTCCTCTGAAAGAATAGCTTTATTCTTAACCACTGAACAATATCTCTAGTATATGGTATTCATTTTTCATAATACTTCAATGTATTATTTTGTTCTTTGTTTAAGAAAAAAGTGTTTGGTGTGGACAAACAAAATAATAAATTCAAGTTTACTTGAGGGATGTTTTCTATGTTCAATCCACACCAATTTACTACTATGTATAAATGGCTGGTTAAATCAGTGCATAAAACTCAGAGGTTTATCTGAAAGTATTCTTTATTACACAAACTTGTAGCTTCATATTTGAAGTTTTTCTAGGTACAGCATAATCTCAGCTGGTTCCTATAGGCAGCTGAAGCAGATGAATGAAAAATTAATATTATATTGAAAGATATGTGATGACTCAAGTTATTTGTACTTCTCAGTTGCAAACTTAGGCAGGGCCTAACTTATTGCAACTTTAGTCATAGAGAGTTAAAAAACATTATCACGCTATTACATTTCTCTGACTCTTAACATTATTCTTTCTAATTAAGTCTCTGAAAACTATTAAAAGGAAGCCACACTCTTTTCTGATGGATAATCTTTAAAGATATGGTACAGAAATATTTCAACTTCTCCTATCTGTACCCCAGGTCTGTACAAGAGATATTTCTGGGAAAGAAACTCATAATTCACAGGTTATATTTCCTTCAGAGTGATAACTCTTTAGCTTAATGATATCTTACCAGATCACCAGGTGTATAGTTCTTCACTGCCAGATATGTAAATTCTTTTTATACCCAGCACACATCTCACTTTGTTATAGATGTGCCTTATACTATATTTGTATGTGTGCTTTTTTCAAAGAATTTCAGGATTCTAATATTTTCTTGCTTCTCCTATCTTTATCATGAAATAACTTGAAAAGCCTTGATTTGTCATATGTCTGAGCTTGTATGTACTTTTGTCAGCTGCATTAATATGGCCTCATCATCAAACCCTGTGTCTTGGCCTTCCATAAAATGGCTATGCATATTGAAATGTTCAGTCGAGATGTATTGCCTCTAGTTTGGGTTCATAAATTTCATATATATATATATATATATATATATATATATATATATATATATATATATGTATATATATATATATAAAATATCAGTGATTTACTGTGAATTTGCCGAGCTCAGATTTCGGTGTACATTTTTATTTCTATTTGATATAACTGTGTGCTCTTTGTTAGTAAAATCATTTTGGCGAAATAGTCAGAATTATAAACCCACAGGAAGAAGGTCACTTTATCTTTATTGTACCTAGGAAAAAAATAAATATTTTCCTTTCCTTTGTCTAATAAACCGAGGCAGTCCTTGAACACATCATTTTGTTTGTAATCCCATTTCTGCATGTTCAATGCACACTGTGTTTAAGAAACTATTATGTCTGCTAAGAAGACAGGTTACTGGCCTTATTTTGTAGATGATAGAGCCATTAGCACTGACTAGACTAGTGTTTAGGACATAGATCCCACAGGTTCTATGGCACCATTGCTCTAACAGAGTTTGAAGGCAGGACAGATGGTAGGTAAAAGATTCTGTGGCTGCAGAGTACCTTTCTATACCAAAGACACTAGAGTGTAGAGGTGAAGGTTGCATGTAGGCATCAGCTAAACTTCTCCACATTCAATGAGTGATGTGGATGATGTCATTGGCAATGGGGCCCTGTTGTCAGTTATCAGAGGGAACCCTTTGTATCTTAGTATCAGCTTGGGTTGTTTGGAGATTTCTATGGGAGCCCTTTCGTGAACAACTCAATTGAATAAAACCGAGTTCTTCCGACAGAAGTCTTATTGGTATACAAGAGATAACTAGTTGAAACTCCATATGCCAACTACTAGGAGTCCTCCTTAGGATCACCTTCACAGACTCCAGGAAGTAGCCAACCAATGTCTGATTTGACTCCACCACAAGAACCCCACACCTGGTACTTCTTTGGGAACCAATGGCCTGAGACTAGATAGTCAAGGGAAAAAGTGTAAAACCGAGCACTACTGATATCAAAACAGTCAATAAAATGACCCCTAATGATATTCTGCCATACTCATAGATTGGTACCTTATCCAGTCATCAGTAGAAGGTCTTACTTCTGTTGGGGATGGGAAAAGATGCTGGCACTCATGAGAGAGAGAGAGAGAGAGAGAGAGAGAGAGAGAGAGAGAGAGAGAGAGAGAGAGAG
>OU015742.1:99850905-99869115 GCA_907169655.1 Acomys percivali
GAGAGAGAGAGAGAGAGAGAGAGAGAGAGAGAGAGAGAGAGAGAGAGTCTAAATTGGAGGTCTCCATCAAATCCCTTCCCTCAGAGCTCAGGGAATCCTGTGGAAGAGGAGGAAAGATTGTAATAGTCAGAGGAGATGGGGATACCAGAAGAACAAAGGCTCTCTGAATCAACTGAACAAGGTTCATATGAGCTCACAGATTATGAAGCAGTTAGCACCAAGTCTACATGGGTGTACACCAAGTCCTCTGCATACACATTATCACTATTAGCTTAGTATTTTTATGGGACTCCTCACTATAAAAATGAATGGGTCTCTGACTCTTTTGCCTGCTCCTGGGACTTTTTTTTCTGTTCAGTTGCTGTGTTCAACATCAATATGAATAAGGAAACTTTTGCTTCATTCTACTATATTGTATTTTGTCATGTCTGGTTGCTATCTCTTAGAAGCCTGTCCTTTTCTAGTAAAAGACAGAAAGAAGTAGATCAAGAGGGAGTAATTGGGAGGAGGAGAGGGAAGGGAAAGAGTAATCCAGATATATTACATGAGAAAATAATCTAGTTTCAACAAAAAAGAAAGAATTTTCTTCACAGCAAGGTAACAATTAAAATTGAAATGGTGCTTTCCTTCAAAATTTTATATGGAAACATTTGAAAGGAGAATATCTGAGGAAAAAACAGGCTTTAAAATGCTTTCCTATTCATGAATAACTAACTATATTTTACATATGTACTTATAATACATGAAAATATGTATGATAAATATATCTTCCAATAATTGTGTGAATATTTGTTTAATAATCATATTCATATCACTATTGTTTATGCTATCTGTATATAGACTATATCTATGTTTGCATGCATATAAATAAATGTAATTGAAGATAAATGCTTTGCTTTACTGGTAGAATTAAAAAGTAAGGAATGAATAAGCAAAAAAAAGATATAGGTCCCAAATTATTTAAAACTAATGATGCACATAGAAACATCAAAGTCAAACTTGGGCTTAATAACTTGATTGTGATAATGTTTCATTTCTTTCTGGCTTACCAACTGCTCTTTTGTTCAAAGGCATGCCAGAAATGTCACAGATGATTGATCTTGTTTCCTTAACGTACTGATTTCTGTAAAAACCCACACCATTTTATTTTCTTACTTGGAAACATAGTAGTAGGGTTGACCTCAAGTATGACAGTGCAAGGAGACTAGACGGTCTGCACCATGGTGAAACTTAAGAAAATTATTAAAATAATAAGAAACCATTTAGTGTCCATGGAAATGGCCCTAATGGCATGAATTAAGCAAGAAATATAGCTTCAAAACTTTATGATAATCTAGTAAAGTGTGTGTGTGCACGTGTGTGTGTGAGCATGCACACACACACACAATCACACACACACAGTATTTGAATCAAGGACACTGCTTTCCTCCCCTTCCCACCTTAGACAGGTAGAGAGTCTAGTCTAGATTGTTTCCCTTTGTCCAGCTCCAAGCTGACACTGTAGGACTTGAACATTTCTCATCATAGTGCCAATTTCCTATAGTTGAGGCTCTTTGGGGTAACTTTTACTCAATTATAACTTGGCATGGCCCAAGACTGGTGAGACCTTAATAGTTTTGTCCCAGTTCATAGGGCAGTGTTCCATGACAGAAAGTCAGGGAAAGTAAATACCAAACCATTATCTTCCCTGCACTGTGCACTCAACTCCAAAAAATGTTAGACTCAGAGAAAATTTAATGTAGATTCATGCATTTTTGAAATTCTAATGTAGGCTGATAGATTGTCCCAGAGGTCTTGTGCAAGCAAGACAGTTGGAAGGAGCCATCCTAGGATCGGAACAGATATCCATCTTTGCCTTATGAAATGATTTCTTGGAAGAAGCCATGACTTGAAAGAATTTGTTTGTAGAGAAATTCATTCCCCAGAGAATTGCTGGAAATACTCAGTCTGTCTACAATTAGTGAAAGTTAACAGCTTAAATGAACCTTGAAATTTCTATTAAAGTGAAAGATACAGGCATCAAAGGAGTCCATGTGATTCTGTATTCATGCAAGTCCAGAAGAGAGGAACCTAGTGAGACATCAGCCAGATAAGTGCATACTGAGTGTGGAGAATCATGGTCTGGCATCACCTTTGCAAGTGGCAACCTTGCTTTAGGGTCTGCAGAAGTAAGTCAGTGGTACAACACTTGCCTGAGATGACCGTGGTCCTGGGATTGATTCTCAGCACTGCAAAAGGAAACCATGTTTTGATGTTCTATCTTGGTAATGATTGTGTTTTCCAGTAGATAGAATAATACTCATTGAAATATACCTATTAAGTGGTTAAGTTTTAATGATATGCTGTGTAAGCTCATGGAAAAGTGACACAGGATGGCTGTGGAATGCTAATTGCTCACAATATCTAAAGTGTTTTCTTGATTTGTGAAGGATAAGGGTACAGTGACTGTTTTGTGGTGGAAAGAAGGTATCTTGTTTTTTTGTTAATTTTTTCTTATTTTTCTTTTTTTACATATATATTTATATTATTACACACATTTACAATAAACTACCTACAGCAAGAAGAACCACAAATCAATCAGGAATTAAATAAAAGTTACATTTATAGTGTTTTGGCTATTTATATTTGGCCACCTTGAAGAAAATATCTTTCCTATCTTGGTGGGTCTAAAATTCTGAATGTAAATCAATATATATCACATCTCATCTTTATCAACTTAAAACATCTATCTATACATATAAATATCTTAACTCTTAAACAACTAAGCTTAATTGTAAAACTAAACTATCTGGTCTATAACCCCATCAGAGACGTGAAAAGGAATAAAATTAATTATCTGAGTAGACCAGAAGTGCAGGTTAGCAGCAAAATGAGAACATTACAGAGCCGATTTGCTGGCTTAACAGTCACATAAATTTTTCTATAACTGTGGAACATCATCTTCCACCTTCTGGATGTATATGTATATGTATATGTATATGTATATGTATATGTATATGTATATGTATATGTATATGTATATGTATATGTATATACATACACCTGAGGCAGGAACTATTGAGAACTTGCTTACCCTGTCTTGGCAGAGTTTGGCCATCTGCCTGCATTCAAGCTTGTCTCATTTTAGGTAGAATTCTGTCTATGGCAGAAATGAGGACATTTTGCCTAGTGGCTTGTTTGCCATATTTGAAGCCATCTCCATAAGGAGGTTCTCTGATGTTCACCATCTTCTTTGAGGTAGGCTGGGTGTTGCCAGGAGTTAACCTATCTTGTTGTCAAAGAACCTTTAAAATAAATAAGAGCATCTTTAAATGCCATATTCTGTAGGTCTCTGAGGCTTTTGAATACCTTGTCTGACTATTTTACCATATATATATATATATATATATATATATATATATTGTGTGTGTGTGTGTGTATAATCATAAATATCTGTTAAACCTATGGAGTATATTCTTGTGATAAAAATAAACTAGTAATTGACATGACCATGATTTGATCAACTAACAATTAGCTTTTATACTTAATTATCCTAAGTAGCCTGAAATAGCACTTTCAAAGTATTAGAAGTAAACCTTGTATTATACTTGAGTTGGATGGGTACAATACTTCATATTAGAATAGAAATATATATGTGTGTTTGTGTGTGTGTGGATGTGTGTGTGTGTGTGTGGATGTGTGTGTGTGTGAAGAATAATCTTAACTTTGAATTGCATACCAGTGTATCAAAATTAAACTTAATCTACACCAATATACAAAATTCTATATCAGAGAATTAAAAATAATCTTGTGAATAACAATTAAGGCATTAAGCTGTGGAGTAGATTCAATAATCTACTTTTTGTCCTATCATTCTCTATATTTCTATATTCCCCTCTTTTATCCAACCCCTATTTCTAAACTTAAGAAAGAAAAATTAATGAAAAGAGAGATATCCCTGAGTCCAACCTTGTTTTCTCTCTGAATACGACCAATAATAACTTATAACCAACACCCAATGAAAATAAACATTCATAGCTCAAGAAAGCAACCAAAAACCTACCCAACTCCTCTTAAGGGAAATGGGCATTGTTCTCTTAAGGTTTCTTCTGGCTGATTTGGGATGAATAATACCTTTGTAGGGGCCCAAATAAAAGTTGGGAAAATGGTTAAACAATCTAGGAATAGCATTTGTGGTCCAGTTTCTAAATGTTAAAAAAATTCCAGGCTTAATTAAAGTCTTGTATGGGCCAGTCTGAAATGCTGGACCAATTGGGATTGGAATCTTTCTTTGAAGCTGTCCTGGAAGCTGTCTTGTTCTTGTTCTGATGAGGAACAACAACTGGAGCTCTTCTTGATGGAATATGAAGCATGCAGGATGTCCGTGCCCATGACATTCTGTAAGGCCTCATTCAGAGTCTGGTTCTTTTGTTATGAAAATATATAATTTCTTACAAACATTAGACAGGCCTAAAATTATAAATATATGAGGTGTGTGTGATGCACAGAACAATTAAGGATGGTTCTCTGCAGCAACCAAGGACCATGTATGATATGGACCTAGACCATCTGTTCAGATGTAGCAGATAGGCAGCACAGCCTCCTTGTGGGTCCTACAATATGGGGAGTAGGGACTACTTCTGACATGGACTCTGCCCCCCACCAAATGTTGATCACTTCCTCCTGGCTGGGCAGCCTTGCCAGGCCACAGGGGAAGAGGATACAGGTAGTACAGATGAGATTTGATAGGCTGAGTTCAGATGTTTGGGAAGGAGGTTTCCCTTTTCTGAGGACTAGGGGAGGAAGAGAGAGGAGATGAGGGAAGGAGTGGGATCTGGAGGCAATGATGGAAGGAACTACAATCGAGATGTGAATAATTTAAACTGCAGAACCAGCAGGTAACCTATATTGCTAATTCTACTACATAGGAATATCTCTGGGACTGGCTGAGACATGAATGTCTGTGCATAGACAAAGCTCCTTGTTGGTTACAGAATCCCTGTGACTTATTATTACATGCCATTCTTCATATGGCATGAATGAAGATTTACAGGTGTCTTTCTTCTGCTCATACAAAGGAAAGGTATGTTTTATCTTCACCAGCTCTTCCACAGAAATTTGGGTATGGCACATTTAAGGCTTTGGCTTTGGGAATTGAGGGTCTTTGTACATGATGCCTGCAGTGACCTGCCTTACCTCAGCTAAGTCATCTCATTGCATGGAACTTTATTTTGCAATCTTTTTTTTTCTTTCAAGACAGGGTTTCTCTGTGCAGCCTTGGCTGCCCTGGACTCACTTTGTAGACCAGGCTGGCCTCAAACTCACAGAGACCCACCTGCCTCTGCCTCCTGAGAGCTGGGATTAAAGGCATGCACCTCCACACCTGGCTTTATTTTTCAATCTTAAAACAAGAGGAGGAAAATTGCACATGTGGTCTCAAGTTCATCTAGTGAAAAGTTATCTGATTTGTTAAAGTAGATTTGCAAAGGACAATATTTGTCCTATAGAGAATTTTCAAAAAGGATTTTGGATGTTAGGTATAGCAAAACCTGTAATCTCTGTATTCGGGAAGATTGTGACAAGGTTGAGACCAGCCTGTGCTATACTGAGATTAAGCAAGTGTAAGTTAAAATGAGAGACACTATCTCAAGGAATAAGGAAAACAATTTGAAACACACACACACACACACACACACACACACACACAGAGAGAGAGAGAGAGAGAGAGAGAGAGAGGGGGGGGGGGGGGGGGAAAGTGAGGGAGAATTGTTTCCACCTCCTGCTTTGTATTGTCTACACCATCTTTCCACTTTGTTCTTCCTTGTTAAGACCTCTTCTTTTCCTGTTATCATTCTCCTTCTAGTTTTATGACCTAAATTCACATGTGCAGGTGTACACATCACATGCGTGCTCCCTCTCTCTCTCTCTCTCTTGTGCACTCACACACACATTTAACAAATGTTTCATGACTACCGGCTATTATAGGCACTACCCTAGCTAACAAGGATTAATTGTACATATTAATAAAATTTGTTGTGATATTTACACACATGTGCACAGTATGCATTAATAAAATCCAAATCCCTTTCTCTGAATTTACTGCTTCACACCTTTCCCATCTGGTTTTGAAACTACTGTTTAAGTTAGTATATAAAAATGCAAAGCAATGAGTTAATTATGGCATTTTCAGACAAAGACTGTTTTTATTGATTCTCATTTCCTTTCCTTCTCCTTTGTTCTGGTTTATGGCTTCCACAGGATGGTCACCTTCCAGCTTCCAAGTAATGCTGTTATGTCACATATAGTCCATTATCTGTTCTTGACCTATCTATTTCTCCCTAAGATCTCTTATTCTTTTCTCATGTACCCTTTTCTAGTATCATAGCTTACACCATATCTATCTATCTATCTATCTATCTATCTATCTATCTATCTATCTATCATCTATCTACCATTTATCTACATACATGTGTATATGTACATAGGTGTAGATACATACATTGAAGTCTAGGATATATACATAAGATTAAAAGTAGTATTTTTAAATCTTCCGTATTTTGCTTAGCGGTATGACTTCCAGTTCTATCCATTTGCAAGCACGTATGATGTTTTTCTTTATGAATGAATAAAATTCCATTGTGTACATGTTCCAATGTTTCTTTAGACATTAGTATGTGATGGGACATCTGGTCAGATGACCAATTGGATTGTGAATAGTGAAGCAATAAAAATGAATGTACAAGTATCTTTGTAGCAAGAGTTGGAGGTCCTTGGTGTATACCCAGATGGTCTAGTTGGGTCAGCTGGTTGTACTTTTAGATTTCTGAGAAACCTCATCTCCCTCCATGCTGATTGCCATGGTGGCTGTTGTCAATTTACATTGCCACCTACATACTACCTTTTTTAACCCATCAGTTCATCTGAGGTTATATGAAAGCTCATTTGGCCAAGCATGTTCTTGGTTAACTACATCACTATCACAGCTTCTTGAAAGTGTGTTCTTTGAAACACTTATGAGTTATTTGGGTTGAACTTCCTTTGAGAGTTCTTTGTTTATTATGTGCACAGGAATGCCTGCTATTGGAGGCATTTTGTGCAGCATTTCCAAAACTAATCTGATTTTAGAATAAGCCTCAACAAATTTACTTTTTATAGGGTGTCTCCTAAAACTAGGGTTTTGAGCAGCACATTTTTTGAAAATTTATAAATAGTTGAACTTTAACAGGCTGTGGTCTTGGAAGGTTGACGCAGGTGGATTGGCACATGTTAGAGGCCAGCCCAGGCTACGTAGCAAATACCAGAGCAGCCAGTTGGGGCTAAATAGCAAGACCATGATTCAAAACAAACGAACAGTTTATGTGTGGAGCCTTACAAGTTTCATATTTTTAGTATTTTTAGGCTGAGGAGATAGCCTTGCTGGTAAAAATGTTTGCTACATAAGCATGATGTCCTGAGTTCAGTCTCCAGAACCCAGATAAGAAACTCAGGCATGGTAGCCTGTGTACAGGGAAGGCAGACATGTGGAGATGCCTGGGAACTGTGGGCCAGCCAGCCTGGCTGGACCATCAAGCTCCATACAAATGAAATTGTGTCTAAAAATCAAAAAAAAAAATATCAAGGTGTAGAGAAACTGATGAATGACCCCTAAAGTTGATATGTGGTCTCCATCCCTGTGGATTCATACATATGCATGTGTCTGTGTGTGGCATGTGCACATACACATACATTTGGAATGACTTTACGGTGTTATATTTCAATCAGAGTCTTGGAAATTTGGGCAGTCTTTAAGGTTCAAGGATTCATTAACAATGCTATTACAACAAATCATGGAGATGATATCTTGGGGGAAGCAACTGAATTTGATGCCTCTTTTTTGTTTGGGTTGTTTTATTTTGTTTTTCCAGGCAGAGTTTTTCTATGAAGCCCTGGCTGTCCTGAATTTGCTTTGTAGATCAGGCTGCCCTTGAACTCACAAAGATCCACCTGCTTCTGCCTCCCTGAGTGCTGGGATTATAAGCATGTGCCATGGCACCTGATGATGCCTGTTAAATTGTGATTTCATGGTGATTGATGAGCTTATTCAATCATCTACAGACTAGGCTTTACATCAGCACAATGAGAAAACAGAGGTGTAATCCTCAGCTTTAGAAATATGTTTTAGAAAAGAGGTGGTAAGGCCATATTGGGTCAATATAACTTTCCCCTAAGTGCTGGAGTATTGTGTTTCATTTAATTGTATGCAGCCCATTTAGAGACCATCTCCAGTGACCCTGAGTCTCCTTCAGTCCTTTTCCTTTATTCTGTGTTTGCTTCCTGCAGAAGTCTCCATGCCGGCAGATGATCAAGTGTGCCTCCTGCCAAGAGTTCATTCTTCTGGGATCTGCATTCATAGGAAATGTGTAAAAGCCAAGGGAAATTTGCCATTGTGTCCTTCACAATTATATATGCTCAAACAGCTCTTAAAAATTAACCAACTACTGATTAATTTTGCAATTTATTGCTGTAAATGTCTATGACATTTATCCTTCATTTCTCATTCTACTCATTCACAACTCCACTGAATAATTCTTCATTTTACTTTTCCTCTCTGTACTTGGTTGGTATTGAGTATCCATCTGGACTGGGTATAGTGGGAATTCAGCAAATAAGTGCAGTGCAACTGAGGGAGATGACTGAATGCTGGGAGCAGGACACTATACATATTTTGAATGTAAGTAACTCTAGCCTTGAACATTTGTAAGTCCTTAAATAAAGAGGTCAGACTTTCTCTTTTTGAGCTCAGGAGAAAGGGAGATCATTTCCACTTCTTTCATGCTTAGTACAAAGATATTTTGAAATCTACTGTATCCAGGATGTGAGTTTTGTTTGTGACACCAACAAATGGGGTGTCTTTGGGCTAGTTGTTTTATTTCACTCTACTCCCTTCCAAACTGGAGAGAGTGATAACACTGCAAGACATTGTTATAGGCATACAAGCTTAGCTACTCAGTGGGTCTTAGCAGATACTGACTGCATTTGATCTTGTTTGGTTCTTTGCTTCAAGACTCCTTAGAATTATTCATTGAATTCATGAACATATAATGTTACTGTCCTATGAAAGGGACCATCAAGCATGGTAGAAATTCTTGGTATCATACAACTTCAGTTCTAGTTTACAGTGGCAGGGCCAATGGGAGACAAGGGGGAAATGAAACATTTAAATTAAAGTGAGTTTATGAAAAGAATGTGAGTGTCACAGGATAGAGCAGTGTGAGATGCAACTGTGGTAGAGTGGTCAAGAAAGACCCTTTAGGGAAGTGGTTCTAAGTCTGTGGGTCATGACCTCTTTGGAGGGGAATAGAATGACACTTTCATCGAGGTCTTAGATCAAATATCCTGCATATCAGATATATACATTTTGATTTATAGCAGTAGAAAAAGTACAGTTATGAAGTAGCACTGATTTAATTTTATGGTTTGTACCACTATAACACAAGGAACTGTATTAAAGGGTCACAGCATTAGGAAAGTTGAGAACCACTGCTTTATGGGGTGACATTTGGGTAGAGTAGGGAGATCAGAAATTGCCAAAAGGATCAGGAAAAACATTCCAGGTAGATAGAAAAGGAAGAGAAAGAGCTGGGGTGTAAAAGCTTGAACCCAGAGTAGGTCTAGGCTGACTGGAATGTGGTGGTAATGGGAAAGAAGTACACACTGGGCATTGTGCTCCTTCAGAAACAGTCAGGCCAGGGTTGACTTTGTCCTCATGGTAAAGCATATGCTCATTGCAAGAGAATGAATTTTGTGTTCTTCCTTCCATTGGCTCTGCAGAAGGTACAATAATACCAGTCATAGAGGGATGTCATGATATGCAGGCTGACTACGTTTTACACTAAGGGAAATTCTAGATGGCTCTCTGCCATGCTGTTTGGGAAAGCTGATCTTGCTGCCACAATGGGGGTGGAGTATGGATTCACCTGAAACAAGAAAATGGGGAGTTGTGGGAGATTTTTCTGTAACCTGTATGGACGAGATAATAGCTGTAGCTATGATAGTGGTGATCATATGGAGAAGTGGAGAGCTTAGCATCATGCTTCAGGGACTAGTACCAGGTAATGGGTTGATTTGGGTTGGGGTACTGGAGAGCCTCCACAGGGAGAGTTTCTCAGGGCCATGGGTGAAGGAGGACAAGGCTTCTACTTGTACATTGGAGACTCCAAGGATGGATTCAAGTGATGGTATCCAGGCTTTAGTTGTGTATTTCTTGTCTAGGGTTCCATGAAGCAGCTGAGCATAGCACATATATTCTGAATGTATGTGTTATGTAAAGCTATGGATGGGATGAGTTCACCACAGAGACTGCAGTTCATGGCAGAGTTGGGCCAGAAGAAAGGATGTGTGTTCCAGCATATGAGACTGCGCAGCAATGCGGAACTTGCCACAGAAAATTAAGGCTTGGCCTGACATGTGAGGGAAACTCTAGCATGGAGCCAAAAAGGCTGGAGTCAAGAGAAAACAGCACTCTGAGCAGGTCTGGCAGCTCTGTTGAGTCCTCTGAGGCTTTGTAACCTGTGGGCCAAGGGGTGGTCTGCATATCTGTTACTTGAGTTTACAGGCAATCCTTTCCATTTCCATTTGAAAAATAACGGCAGTATTAAAAAGAACTGAGGATAAAGTAAAGTTTACAACACTTGCAACAAGAAGGACTTTTAGAGGAAACACTAGGCCAGACAGAACCAACTGAATAATGAATGGGGATTCCTGTATGGGATGACATGTTATACAAACTTTTTCCTCGTAAAACCCCACTGAGGAGATGAGGAGTTTTTCCTCAAGTATCAAGCTACTAGGTTGTAGGGAGAAGAGCAATATTAGGATTGGAAAGCCAGTGAACAAGATGCTGGGACTATCGCTGTGGTGGCATTTCCTTGTGGCTTGCTCACAGTGTAGAAGAACCTCAAGCTTCCACAATCAGCTGAAGCTCTCCCGTGCTCCCTTGTTGTAGGCTGAAGGGTGCTGACTTGGCAGACTCTGTGTAATGGCTCCTCAACCAATGAGATTTGTGACGCATAGTCCCCTGTACTTTGGAGTATGGTAACTCTGGGAAGAGGTAGTAATAAGGTGAGTTGGATAAGGATTGACGGAGTTTGTTTAAGAAGTCAGGTGTTGGTGGCACATCTTAAAAAATGCAGAGACAGACAAAGCTCAAGCAGTTCTAGGCCAGCGTGTTCTGCATAGTGAGTTCTAAGCCAGCCAGACTTACATAGTGATATCATGTCTCAAATCCCTGCCAACCAAATATCAATCAATAAAACAAACAAACAAACAAACAAACAGGCAGCTAGACACACCATTGAGAGCTGTTAGGCAAAAGGCCTTACCTACATTAACAAAACATCAAAGATTTATTTATTCATGTATCATCATCGTTTGTGTGTGTGTGTGTGTGTGTGTGTGTGTGTGTGTGTGTGTGTGTGTCTAGTACTGAGGCTTGAAACAGAGACTCACAAATATTAGGCAAGAACTCTGCCATTTAGTTGTATAATCCAATTCTTTGGAGTAAGAAAAATATTAACACTAATCTCTTTATGTTTCCCAGGCTGTCGATCCTGCCTCAGCCTCTCAAGCAGCTGGACTGAAGGGCACAGGCCAGCATCTCAGGTGCTGAAGATGCATTCTTCAGAAAATATAAGTAAAGCCCGTGGATTTATAGGCACTAGGTTCCAGTTATGAATGCAAATGCTAAATTACCCTCCCAGAGCTCTTACTCATCCATCAGAATGCCAGAATGCTGACAAGGGTCTCAGCCTCCTGCACTGGTCTGAAAGATTGTCTCCAGGGACCCGGACATGCCTGAGGCCAGACTCGAGATTTGATGCTCTCTCAACTTAATGACCCAGCTGGGTCTTCTGCTGAGATTATTGTAGTTCTTCTGTCTCCAGAATAGCTCCCAAGAGAGCTGCTCCCAATAGTTGCTCTGTAGGCTTTCTATCTGGCTATCAGAACTGTTTGTTCTTCTTCTACTTGTCTCTAGAGTTTGTTTGGGGGAACGAGATGCCTTTCTAAGACTGTGTGTTCTTCTTGAAGGAACTCGGCCACTTCTCATGCTCAGGGGCATGATAAGCCTCTTGGCTACCACAGGCAGGATTCCAGATGACCTCTCAGCTGTCCATCACAATACTCATATTTTTTGTTGCTGTCTCAGTTTTGTAACTTAAACCAATATTTCTTGTTACATAATTTGCTCCCTTCTCCAGTATATACACATAGAGATTTGCCTCACTATCACCCACAAAAGATCTCCTTCCTCCTCTGGTCATAAAACAGTATTAACAAGTATATGCAAGTGGCAACAGCTTGGAGGTGGCTGTGGATATGGCGCATGCTGTGGACCAGTTTGTGTTTAATTTGTTTTTCTATTCTAAAGCTAATACAGCTATACCAAGGAGTTTAAAGCTGAGAAGAAAGAGAAATTCCTTAAGAGTTTATGATTCTCAGGGATCCTCTGGTAGTGTCCCTTAATATTTTGAAGATGTGTTGCTTTTAGAAGCAATAGATTTTGTAAGGCAAGGTCAGTATTCTTTCCTGCTCTGAAGAGAATGCACCCATATGCAGTGGTGGTGATGTTGGTGGTGATGGTGGTGGTGTTGGTAGTGGTAGTGGTAGTGGTGGTGCTGGTGGTGGTAGTGGTAGGGCAGGGTAGGTCTAGAATACATAGTTCACTGACAGGCAAAGTTTTACCAGACAGACACATGGCAGCATTTAGCAACACAGTACCATTGGAGAAAAATATGCACTTGGGAAAAAATGCAACAGCCGACTCTCTCTACCTTGATGTTCCTTCCAGGTTTTGTGTCTCAGCATCTCACACCCAAGCTTGGAGAATCCAATCCTGTGCTTTTCATGATTTGAAAACTTATTTACCTGAACATGTGCTAGTTAAGCCCTACCATCAATTTGCTGGTGTTCCATTGTTATTATATTTTATTTCTTTCCTGTGTTATCTTTATAAAATGTAGTAAACATCCTCCAGCCTTTTATATAATGGGCATTTGAGAAGTGGCCCTAAGACATCTCCTGAAATGGTGGTCAGCAAGAAAGACGTAAATAGACATACCTCTCTTCCTGAGCTATCTTTCGGTGCTAGGCAATAATCCTGTCTCTCTGAGTTTCACTGGCGTCCTTTTCTTCCAGTTCTCATGGTCTGCCATTTCTTTTTACATAAGCAAGAGAACAATGTGCAGTAAATCTCACGATGACTTTTCTAGGGTGGAGCTGGTTGTTACGAGTACGAATGAGGAGACTGCTATTGTTGTTACTTGCTCCTTTTTTCTTTGCATCTTCAAAGGGGAAGGGACATTGCCTTTTCTTCTGACTATTTTACCAATTGGCAAGTGCCTCACATATATAATCAATAAGTATTTGCAGTTAGAAGATATTGTGAAAAAATGAGCCTCTTTCTTGTGGTCTCAAAATTGAATAACACTGGAGTAGAAGAGCATATTGGGGTGAACAGAAATAACTGGGTTTGGGTAGGGAGATAGAAGATATATCTGGGAGCTAGGGAAGAGAAAATAGTGTGTATATAAATGGCTTAGGTCAGAAAGGATGACAGAGGATAAAGGAATGTTAACTTGATGACAAAATGTGTCTGACTTTTGGTCCTGAATCTGAGAGCTAAATCACAGAGGGTAAGTTAGCCAGCGCAAGAGGTCAGCACAGGGATCTGAGACAGGAGGGGGCAGAGGGCTCCTAGAATATCTGAAGACTGAGAGTAAGGCAAGAGAAAGCACAGGGACAGGCCACACTCTCTACTAGGGCTGTGACCCTGTCGTTGGAAGATAATTCTCATATATTTTATAGGGGTGACAGAATAGTGGAAGTGACTCCTGACAGTTTGCAACTCCAGACCCTGGCCCTTCTGTGGCAGAAGCCGCTCCTTCCTACCGCTCTCTTACTCCAAGGCAATATTAGAAGAATGCATGCTTAGAAACCGTGCAGATTTGTTTATTTAGGTACAAAGCCACTGTCAGAGCTGAGATTCTTAGCAAATTCTTGTTCAAAATTCCTGTGAAACAGTACAGCGATCTATACAACAACATGGGGGATTGTCCACACTGCTTTTCACATAACAAAACTGTCTAGGAAGGCCAAGGGAATCCTCACATTCTGAGCCTTACAACTAGGTTATTACCCAGCTGTTGGAACCTGAGGCCCAAGAAAATCCCATTGGTTTTGGCAAGTTTGCCTGGATAGTATTTGTGAACTGAAAGTATTTCAGAATCAAAGGAAACTCAGAATCACCCTACTTCAGTTTTCTAGCAATCTACTTAAGAATTTTCTTCATAGTATCCTCAATCAGTTGGTTCTTTTATTTCATTGAAGCTTAATTGGGCTTATGGGTCCTCTATTTTGTGGAGGTTTTCATCAAGTATGGCATTATGGAGATGTTCATTTCCTGCAGTGGCTGAAACAGGACTCCATGTGAGGGCTGTAAGTTGTGTTTTGATGAAAAAGGCTTGAGCGAACAGTTGAGAGAGAATGAACTCAGATCTCTAAGACTAAAACATAATTGAGTTCAAGTCCATGGCAAGGGCTTAGTTGCTATATTTGAATTATATATTTTTGTATATCCTTAGTTTCAGATCAGTGGCATAGTCCATACGAAAGAACAAGGTAATGGCATGTCCGGGTCAGCCACAGAAAGCATGCTTTCAGATATTTCAGAGAGAGGTCAGATTAGGAACAAACATCCAAATCTCATTATAATCAGATCCTAGGCAATTAAAAATAATTACTTTCTTTCCAAGTCGACCTTGTGGGCATATATAAGCTAGAATCTAGTCTAAATAAAGCTAAATTGGAGACTCTAAATCTAACAGCTAAAAGAAAAATATAGTCTAACCAGCTATGGTGTCTGGATAACCCAATTAAGTGGTTTGGAGAAGGATAATCAAAGTTAAATGGCATATGTCCTGTTTCCAAAATGTAGCCTTCTTCAGGGAAGACTTGGTTAAGGAAGGGCAGCAGGTACCTCTAGGTAAAGTAGTGGGACTTTTATCCTCATGCAGCAAGTGAAGTTCTGTGCTATCAACCCCCTGCTTTTCAATTGCTGGTAATGATTCTATAAATTATAGCTCTTAGCCAATTCTCAGGGTAGAGTTCATTGTCTGCTTTAAAAGATTTTTCCCTTGAAATGTAATTTCTACTTGTTCAAGGTACTGTATTCTATTACTATTTCTTCAGTCATTTCTCCTTGATTCCTCCATAAGGGAAGACAAACCTTTCCAATGGCCCAATTAAATTCCAAACATTAGCCATAGACAATTTTTGCTAAAGTAGGTACAGGGGTTTTTCTTTGGAGAAAGGATTATGCATGCATTAGCACATACACAGAACAGCTTGTTTCTTTCAAAGGAGCATTTAAACAAGGCAGGCAGAGGGCAAATTCACACTGGGCACCCAGGTGATCTGCACAAAGAGTCCTTCCTTGGTTTCTCAATAATCAGACAGAGCTACAATTAACGAACATCTAAGGAATAATAGTCCAGATTTGAGATCTGGTTCTATTTGGCAAAATATATTTTTTCTTTGAAGATTTCTGTCAGTTTTGAAGTGATTTTGTTTAGATGATTTCATCCATCTTTTTAATATTCATAGGTATAGAGAGGCAGACACTGTTAACTCAAGTCAAAGGAATTGAACGAGATACCTAGTGCACAGAATATTCAACTTTTAACTTAGGTGACTTGTTTTGTTCTTTCTGAATAAATTACAGATTCCAGAATGATATACAGGCATTTTCTTAAAACAACACATAAAAAAAGCAAGGAAAACAAGAACACAATCAAATGCTATCTTAGTTCACTGCAGGAGAGAGCAATAATCATCTGTTATAGAAGTCTTTTCTTCAATACCGAGGAGCAGAGCAAATAAACAGATGTAATTCTGCTTGATTTATTAAATCATTTCTTCAGCACATAATTGAAGACCCAGATGTACATTGCATTGAACCAGGCGCAACAAGCAGCACAAGAGAAAATTTTGCTGCAGCTGGAGAAATAAGACACACATAAAAAATTAAACGCAAAGCAAGATTAAGTGTGAAATGAGCTGCACCAAGTTCAGATGAAGGCAAGATTAAATAAAGACTGAGTGGCCAGGGATGACTTCATGATAGACACAAATTTCGAGTGTGATCATTGTAACTAGTGTGCACAGTGAGAAGCCAAGAAGAAACGGAAGACAATTGAAGCAAGAGTCGATATAAAGACAGAGAGGTAGAGACGCAGTTTGAAAGAAACTCCACAGCCTGTGAGTAGGCCCTGCTATCAGAAGATGAAGAGATATAAGCCAGCAAAGGAAGCTATTGAGCTATTGAGTTCTTTGGATTAGTGCCTTATAACATGGTGACGGTGGCATTTTGCAGAGGAAATGGAATGACAATGAGCAGGAAGATTTGGAGGAAAACAAGGGATTTATTAGAAGGGGACAAATGAGCAAACTGAAAAGTAAGGCCTTGGAGAGCTATTCCTCCAGTAGACGGATAAAAGCAATGACAGTGGGAAGAGAATGCTTGCTATGAGTGGTAGGAAGATAGTTGGTAAAATGATAAGACTTGTTTGAAACTTATACGGTTGTAAGAGATAGTGACTATTTTTCTCATGGTTATAGTCCACATTTTAGAATGCCCTTGTTTAATAAGATCAGACATAATTAAATTGCCATTTCTCTAGGATAACACAATGAAAATCTACCCAAAGGCTCATCTCTACTAGTACTATGTCAGAAGCCAGGAGCCTTGCTTATGGTTCACTCTTAAGAAGGAATAGACCAGACCTCAAAGTTTCTTTTATGGAATCTAAACCCTTGAGCATCTCCTGGAGGGAAGAAAGGTACCATGATTATGTTTGAATCCATCAAGAACTGCTTTACTTGGAGATTATACCACTCATGGGCATGGCAAAGACATCCATCCCGCTTTGCACAGAACACTGAAATACTGCTCAGAGGTAAGGTTCTGCTAAACAAAGGTCAAGCCGGAAAAATCTGTTCCTAACTGAAAAATAACCTATGGCAACCATGCAAGGAACCTACGGCCAAGAAAGAGAATAACAATTTAAACAGATAATTAGGGAGTTAGAAGTAAATGCTGGTAAAATGAGATTGCAACCAATTATGGGAATTTACTGTGAGGAGAGGCTTTAATACAGGCATCCAGGGGCCCAGCTCAGCAGTCTGTAAGCCAGGAACGGTATGAGTGGATACTCTTTAATTATTACAGCCATCTGACTGTGCCAAAGAAGAATAATGATTGTATCTATAACATCTCATAGATTTACTATTTTGGACCTGGAGTATTTACTTTTTTCCCCCAGAGGGTAGTAGTAATTTTTGGTGTCAGTGACACATATGTGAATATGACGTGAAACTGCTACAAACTAGACAGAAAGGCAGGATGAACATGTATATGGAGAAAGACAATTGTTTTGTTCCAGGTGAGCAATGCAGTTTTTCTAGCTTGGTGGGTCAAGCCATTGTACTCAGTGAAGCACAGCCAGCCGGCCCACCTGACATGACCATCACTGAAGTCGTTACCCAAACCCAGAACCCTGCAAGGTGGATGAGAAATACCAGGCTGAGCCCACAATTTCACCTCTTTGGCCAAGCTCCCTAAGTCCAGCTTATATGGAAGAAAACAAACTAACAATTGTCCTTTCACACAGAATGTCTGTTTGGTGATTTATCTTCTGTATTACACACACACACACACACATACACACACACACACACACACGTCTCAGATAATTGTCCTATTTTATCTTATTTTCCCCGACACACTTTGTCAAGAGATTGCTAGGCTACTTTTTCGTAGGGTCTGACTTAAAGCCCATGGAGAGGAAGATACCACCTTTACAGCATCCTCAGAGCTTCCAAACCACCACACTCACTTCCAGTTGGGTTGGGATGCCAGCGGTTAGCATGACTTTTCTTTCCAGAGTCAAGGGTATGGAACTTATTTTTGATGTTCTGTTTAAGGTTCCCTCGCTTTCTATGAAATCTCAACATGTCGTGCTTGTTCCTCAGGTATGAAGTGCTCTTGAACAGTGATGTGTTTTAGCCATGGTCTTGCAAAAAAAAACAAAGAAACCATATTTCTGGTCCTTATGTATCATGCATAAATAACTCCCCCATCTTGCCTTCTTTCCTTCCTTCCTTCCTTCCTTCCTTCCTTCCTTCCTTCCTTCCTTC
>OU015742.1:99869125-99911354 GCA_907169655.1 Acomys percivali
TTCCTTCCTTCCTTCCTTCCTTCCTTCCTTCCTTCCTTCCTTCCTTCCTTCTTTCCTTTGTTTCCCTTCTGTTTTCTTCCCTTTTCTTTTTCTTGTTATCCAACTTTTTTTTCCCTCTATGCAGAATGGAAGAATCCCATCTTCTTAGGAAGAAATTCCAGGCAGTGAACAACGAGGCACAAAAGGGAATTTGGGAGGGCCGTGGAACACTGCTTGACAATTACGTCTACAAGGGTTGGGCTGACAGCTTGAACAGCACTGCTTGGCCCACAGGATCACATGGGAAGCAGCAGAGGAGAGCTAGAACAGGTGACTCAAGGCACAGAGGAAGGAGTCTATATCCATGGCACAGGCCTGAAGCAGGCATTAAAACCACTTTAAAAGTAGTCCCCCTCAGTCAGAGTCATAGGGGAGGGGAGTAAGGGGAAAACGGGAGGGAGGGAGGAATGGGAGGATACAAGGGATGAGATAATCATTGAGATGCAATATGAATAAATTAATAAAATATAAAAAATCAGTAAAAAAATAAAATAAAATATAGAAGTAGAAAGCTCAGGGAGTGCAGGTGCTTAAAACATTTAGGTGCAGAAAACTTGTGGGAGTTCAGGGTGCATTGGCCTCCCGTGTGTTTAGAATGACCTCACACACCAGACTGTCTTTGTACACAGCACATTCTTCAACATAGTCAGGAAAAGCAGACTCATCTGGGCAGTGTAGCCAAAACACAGAGCTGGGCAGTGTTTTCCCTCCTGTACAACAGCCTCCGCACAGTCGCTGTAGCCTCGAGAGGTCAGCCAGGAGGCCTGAGTCGCACACATTATCCTAAAAGGGATGATCTAATGATCCACAGTCGCAGTGAGAACCCTGAGGTTGTTTGCCACATGAGTCACACTCATCACTTCTCAGTGCAAGTGGTACCTGAACAATCTAACAGCCCAGGTCTGGGGCTCCAGGAAAGACCGTGCTGAGTGGGCGGGCCCTCACAGGCTGTGTTTCATAAGCCCTGGCCTCCCTTTCCACCACGGTGAAAGTTTGGAAATCCCTTTAGTGCGTGGCCACTAGATTATAAATTGCAAAGGGGAGAGATGGCATGGAGGTATGTCCCAGTTCCGGCACAATTCTAAGAGAATGTCTACTTCCTGTTTAAATAGTTCAGCAAAAATCTAAAGTTGGCATCCTCTTTGCCTGCTGTGTTTGTTATCCTGTGTTCTTTCTCCCTTTCAGTCACTCTTCCTTCTTTATTCACACTCCCTCCGCTTTCCCCTCTCAAGCTTCCTTTCCCCAGTTAAGAACTCGGGAGGCAAAGGCAGGTGGATCCCTGTGAGTTCGAGGCCAGCCTGGTCCACAGGGTGAGTCCAGGACAGCCAAGGCTACACAGAGAAACCCTGTCTCAAGAAAACCAACCAACCAAACAACAACAACAAACAAAACAAAATAAAAAAACCTCTGGATCCCGGAACTATCTGCTCCTGTTTTCAAAGCCACAGGTACTTGAAATCCACAGTCTTCAGTCTTCCTGCCTCCAGGTGTACATCTCCCGAGTTTTCCATTTTGCCTTCCCTTTTATTTTTCTCTAGGGAGTGTGTACCCCTAGAGTAAATGTGTCCTTCAAACTTCCCCATCTTTTCCCTGGATTCAGGTTTCTACAGAGGCCTTCCCTGACAAACTCTCACCAAAGCGCCTTGGAAAGCCATAAGACAGAGAAGTGACTGCCTGGGGGAGTATGTTTTATTGTAGCCTTTGGTCAGGACAGAAATATTTCAGCCCAGCAGATATCAGTCTAACAGGAAAATAATAATAGTGCTCAATGCACAAATGGCAGCCACACAGCTGTCCCCGCTGTGATACTCACAGTTCAACGGCGTTCCGGGGGAGGTCGGACGGAATCTCGGTCACCTTGCTGTCTTGGCAGAGCAAGACCCTGTTAGAGCAATGACACAGCCAGTGATGACATCCAGTTCCCGAGCCCAAGAATGCCAGCAAGGTGACCAGGAGCAAGGCCATGCTTATTTATCCATCCACCTGCTTTTTTCCTGCACCGGCAGCGAAAATCTTCAGAGTCCACAGGCTCCTCCACGCACTGCCTGGAGAGCATAGATCTGCCCCAGAGCAGGCAAAGTCACATGACCCACCAAAAGATACTTTTTTTTCTTAAATTTTTTTTTTTGTAACTTCAAGGCAAGTAAAATTAATGTGTGTCAGTAGTGATTTCTGAAGTAATGTAAGCTTCTGCCTTATCTTTCAAAACCTGTATTTTTTTTAATTTTTATTCCTTGACCTGAAAATGACAGCAAACAGAACTTTGGTGCATATTTTGACTAATTCACATTATTTTACTGCACAAGGGTCCCTGCTGGCCACCACGCTCTTCTCCTCAGTGATGTAACTGACCCTTTCCCCAAAGAATATCCATATGACATATCTCTATGGTACTGGCATGAGGGAGACAGAGCTTGCATTCAGTGTTTGGCATCACTGTTTTCCTGTGAAGCATCTGATATAAACTGTGCAAATGGGCTGTAGTCATTGACGTTCTTTCTTACTGTGACTAACAAGGTAACCGAGCACTAGACAGACTTCTGGGGAGCTAGGTTAGCACTAGGTCTCTGCAGGTGGGAGACCTTGTAATAGGGTGCTCTGTGGGGACAATTCACTTGTGTGTCCTGGGGCATAGGCTGCTTCCTGTGGGGATATGGAAAATTCTGCTGTGTTCCCCAGTCCTGTGTCTTCTTGGCTTCTCTTGTCTTTCTTTTTTCAGACTGAGCACTGTCCTTCTTCTTCTTCTTCTTTTTTTTTTTTTTTGCAGCTAGCACTTATGAATGTATCATGCTTATACATATTTTAGGTGTTTCCTGTGAGTGACATCCTAGATATTTTCATTGGCTTTTTTTAAGCTTAGTAATAAGAGGTGTGAGGAATATTTGGCCAAAGCAAAGGGGCTTTCTACTTTCTATTTTCAACACAGAGTCTATAAAGAATAAATGCATACACATTCCTAAGATCATGTCTACATGATCTAAATTTACCACCTGCTAAGACTAGCTTCATACCATGCTTTCATACAGCAAATTTCATCATGAAATGGTTACACACACACACACACACACACACATACACACACACACCTTACCCTTCCTTTCCTGGCTAAGGAAAAATGACTTGTAATGAATTAGATGGCTTCAAGGAAAACAGAAGCAAGTAATTTGGTCTGGGTGGGGGTGATCTGGCTCTAATTGGTTGACTCTAATTTTGTGATGGAAGTTGGGTCAGTATCAATATGCACTGTATACTATTAGCACCCTATACTATTAGCACCTTATATGATTTGGCTGAGCAGAACAGGTAAAGGAATTCACTCAATAGCTCATCCAAAGATGTATCATCTGTCAGATGTAGAAAGCAGTTCAGTTAGTTAAGGTTTGGGTTTACTGCAGTGACAAGGAACTCTATCTGCCACACCTCATCCAACCACTTGGCCAGAGGGTTCTACTTACAGGTTTAGAGATGCCCAGTTATGGCTAAATCAGACTTTGTAAAATGAACAGAACTATGCTTAAGATTGAGATTTGACCTTAAGTGCCATCATGTTACAGTCATGATGAATTAACAATACTCATTAAGTAATTTATTAAGCATAACAATAAACTGCGTGTGCGGTGAAGACACAGGAGATGACAGACTCTACTGCATTTAGTTAATGGAGCATTTCTTGTCAACTAATGCACAGAGGTGCCATTAATCTGTGTTTATCATTTATTTTATTTATACATGTTAATCTTGTCACTAAAAGTCAGTCACTTAATTTTTGCTGTTTGGGAAATTATAGGCACTCTATGAGTAGCCCTTGTGCTATGTGACATTTTACACTGACTTGACATTCCAAGGAGTCAACTGTGTTCTTAGGCATGTCTGAAGTCATAAAATAGCTTCCTAGGCCTTCTTCTTAAAAGTTTCATATTTTTTCATCTAGAACTTTTAGCCTTTGATTTATTTGGTTTCCGTCATTGTGTGTGATGCGAGTCAGAGACTCAACTTTGGTTTTTACTTAATGGCATACTGCGTTGTCACACAAATCAATAATAATGCTAGGGATATATTTTGAATAGACCCCTTTTTAACTTACAAAGCCATCTTTGTATTTCAAGTAGTTTTTGTATGGGTTTGCGTCTATGCTACTGGATAATTCCTTGCCCTGGTTCATGTATTCTGATAAAATTAGCATTCTATAATGTCTTAATTACTAAACATTTAAAGTAAGCTTTAATGGATCATAAAAAAAATCCTTCTAACTTAGTGCTTACAGTGGATTTGGCCAAATTTTATCTTTTTTTTTTTTTTTTCAGTTTCCAAGTCATTTTATTCAGAATTTTGTATTTGTTCCCTGAATCAATAAATACTATACAAGACAATGTAAAAAAGGCTACCATTTTCTCTTCCCTGCTCCCCTCACCTGGGGCAACTCCATGGACAACCTCATTCAGGATTTCTCCCTGTAAATTGGGTCCAGCAAAGGAGGCCAGACATTTAGCTCCTAGACTCACTATCGGAGAATTGGTCGGGATAGGAAAGCCTTCAGAATCAGGTGACTTGATTAGGGAAATGGTGCTTGGGGCAGAGCCTACCCCAAAGAAAAGGGTGTCTAAAATGTTCACAGTTCCTTCTTTTTGCCTCAAAAAGTGATATTTATTCAAAGAGAAAGGGAAAAAACAAAACAAAAACCCAAGATGTCCATCCCTTGGCTCCCATCCCTCCCCTCTCAAGCTGTTCCTCAACCCCCCAGGACTGAACTCTGGCTAGGGCCAGGTAGCAGAACAGCCCCTCAAACGAGGTCAGCAACATTGAGGGGCATCACTTCAATGGAGGTGCTGTGGAAAGTCTCAATGTCTCAAAGAGTCTCTTGTCTTCTTCTGTCACCATGTTAATAGCCACACTCTTATGGCCAAACTGACTACCTTGACCAATTCTGTGGATGTAGTTTTCCCTGTTGGTGAGAAGGTCATAGTTGATGTCTAAGGAGACCTGCTGCACATGATTGCTTCTGGCCAACAGGTCAGTGGTAGTCAATACTCTGCTAGAACCACACCGGAACTCCCTCACGATCACATCTCGTTCCTTTTGGCCCGTGTCTCCATGCATAGCAGAAACAGTGAAATCCCAGGCATGCATCTTCTCAGGCAACCAGCCCACCTACCTTCTGGTATTAATGAAGACCACTGCCTGGGTGATAGTCAGGATCCCATACAAGTCACACAATCAAGTTTCCACTCCTCTCGCTCCACACTGATGTAGAATTGGTGTGTGCCCTCCAGAGTCAACTCTTCCTACTTGACAAGAAATCTAATGGGGTCTCTCATGAACTTCTTGGTCAACTCATGGACGCCAGAAGGCATTGTAGCAGACAACAAACTACGCGTGTGTTACTGTTAAGCTCTTGGACTATATTATAGATATAGTCCTTGAACCTACAGCTCAACATTTCATCTCCTTCATCCAGCACAAACATCTTGATGTATTTAGGGGACAGGTATCTCCATTTAAGCATATCAAACACTCAGCCAGGGGTGCCCATGGTGATATGGGGAGCTTCCATTTGCAACTTCTGCACCTCAGCACACACGTTGGTTCCCTCAATACAGGCATGACAAGAGGCACCCATGTAGTATCTTAATGCCATAAGGACCTTTTGTATCTGCTGAGCCAACTCACGAATGAGTGCCAGAATCAAAGCCTGAGTAGCCTTTAGATCTAACTCAATCTGCTGCAGAATTGATATGGTAAATGTAGCTGTTTTCCCAGTCCCAGAGTGGGCTTGAGCAATCACATCATAACCCTTGATACAAGGAAGAGTAGCTCGCTGCTGAATGGCAGAGGGCTTCCCCAGACCAATGGCATAGATGCCACGGAGGAAGGATTCTGAGAGATTCACGTCATCGAAGCTATCCACAGTCTCATTCCAGTCACTCTCGACGACGCCTTCAGGCTCCACCCCATCGCGGCCATTGTCTCTGGACTGAGAATCCTGACTCACAGACATGATCCTTAGACTCTCCAAATTTTATCTTTATGAAAAAATTTTATATTTAATTTATTAGAAACTATGTTGATTGGCAGTTTTACAACATCAGTTATCTATCATATACCTGTGGTATATTCTTCATATTTTAAAAAGATTTATTTAAGGTTATTTCCATAAAGTGTTACTCTGTTACCCATAGTTGTCTTAATATTTTAAGTTTATTTCTAAATAACTTATATATGTTTTATATTATAATTATACCAACATTCAAATAACGTTTTATGTTTCTCTCTCTTTTTTCAAAGCAATAGTAATAAAACAAAACAAAATGAACACCAGAAAAGCCAAGTAAAAGACCAATAGAACAAAACAAAACAAAAAGTCAAAACAAAATAAATACTCCAGCCTGGAGTTCCCTTGTCTTGGCTAATTATCCCTGGGCATGGGCCCTGCCCTGGAGTGTGACTGATACACATAGTGACATTCTACTGAAGGTGACTGCCTTTCCCTTTGCCAGTGGGTGTCAGTGGTAAGTACCATGGTGCCTTTAGTTTATAGCTCTGTAACATAACTTGAAATCTGTTGGCAATATCTCCAGCAGTTCTTTTATTATTCAGGGTTGACTATACTATTTTTTGTTTTTCTATATGATGTTGAATATTGATTTTTTTCAGTGTTGAAATTTTGATGGGGATTGCACTGAACCTTAGATTGCTTTTGGTAGCAGGGCCATTTTCATAATACGGGCCCGTGAGCATGGAGGATCTTTCCACTTCTGTTGTGATTTAAGTTAATTTGTTTAGTGTCTCAGAGTTTTATTAAACAACTTTTTCATTTGCTTTGTGAGAGTTTATGCCAAGATTATCTTTAGGCTATTATTATAAAAGATACTGTTTTCTCTCTCTCAACATGTTTGTCATTTTTATATAGGAAGGATACTGATTTATTTGTGTTAATTTTCTATCCTGCCACTTTGTTCAAAGTGTTTGTCAGTGATAGAAGTTTCTTTGTAAAATATTTGGAATCCTTTATGTAAAAAATCATATCATTTACAAATAAATATACTTTGACCTCTTGTTTTCCAATTTTTGTCCTCATTGAGCGCCTTCAGCTGTCTTATTGGTCTGGCTAAGCCTTCAAGTACTATATCAAATAGCTATGAAGAGAGTGGACAGCTCTGATTTGTTCCTGATTTTAGTGGAATTGTTTGAGTCCATTTGCTTGTGATACCCTTTTCTGTCCATCCTACATGATGAAATGTATGTTGGATGCAGGAGAAAGATGGTCAGAGTTTCTATTCCAATCTGTTAGTCTGTAAATATTTACTGTGGCAATTGAGACCATTAGCATTGAGAGTTATTAATGAGCAGTGTTACTGATTCCTATTATTTTGATGTTGTGTGGATTCCTCCATTTTTTTTATTAATTGTTGTTGAATAATTTATTTCTTGTGTCATTTTGGTACAATTTACTTCTTCAGACTGGTTTCATTCTAGTGCTTTTTGTAGAACTGGATTTGTAGATTAAATTTTTCTTGAATTTTTTTATTGTAGTTCATTTTTCATCATTTGATAGTTTTGCTCAGTGTAATGTGGACTGGCATCTGTGGTTTTTCAGAGCATCTTTCCAGCCTCTCCTGGCTCTCAGAGTCTCTACTGAGAAGTCAGGTGTTATTTTTTTTTTAATGAAGGTTGTTTATTTTTAATTTTTTCACTTTACATCCTGATTGTAGCCCCTCCTTTGTCTCCTCCCAGTCCCCACTTCTCTCTCTCCATCCTTTCCTAATTCTCAGAAGGGGGAACTAAGCATCCCCCCTACCATCTGACCCCAGCATATCAAGTTTCATCAGGACTGCCTTCATCCTCTTCCTCTGTGGGGTGACATGGACTCCCAGACAGGGTGAAGTGATCAATGAGTGAGAAACAAGGTGCATGTCAAAGGCAGACACTACACTCTATAATATGGGGCTAACATGGAGACTGTGCTGCCTATAGATTACATCAGAGCAGGGGGTCTAGGGTCTCTCCATGCATGGTCCTTAGCTGGTACACTAGTCTCTGTAGGTCCCCCTGGGCTGAACTTTGTTGGCTCTGTTGTTCTGTTTATGGAACTCAGGTCCCCTTCAGGTCCTTCTATTCCCCAACTCTTCCCTAAGTTACCCTGTGCTCTGTCCCAAAGTTTGGCTGTGAGTCTCAGCATCTGTTTTGATCTCTTGCTGGATGAAGTCTTTCAGAGAACTCTATGGTAGGTTCTTGTCCTGTTTCCTCTCTTCAAGCACTTCTGCTGTCTATTCTAGTTGCCTTTCTAAGTGAGCATTAAGCATCCTGCCTAGGGTTCTCCTTTTTTTTTTTTTTTTAAAAAAAAAACTTCTTTAGATCTGTAGATTGTATTGTGCTTATCCTGTATTATATGCTAATATGAATGTTTTTCTGGTTATGGGATACCTGACTCAGGATGATCATTTATAGTTCCATCCAAATGCCTGAAAATTTCAAGATTTCTTTGTTTTTAATATCTGAGTAATATGGCATTGTGTAAATGTACCACAATTTCTTTATCCATTCTTCATTTGAGGGACATCTAGGCTGTTTCCAGAGTCTGGCTATTATGAATAAGGCTGCTATGAACATACTTGAGCAAATGTCCTTGTTGTTTGGTAGAGCATCTTTTGGGTATATGCCCAGGAGTGGTATATCTGGGTCTTGAAGTAGAGCTATTCCCAGTTTTTCTGAGGAAGCACCAGATTGATTTCCATAGTGGTTGTACAAGTTTGTACTCCCACCAGCAATGGAGGAGCGTTCACTGTACTCAGCATCCTCGCCAGCATGTACTTTCACTTGGGTTTTTGATCTTAGCCATTCTTATGTTTGTGTAAGATGGAGCCTCAGAGTTGTTTTGATTTGCATTTCCCTGATGTCTAAGGATGTTGAGCATTTCTTTAGGTGTTCCTCAGTCATTCAATATTCCTTTGTTGAGAATTCTCTCTTTGGCTCTGCACTCAATTTTTAATTGCATTATTTGGTTTGTTGGTATTTAATTTCAGAGGACTAATGTCCAAAATATATGAAGTCAGACTTGGTCTTGTTCTCTGTCCTTTCTTCAGTCTGCACATTTAGTGTTTTGATAACTATGCATTATGGGACCTTTCTTTTCTAATTCTGCCTACTTGGTATTCTATATGGTTCTTGTTTTTAGTTGCCTTGATAGGTATATCTTTCTTTAAATTGGGGAAATTCTCTTAAGATTTTGTTAAAAGTTTTTCCAGGCCTCGTTTTCCATTCTACTTCTATACCTATTATTCTTAGGTTTTGTCTTTTCATAGTTTCTCAGACTCCCTGAATATCCTATGCCTGGATTTTTAAAATATTTACCATTTTCTCTGACTGAGCTATTTATTTTTTCTACCTTGTTTTCAAGACTTGACATCCTTTCTTCCATATCTTTTATTCTTTTAGTGAGTCCTAACCTCTGTGTTTTCTTTTAATTTTTTATCTTAAAATTTTCATTTCTACTTGTATATTAGCCTGGGTTTTCTTTAGTAATTGTATTCTTGTTTAAATTTTATTTTCTTGTCTTGATTTTTTTTTATTATTGTATTCAACTGTTTATGTTTTCACAGTCTTCATTGGGGCATTTATCTATATCCTATTTAAGGTCCTTGAACATATAATTTCTGAAGTCCTTGACTTGTGCTTCGGGAGTTATGATGTTTAAATTTTTTCTTGGTGTAGATATCTGTTTTCATCTTTGTTGGGTTAGTGTTTCATTCTTTGTTTATTATTACTTAGTCTGCATCCTAGGCAAGTGGTGGCTGTATGGTCCTTGGTAGAGTGCTTCTTCAAGTCAGCAGGTGTCAGAACATGAAGGAGATAGGATCAGAGGAAAGGCTGAGAGAGTTAGGGATGGGCTAGAACTAGGAAGTCCCTGGGTTCACAGAATGAGGTAGAGTCCCCAGGGAAGAGGTTTGATGGGAAGAGGGCTCTGCAGGCAGGCTGGAGCAGTACTGTGGTCTTTTAAAAGATGAATTTAATCATTTGCATTCTATCACAACCATTGGCTTTTGCTCTGTGCTATTTAGCTCCCTGAGTACTTTTTGAGGGACTGGCATGTGTTTAAGGGTATAAATATGTGTGGTGTGCTCCCTGTATGGAGTTGTATTCTTTTTGTGATGTGGGCACAAAGCCTACTTATAGCAGCCAGAGGAGGGGAGTAGCATTTGAGATAGCAGTGTTTGTCTACCACAGATGCCAAGAGAAGCAGAAGGGAGAGAAAAGGTCTCTCTACTATAAAGGGGAATCTGATGGAAAATGGAGATGGACCTGAATTAAATTTTTTATTACTAAGATTTGAACTCTGAACTCCAAAGAAAACAAATCTTATTTTCCCCTCCATAAAAGTCTCCCTTGAGCTTTCTTATCATTTTCATCCTGTCATTGACTTTCCTTTCATCTAGTCTGTTTCATGAGGAGTCTTTTTTATAGCTTATTTGTTAGTTCCTCCTTCCAGCAAAGGACACCTTAGATATGGCTCCTCCTCTCCGTTGATCTTGATCCGATATAGATTTATTTGAGAGGAAAAAATAAGCAAGTGTATGACTATCATAACTGTGATTACTGTCTTAGAAACCATCTATTAAGGATTGTCGTAGAGTTTATAACAGTGCTACAGTGTCACAGACCTCAAATCACAGTAGTGGACCTGTAGGCATTGCTCTGCCCAAATGCCCTTTGGGACTAAAACAATTTCTTTTTTTTAAATTTTCATTTAACTAATTTAATCAGATTATATCTCAATTGTTATCCCCTCACTTGTGTCTTCTCATTCCCCCTACCTCTTTCATCCTATTCCCCTCCCCTAGGTCTGTGACAGAAGGGGACCTTGTCCCTCGCTATAAGATCACAGCCTATCAGGTCTCTTCCTGGTAGCCTAAAGCAGGTTCTTTAGGCAGATTTGGTCCTGACTCTTGGGTGGCTTCACAAAAATGCATCTAATGCTCCATCATAAGTGCTGTGCCATAGTCAGAATTTGCAATGCTTACAAACACATCTCAACAACCAATTTCCAAGGCATTTTTCTCCTTTCTGTGTAGTCATGTGAAAAATGACATATCTAGGGTTCTTTGGTGAACTCCTGTGTGTCTCTGGCTGAGGATAAAGCCAACCTAAAGGTAAAACAATCATATAGTGCATAAAGTTCTCTAAGTAGTATTGCAATTGGAGTGCAAGAATTTCTATCAGGACCTATTCTAGCAAAAGGAAACAAATATATGAAAAACATGTAATAATGTTATTTTCTTTTTTTGTATTGAGACAGGTTTAGTATATAATAGCCAGCCTCAAAGTATTATGGCTTAAAATAACTACTACTTCATTTACTATTCTAGGGATATGAAATTTGGTCTCAATTGGGCTGAGAGTTCTGAGACTTAGGCATGTTCACCCCCATGCTTGCAGTCAGCTATGACTCTGCTGGTCTGGCTGGTGTATAATGAGTGGTTTCAGCTGGGCTGACAACTTCTCTGCATCTCCTAGCAAGCTGGGTTGGTTTTCTTCACATGATTGTATTCCAAAAGACTCCAAATTGGCATAACATCAATTTTTTTCTGTGGCCTTTTGGGTCATATGAAGCAACAAAGCTATACTAGACTCAAAGTTAGGGGAGCAGGATCTGCACCATGACAATAATAATTCAGTGGAGCAGGCTGCAAATGAAGGTTTGAATAATTGTGACCATTTTTACTAGTATTTTGTCTCTAGCACTGAAGTATTTAGAGAAAACTATTGTCCATGTTTTGTAGTTGTAATGTTTTTTTCCTATTGTTTTTCAAAGTGAAGCTTATTCACACACTGGCATAGATAATTTTGGAGATTCAGTTTCAGATTTTCATCCATAGGTTGTTATCACAAGAGGAAAAATGATGTGGGAAAAATGATATTTTGTAAAAATTTCAACATTATGAATTGACCCAAGACATTCATTTTCTGTGCCAAAGTGTTTTATTTTCTGTCTCTGCTTAATAACGAAGCAAATTTCTTTTGAATTTTCCATATTGTTATAAAACTAAGAGTATTAATTGAGTTGTTAATATATACTTGCTTTTTAGATATTAGTCTTTTAAAGTGATATTTTGTGCTTTGGATTATGAGGATAGAAAGGATTATGTACAAATTGAAGGCTGTTATATATTATATATATACAAGAATGTTATATTATATATAATATATGTATATATTTTATATTATACTCCACATATCAGCTCCACAAGAGCCACATATGATTGGTGGGTGTGACTTACCTTTTCCACAATAAGATAGGACCATTGCATAAACTGTGGTATTAGTGAAGCTTGTTGAGCTGAACAGTGTATAACACACACCTTTCCTTGTTACCTCTGCAGAAGGGGCTCATGTGGGTGCCAGCAATGAGTGGGGGACCTGGGAATGAAATTCATTAGTCTCTGGTGTGCAGGCTAAGGAAAAGCACTAGTAGAATAAGCAGTGTGGGGAGGTGGTCAGGGTTATCATTTAGAATTTAGTTAAAGCCACAGTCTGCATTTCAAATCTTAAAACCTGAAAAATAAGAACAGTATATGCTGGTATTTGCAGACTTAGGCCCTGGTCATAGCTTTGTCACTGTCATGCATCTCAGAATACTTGTAATCATCAGGAAGTCAGTTTCTTCTTCTCTGAGATAGAGGTGTAAACACTTATGTAAGTCTGAAAGAATGATAGAATGTGTCAGCACTGTGAGACAGCCTTGTAAGAATGTATGGCATTCTTCTCACGGCTGTCATGATGAAAGAGAGAGGCAGCAAGCCACTTGCAGTGAGAAGAAATCTTTGTTGCTGTTGTTGTTTTGACAATGTCTTACATTTCACATACTGGTCTTGAACTTTCTATATAGTCAAGGATGAGTTTCAACTCTGATCTTTCTAACTCTGTCTCTGTAGTGCTGGCATCACAAGGATGCACCACTATGTTCAGTTTTATGTGTTTCTGGGGCTGGGCTTGTGTTTCATGCATGATCAGCAAGCATTCTACCAACTGGGCTACATCACCAGCATTTGTTTCACTTTTGTTTTAGTGAGAGCACCGTATGTAGCCCAGATTGGACACCAAGTCATTATGTGGCCAAGGCTAACCTTGAACTCTTGATCTTCCTGTGTCTACTGCTATGCAAGTGATAGGATTACAGTCATGTGCTGCCATTCCTAGTGGAGAGTGGATGTCTTATGGTAATTTACACTTTGTTTATGTGGTGAAAGTACATATGAAAAGTTTCAGTTACATGGTTGTTTGGGCTTCCATACATAAAGCTTTCCAATGACAGCATGCGGCTTCTTGAAATTCCCCATTGGAGCAATTCTCTACTGAGGACTTGAGGTCAAAGCAACCTTCTTTTTTTTTCTTTTGGAGGGGAGTGGTTTCCAGACAGTCTCATTATGTAGCTCTGGCTGTCTTGGAACTAATTATGTAGACCAGGCTGGCCTTGAACACACAGAGCTCCATCTGTCTTTGCTTCCCAAGTGCCCCTCTGGGATTAAAAGCTTGGGCTACCATGCCCAGCTCAAGGCAAACATTGTGGATAGAGCAAAAAATAACCTTCTTTCACTTGTCCTTGACTATTTTTGGTAAGAGAGTGTGCAGGAAACTTTATATCAACAAAAAGAGTTACTACAATAGCCAGCGATAAGCAGAAGAAAAGATGTTCTTTCAAACGTCCTGGGGAATTTGAAACTCCTTTGAGTGAACAATGTGGATTTTGGATTTCTTGCCTTGTATAATGTCTCATGGAAAGTCTTAGTACTCTTCAAAATTAGAGTGATTGTGGATGCATTTCAGGCAGAGCAAGTCATCTTTGAGTCAATATTTTCACCCTTAACATGTCCCGGCTTTGTAGTACATGGAACTGGAAGGGACATCCAGATACCAGTAGGAAGGTTACGGACCATAGAATGTCTCATTAAAAATCCTCGGTAGATGAAACTTAGCTGTGATGTTTGTAGTGAAACTAACAGTAATATGCATATTTACCCACTGTCTAGTAGAAGTCCAACCCTAGCAATTGACAGGTATACCCAGTGTCCACAAGAGGCCCAGGGCTAGGAATTGAGAAGTACACACAATACATGCCCAAAGCCTGGTCCAGGAAATTACTATGTACCACAGTCTAGTGTGTCAGACTTTTCCTTGAGGATGCCAGGCATTTACCTTTGAAAACATGAACAAATAGCCAATCAGTGGTGTTGCACTGCATGCCTTTACTCCCAGCACTCCGGAGGCAGAGGCATGTGGAGTCGTAAGGCCAGCCTGACAGTTACTTCATTGGCATGTGTTCCGTTCCTGCCTTTCTTAGGGAGAAGAGCCCCTCGTTTTGTTATCCCATGATGCTGGAAGGATGGGATCCACCATTTGTTTCTTAGCCAGACAAACATGAAGAATCATTCCAACCATACTGTGGCCAAGTGCCCTGCGTTGGGGCTTTTTTTTTTTTTTTAATTTGTGCCTATGGCAAAACTAAAATAGCTCAGCTTCAACACAAGCTTTTAGCATGAGTTTTCAAAATAATGACTACCTCACCATGTAAACCAGCACAGTTCTGGAGGTAGAGGGGCACTGTGTACTAATTGTGCACAGACAACCCCAGCACCCCCTTCAAAGTACTTTGAGCAGTCACTCTATCAATGATATTAAAAGACATAGCCAACCTAGAATTAATAGACCCACATTTTCCAGAGAAGAAATTCAGGATAAGAAATAGCCAGATGGAACTTAGCTTTGTCTGCTCCAGCAATGGCTATCTCCTACAGAACAGGAGAATGCACACTTAGGTGACAGTTTCTCTCACACTTCATTGACCTTATTCTAAGCCATGTCACTGATTCACTATGTCAGGGTGACATGGGGAAACCAAAGAAATAGCTTGCTTATGGATGAAATATTTACTCTAATCCAAGCTCTTATTCTTTATAATTCTTTTTTTTTCATTTTTGAAATGGGACTTTTATAAGCACTTTATTTTTTTATCTTTTTTTGCCATTTCAATGCTACCATTATTTATTTATTTTTATTAATTTATTCTTGTTACATCTCTATGGTTATCCCATCCCTTGTATCCTCCCATTCTCCCCTCCCTCCCATTTTCCCCATATTCCCCTCCTCTATGACTGTTCCTCAGAGGGATTACCTCCCCCTGTATATGCTCATAGGGTATCAAGTCTCTTCTCGGTGACCTGCTGTCCTTCCTCTGAGTGCAACTAGGTCTCCCCCACCAGGGGACATAGTCAAATGAGAGGCACCAGAGTACATGAGAAAGTCAAATCCATCTCTACAGTCAAGTGTGGAGACTGTCTTGTCCATGGGCTAGATCAGGGTAGGGGTTTAAATTTTACTGCCTGTATTGTCCTTAGCTAGGGCCTTAGTTTGAGTGGGACCCCTTGACCCAAATCTGCCTATCATAATGTTCTACTTGTAGGTTTCTAGGACCCACTGGATCCTTCTACATTGCTATTCTCCCATGATTCTCTCATCTAGAGTCCCAATAGGATGTCCTCCCCTCTGTCCCAGTTTCCTAGTAAGGGAAGGCTTTCGTGGGACATGCCCATTGGGCTAGTATGCAGATATAAGTGAGTATATACCATTTGAGTCTTTCTGCTTCTGGGTTAACTACTCATTATGATAATCTCTAGCTCAATCCATTTATCCACAAATTTCGGGAATTCCTTGTTTTTAATAGCTGAGTAGTATTCCATAGTGTATATGGACCACAGTTTCTTTATCCATTCTTCTACTGAGGGACATTTAGGCTGTTTCCATCATATGGCTATTATGAATAAAGCTGCTATGAACATGGTTGAGCAAATTTTCTTGTTGTGTGCTGGTGCATCTTCTGGGTATATTCCAAGGAGTGGAATAGCTGGGTCTTGAGGAAGCCCTATTCCCAGTTTTCTGAGATAGCACCAGAGAGATTTCCAAAGTGGTTGTACTAGTTTGCATTCCCACCAGCAATGAAGGAGTGTTCCTCTCTCCCCACATCCTCTCCAGCATGTGGTGTCGCTTGAGTTTTTGATCTTAGCCATTCTAATGGGTGTAAGATGGAATCTCAGAGTTGTTTTGATTTGCATTTCCCTGATGACTAAGGAGGTTGAGCATTTCTTTAAGTGTTTCTCAGCCATTTGATATTCTTCTGTTGAGAATTCTCTGTTTAGTTCCAAGCCCCATTTCTCAATTGGGTTATTTTGTTTGGTGTAGTATAATTTCTTGAGTTCTTTATATATTTTGGATATTAGACCTTTGTCAGATGTAGGGTTGGTAAAGATCTTTTCCCAGTCATTAGCTGTTGCTTTGTTCTCTTGACAGTGTCTCTAGCCTTACAGAAGCTTTTCAGCCTCATGAGGTCCCATATATTAATTGTTGACATTAAGGCCTGGACTGATGGTGTTCTGTTCAGGAAGTTGTCTCCTGTGCCAATATGTTCCAGGCTCTTCCCCACTTTTTCTTCTAACTGACTTAGTGTCTCTGGTTTTATGTTGAGGTCTTTAATCCACTTGGATTTGAGTTTTGTGCAAGGTGATAAATATGGGTTCAGTTGCATTTTTTTACACATAGACTTCCAGTTAGACCAGCACCATTTGTTGAAGATGCTATCCTTTTTCCATTAAATGGATTTGGCTTCTTTGTCAAAAATCAAGTGACCATATGTGTGTGAATTCATATCTGGGTCTTCAATTCGATTCCACTGATCAACCAGCCTGTTGCTGTGCCAGTACCATGCTGTTTTAATTACAATTGCTTTATAGTACAATTTGAGATCAGGTATGGAGATTCCTCCGCAGCACCTTTTATTGTACAAGATCGTTTTTGCTATTCTGGGTTTTTTGTTTTTCCATATGAAGTTCAGAATTGAACTTTCAATGTCTTTAAAAAATTGTGTAGGTATTTTGATTGGGATTGCATTGATTTTGTGGATTGCTTTTGGTAGGATGGCCATTTTTACTATGTTAATTCTCCCTATCCATGAGCAAGGAAGATCCTTCCATCTTCTCATGTCATCTTCAATCACCTTCTTCAGAGTTTTGAAATTTTTTTCAAACAAGTCCTTCACTTGCCTAGTTAAAGTAACTCCTAGATATTTTATTTTGCTTTTGGCTAATGTGAAGTGTATAGCTTTCCTAATTTCTTCCTCTGCAAGCTTGTCATTTGAGTATAGGAAGGCTACAGACTTTTTTGAGTTAATTTTGTATCCAGCCAAATTGCTGAATGTGTTTATCAGCTGTAGGAATTCTCTGGTGGAATTTTGAGGGTCACTTATATACACTATCATATCATCTGCAAATAGGGATAGTTTGACTTCCTCCTTTCTCATTTGGATACCCTTGATCTCCTTTTGTTGTCTTATTGCTCTGGCTAGAAATTCCAGTACTATATTGAAGAGATATGGAGAGAGTGGGCAGCCTTGCCTTGTTCCCGATTTTAGAGGAATTTCCTTGATTGTCTCATCATTTACTTTGATTTTGGCTATTGGCTTGCTGTAGATACCCTTTATTATGTTGAGGAAAGTGCCTTGTATCCCCGATCTCTCTAAAACTTTAAACATGAATGGGTGTTGGATTTTATCAAATGCTTTCTCTGCATCTAAAGAGATGATCATGTGGTTTTTTATTTTCAGTTTGTTTATATGGTGGATTACATTGATGGATTTCTGTATATTAAACCATCCCTGCATGCCTGGAATGAAGCCTACTTGGTCATGATGAATGATATCCTTTATGTGTTCTTGTATTCGTTTTGCCAGAATTTAATTTAGTATTTTTGCATCGATGTTCATAAGAGAAATTGGTCTGAAATTCTCTTTCTTTGTTGAGTCTTTGTGAGGTTTAGGTATCAACGTGACTATGGCCTCATAGAATGAATTTGGTAATGTTCCATCCAATTCTATGCTTTGGAGTAGCTTGAAGAGTATCGGTATTAGATCGCCTTTGAAGGTCTGGTAGAATTCTGCACTGAAACCATCTGGCCCTGGGCTTTTTTTGTTTGGGAGACTATCAATGATTGCTTCTATTTCTGTACGGAAATGGGACTATTTAGCTTGTTTATCTGTTCTTAACTCAACTTTGGCAAGTGAAATTGATCAAGAAAATCGTCCATTTCCCTTAGATTTTCAAATTTAGTGGCATATATGCCTTCAAAGTAGGATCTTATGATTCTTTGTATTTCTTCAGTGTCTGTTGTTATGTCTCCCTTTTCATTTCTGATTTTGTTGATTTCAATACTGTCTCTCTGCCTTTTAGTTAGTTTGGCTAACGGTCTGTCTATCTTATTGATTTTCTCAAAGAACCAGCTCTTGGTTTTGTTGATTCTTTGGACTGTTTTCTTAGTTTCTAATTTGTTAATTTCAGCCCTGAGTTTGATTATTTCCAGACGTCTACTCCTTTTGGGTGTTTCTGCTTCTATTTTTTCTAGGGCTTCCAGCTGTTTTGCTAAGTTGCTTATGTGCGATGTTTCCAATTTCTTTTTAAAGGCACTTAGTGCTATGAGTTTTCCTCTTAACACTGCTTTCAATGTATCCCACAAATTTGGGTATGTTATTCCCTCATTTTCATTGAATTTCAGAAACTCCTTGATTTCTTTCTTTCTTTCTTCCCTGGCCCATGTGTCATTTAGCAGAGAATTGTTTAGTTTCCACGTACGTGTAGGCTTTTTTTGTTTCTGTTGTTGTTGAATTGCAGCCTAAGAGCATGGTGATCTGATAGGATACAAGGTATTATTTCAATCCTCTTGTATCTTTTGAGGCCTGCTTTGTGACCTATGATGTGATCAATTTTGGAGAAGGTTCCATGGGGTGCAGAGAAGAAGGTATATTCTTTCTTGTTTGGGTGAAAGGTTCTATAGATATCTGTTAGATCCATTTGACCCATGACATTGGTTAATGATGTTATTTCTCAGCTTAGTTTCTGTTTCAATGACTTATCCTTCAGTGAGAGTGGGGTGTTGAAGTCTCCCACTATTATTGTGTGGTGATCGATGTGTGGTTTAAGTTTTTTTAGCAGATCTTTCACAAATGTGGGTGCCCTTGTATTGGGAGCATAGATGTTCAGAATTGTGATGTCATCTTGGTTGACTTTACCTTTGATGAGTATGAAGTGTCCTTCTGCATCCCTTTTGATTAATTTTGGTTGAAAGTCTACCTTCTTTGATATTAAAATGGCTATGCCTGCTTGCTTCTTGTGACCATTTGCTTGGAATATTTTTTTCCAACCTTTTACCCTGAGATAATTGCTATTGTTATAGGTGAGATGTGTTTCTTGAATGCAGAAGAATGTTGGATATTGTTTATGCACCCATTCAGTTAGTCTATGTCTTTTTATTGGAGAATTGAGACCATTGATGTTGAGAGATATTAACGACCAGTGACTGTTAAGAGTCTTAATTTTGATGTTGTTTCCAATCGAGTGTTTGTGTAGTTGTGTTTTTGCCATGGTATAGTTACCTATTTCCTGAGTAGTTTTGGTTGTAGCTTGACCCTTTGGGATGGAGTTTTCTTTCTAGTACCTTCTGTAAAGCTGGATTTGTGGCTAGGTACTGTTTGAATTTGTTTTTGTCATGGAATATTTTGTTTTCTCCATCAATGGTTATTGATAATTTTGCTGGGTAAAGTAGTCTGGCCTGGCATCTGTGGTCTCTTGGGTTTTGCAGGATCTCTGTCCAGGCTCTTCTGGCTTTTATGGTCTCTGCTGAGAAGTCGGGTGTAATTCTGATAGGTTTGCCATTGAATGTTATTTGGCCCTTTTCCCTTACAGCTTTTAATATTTTTTCTTTGTTCTGTATGTTTTATGTTTTGATTATTATGTGACGGGCAGTTTTCCTTTTTTGGTCAATTCTATTTGGTGTTCTGTAGGCCTCTTGTATGTTTATAGGTATCTCTTTCTTTAGGTTGGGGAAATTTTCTACTATGATTTTGTTTAGAATAGTTGCTGGGCCTTGGAGTCTGATATCTTCTCTTTCTTCAATGCCTATTATCCTCAGATTTCTTCTTTTCATGGTGTCCTGAATTTCTTGGATGTTTTGTGTCAGGAGTTTTCCAGATTTGACATTTTCTTTAATGGTTGCTTCAAGATCTGTGACTGTATCTTCTAGACCTGAGATTCGTTCTTCCGTCTCTTGGATTCTGTTAGAAAAGCTCACCTCTGTGTTGCTCGCCTTCTTCTCTGAGGTCTCACGTTCTCGTTTTTCTTCTGTCTGTGTGTTTATCATTGAATCCATTTTTGTCTTAAGATCTTGAACTGATTTTTTTTCTTTCACCTGATTTTTTGTATATTCCTGAGTTTCTTCTATTGCCTCTTTATAGGTCTTCAGAGCTTGAACTGTTTTATTTATTTATTCCATCTGGTTATTTCCATTTTCCTGAAATGTTTCCAGTTCTACTCTATGTGCTTCTTTTATGTCTCTCACCTGTTTGGCTGCGTCTTCCTGTATTTGATTATGAATTTTATTTGTTTCCTCCATTAATATGCTCCTTATTAAGGATTTGAGGTCATTTTCTTGTATTTCCATTGTATTTGAGCTCTCTGGGTTGTTTTCTTTGGGATAGCTGGAAACTGGAGACGCCATGTTGTTTTGGGGTTTTTTTGCGTATGCTTTTACGCTGTCCTTTAGACATCTTGCCAGATTTGTTTTGGTTGGGTAGCTTCGCGAGTTGGATGGAGGGAGTCTGATGATAGATTCACTTGTTTTCTCATGATTTCCATAGGTTGGAAGCTCTTATGTTTCACTGTTGTGGATGGCAGGAGGTTAGCCCTGGTGTTTTGGGCTCTCACAGCCAGTGATCCTCAGCTCCCCTGTGCTGTGGGTCCTGCAATCGTTCTGGGTCTCTGGATGAGTGTTGGGTCAGGCCAAGGTATCCACAGCCTTCTGGGTTCCCTGCCAAGTCCAGCCAGGGACACTGGTCCCAAACCACCCTCTGAGCTCAGCTAGAATCTCAGGGCCTAAACCATCTGCTGAGCTCAGCTTGGAATTCTGGGATCAAAGTGCACACAGGGCCCAGCCAGAATTTTCGGGCTGGGACTGCGCACCAAGCTCAGCTAGGGATGTTTGGCCAAACTGCTTGCTGTGGTCAGTTATTGACTCATGCCCGAAACATCCTCACAGCTCAGCCAGGAATCCTGGATTCAATCTGCACACTGTCTCCAACCAGAGTCTTAAAGCCGGGACTGTGCCAAAAGCTCTACTAGAGACTCTGGGCCCAATCTGTCTGCGAAGCACGGTTAGGGACTCTGGCCCTAAGCTGCACGCCGAGCTCCACCCGAGTCTCTGGGGCAGAATTGTGCACCGAGCTCAGCCAGGGACTATGGACCCACACTGCACACTGAATTCAGCCCGGTACTCCGGGCCTATACTGCGTGCATAGTCCAGCCAGAGTCTTGGGGCCGCCGAGCCTGTGTGCACAGCTCAGGAAGAATCTCTGGGCCTAATCTGCCCGGCAAGTCCAGCTAGGGCCTCTGGGCTGAATCTGTGTGCTGACCTCAGCCTGCATCAGCCTCCCAAAACTGCCCTCTGAGGAGAGCTAGTGTCTTGAGCAGAACTGCTCGTTATTGTGGGCTAGCGCCTCCGGTGGGACTGAGCTCTCCGCCCAGCTGGCGTCACAGCAGGTGAACTGCGGCCGCGCTGAGATGGTGCCTTCAGTGGGCCTGAGCGCTCTGCCCAGCCTGCGTCACAGCAGGTGAACTGCGGCTGCGCTGAGATGGCACCTAGGGTGGACCTGAGCGCTCCGCCCAGCCTGCGTCACAGCAGGTGAACTGCGGCTGCGCTGAGATGGCGCCTTAGGTGGACCTGAGCACTCCACCCAGCCTATGTCACAGCAGGTGAACTGTGGCTGCGCTGAGATGGCGCCTAGGGTGGAACTGAGTGCTCCACCCAGCCTGCGTCACAGCAGGTGAACTGCAGCTGCGCTGAGATGGCCCCTTCGGTGGACCTGAGCGCTCTGCCCAGCCTGCGTCACAGCAGGGGAGCTGTGGCTGCGCTAAGCTGTTGTCTTGGGCAGAATTGCCTGCTGTGCTGAGTCAGCGTCTCCACAGCACTGCGCCCTGAGCTGTACCCGGGACTCTGGGGCTGAACTGTCTGCCGAGTCCAGCTTGGGTCACAAGGCACCACGCGACCCAGATCCTGTCCAGTGTCCCCTCTCCCGCAGCAACTCCCACCAGCCACCACACTAACCGCCTCCACTGGGAGGCTCTGAGCTGCAAACCTCAGTCGCTGCTGCTGGTCCCGCTGCTGCTGCTTGTGCCGCTGCTGCTCTGATCCGAGAAAATCTGCACTCCTCCCGTGTGTAGGGGCACGCAGGTCCTCCGCACCCTGGTCCTTCTGAACCGTGGAGCACTCCTGCTGCCGTGGTGTCGGGATCCCAGTGTTCCTGGCTCAGAAATCTGTGCAATTACCCTAATTGTTCACTGGAGCTTCCAAACACGGTCCACACTGCTCACCGCCATCTTGGATCCTCCATTCTTTATAATTCTTAAAAGCCTTCTAACTCTGTTTAAAATTTTGCAAATTGTACTACAGAAAAAAAAAAACCCAGATTTTCCTAAGAGGCAATCTAGCAAGAATGTGCACAGTATCACATGTTATTGACCTGGGCTCTAAAAGAAGGCAAGGACACGAGGCGTGAGGAGGTGGGAAGAGGTAGACTAGGTGAGGAAATGAGCTGTTGTGACAAGAAGGGACCCCAGGTGGCTTTATCCAAAAGGATTCAGAAACATATTCCAATATGACAATGTGGCTTCATTATCTGCCCCTTCCTCTCTTCAGTCCTTTGCCCTCCTGCCTGTCATCTGTTCTTGTCACCAGAAAATTACTGTTGATTTATAACAATGCCATTGATTAGCCATCACACTGCCTTGTATTCAGTATCTTATTAAAAGGAACATAAGTCCACTTCTTAGTTACCTTGACAGTTTAGATAGTCACTTTTGTTCATCCTAATCTCTCTAGGATTGAATAAATCCTCTTTGTTTGAACTTTTTTTTCTCATCAGTAAATTAAGCAAAAATAATATTTGTTTCGATGAGGTCTTTTGGTGACACCTATTCAACCACCTCTAATGAGGGATAGGTTTTGTGAAGAGATAGCTAAAGGCTGCCATTCCTTTGATATCTCTTATTTTATATTAGGCATCTGTTGATTCATGCTCCCTTTTGGTGTAGCCCTAGAGGCACTGACAGGAGGGGACAGTTAATTATTATGAGAGTTACAGACATAGAGTTGTGATGTTATAATAGTCAACTAAAAAGCTGGCTATATTAACATTATTTCCCAGATTGTTTCAGAACAGATTATTAAACCAGGAAATACATATAACTGAAGGCAGTTTGGACATAGAATCCAGGGAAAGAATGCAGGAGAGAAATATTATACATGCTTCCTGTGTTGGCCAAATGGAGAGCTCATCACGGTCAAACATGGGTACCTGACTTTGGGTCCTCCTTGAGGAAGAATTAAAGTGACAGGAGGATGATGTCTGTGTTTTGAAGTGAGTGAGCACAAGTGAACTCTGACCAAATAAAAACACATAATGACTTCTCTAGAAAGTCTCCATTATCCTCAAATGCTCCATTGATCTTCATTAGAACCACAATTTATAAATTCTAATTTCAAGATACAGTGGAATTGAAATCAATTCACAAAATTTTACGTAAATTTGCTTTGAGAGAGTCTCATTATGTAATTTAGGCTGATCTTGAAATTTCTCTCCTCCATCCCTAGTGAATGATTGGGTTACAGCTATATTACTATACCCAGTAAAAATCTCTTTTAAAAATGCTTTCATTTATTCTTTTGGAATTTCATGCAGTATATTTTGACCGTATTCATTCCCAATTGTCAGCTCCTCCCAGATTTTTTTATATATCTATATACACAGACTTTCATGAATTTTCTCCTCTCTCAAAACAAAACCACAACAATAAAACAACAGAATTAAACAAAACAAAATAATAACAGCAAAACCCATAAAGTCCTACTGTGATTACTCCTGAGTGTGGGGCCTGTCTTGGGATGTGGCTGATATACCAAGTGTCACTCCATTGAATAAAACTGATTTTCCCTCATTCAAGAACAATGACAACATATTCTTGGCCAAGAGTAAAATGTTGTGCTGACCTTCCCTCTCTAGGCTGTGAATTTGAGTGGCCTGAGGCAGTGTGGGTCTTGAGCATGCTGTGTAGTCTCTGTACATTCACATGTGCATGTGCTGCTGTGTCTGGAAACACTGTTTCCTTGAAGTCATCTGACTTCTGTGACTTTTGTAATATTTCCACCTCTCCCACCTCAGGTTAGATAGGTCATGTCCTCTGGGATAAACATACTGCTATTCTTCTTCCAAAGGAACATAGTAATAAATAATTCCTAGTGACATATTGCTATTTCCAGAGATTGTTTCATTGCTCAACCCTTATCAGAGAAGATTGTTTTTATAATAATTGGCAAATTACATTGAAACCCAAAACTGATCAATGTGCAAACAATGAGAGGCTTTGGAGTGCTCATCCACAGATGAGATCCTTTTCCGCCTCTCAAGAATCTTGAATCTGTCCAGTAAAGTTTCTTAATATCTGAAATTTCTTTCCTTGTTTTATTGATGGAGAAACTGGAATTTCTATCTGTGGTATAAGGCAGACAATGAGAAACTTTGGCATTCTCAGGTCAAACTATCATGTTTACTTTGACTTATGATAAGGACAGTTATCCTCAGGATAGATCTGTCTACCCAGTATGATATTTCATTATAACAGGTGTGACTGTCAGTACCATGAGAACATCAGGAGGAAACAATGCCTTTAGAAGAACATTCTTTATTTCTTTAAATTACAAACAAATAGATGCATATAGGTTATTAATTAAATTTATCTTCCGCAGCAGAGTCTTTTCTATTGTTGACATCACTGAAATTCCATATTGGTGTGTGAAAAAATTTGAGCCAAAGAATGAACAGCACCATATCCACCTGTGCTCTGAGAACAGAGACATGAATCTGTATCAACCACAGGCCACCCCAATTTCTTCCCATGTTGTGGGCACTAATTCTGAACAATTTAAAGTACACAAATTACATTCTCTGTCTTCTACTCTCATAGTCTATAGCAGGGATTCCTAGAAAAGATGTTAGGTGAATATGCCAAAAGCTGAGGAGCCCAAAGTTATTTCCCAGGGTAATTTTCTCTATTGGCCTTCCAAAAGAATCCATTAAGATTTGATTGGCAGGAAGGAGGCAGAGCTCATTACTCTCAGGAGCTTGCCATCACCGAATATAATGAGAAACAGAGGCCAAGACTGTGAGGGACTCCACCTTGCTCTTTCCTTTATGCCTCATCTAGATTCCTTTCCCAAACCATGGCCCCAGGTTAATTTTCTTGCTAAGGAACCCAGTGATACTGCAGATCTTCAAGACAACTTCTTTTTCATAAGGGACAGCTTCTGTGTCCATAGCTCTTCCTTTGTGGTCTAGCACAGACAGAATCTTAGGTTTCCTTCAGTGATCCACTAGATCTACCCAAACTATATCTACACGGAGCTTGACTACTCACTGTGGTTACTTGGTATAATGCCAAACCCCTTCAATAAACCTTTAATTCAGAAGATACTTACGGTAAATTATATTGAATCTATTCTACTACAAGAGGCTGTTATAATAAAAATGAGTCTTGAGCACAAAGGAAAATCAGAAAGGAATACTATGCTGCCTAAATTGGATGGTGGCATGGACATGGGTCCAGTAATGGTAGAAATGAAACCTATTCAAAGAGTTGCAGATGGGCTTTACTGGGGCATCCATTTGGGTTAACAGGGAGACACAGCTCTGACTAAAAGCATGTGAAATAAGCAACTCTGTAAACAAAAGAAAGAGGATGCTAATGTAAGAGCTCCCAGGAAGTTCCAATTTAGATCTTTCATGCAAAAAACAAACAAACAAAAAGCAAAACAAAACAACAACAAAAACAAAAACAACACCCCAAAATACCCAACCAAACAACAAGCAAACCTGCAGAAGGTTGTCTGTACTGACAGGCTAAAGATAATGAGCTTAGTTGTAAGTAACAGCAAATGGGTCAACTCTGACTAAGGTAAGGTAAAGTTTTGTAGAAGGGTCGATGCTGCTTGCAAGCTTTGTCCTTTTACACCAGAGCTACAGTCATTAAGCTCTGGATCCCTATTTATGCCCTTGCCTTTGTTTTGAAAGAGTGAAATATTTAGGACCCCTTTAGGGTTCTAGTCCACATTTGGTCATGTTATTTGATTTGGGCAGTTTCTAGCTATCTAATTGTCAGGGATGGCCTGTGGGACTGGTGAGGCTGAGGAGCATGGGAGAATATCACAGACAGATGGTTTGAAATGTTTTGGGGCTACAGATAATTCTCTGTGTTGAGATCATAAGACACATGTTGGGGGCTGTAGAAGATGGAGTTTGGAGAGGCTAGGCAGGAGCCAGAACATAAAATTATTTTGTACCTGGTCAAGGAACCATGTTTTGTGGACAATGGGAACCCGGAGTGCTTTGACATAAAGAGTAACCGAAGAGATTTAATTCACAAAAATTTTCTGGCAGCTCTGTAGATGTTGCATGGTAGAAGAATATGATCCTTGGCAAAAGGACCAAGATGAATCTTGTTGCATCAATTTATGTTGAAACAAAATGGAAAATAAACAATGTGGTATCAGTGAAGCAGTAGAAGAGAGACTGAAGTCAAAGAAGAGGTACCACCTGATGCTCGGCTGGGGGAGAAACTTGTAAAATATTTATAAAAAATATCAGAGACCTTATAGGAGAATCAGAAGAGTGGGAACAGAAGAGAGGACATTAAAAGAATGGCTTATTGTATTAGTGCTTTTTCTGTGCTAACAATGATTTTTACCTTCCTGACAATGACATTTTTGTTAAACAGTACAATCATTCTTTCTACGTAGTCCTAAGCCCCAGCACTAATTCATAAACACAAATTACCATCTCACCCATGATGCAAATGTGAACTGCTACCATATATGAGTCTATTAAATCATATTGACTTGCATATAGCTGCAATTTAGAATGGTAGGATAGGTGTGGAGTTTATATTCTCATCTTTTAAAAATTAATTTATTCAGATTACATCCCTATTGTTATCCACTCACTTTTCTCTTCTCATTCCCACTCTCTCTCCCCCTTTTGTCCTATTCCCCTCCCCTAGACCTTTGACAGAAGGGAACCTCCTCCTCCACCATATGACCACAGCATATCAAGTCTCACCCAGATGGCCTGCTTCCCCTTCCTCTGTGTGCTGCCTCACTTGCAAGGGAAAGTGATCAAATTAGGGGCACCAGAGTTCATGTCAGAGGCAGTCCCTGCTCTTCTAGTCTTAAAAGCATATAGAAGCGCAGTAGAGAAGGACTGCATTGAATCTGGTGGTGCAGATGTTAAGTCTTGCATCTCCAGCTCAGCATCCACTGTGTGCTGGCATAGGGTTGGGTCCCAGCTCTCCAGCTGTCTTCAGGATTTGCTGGCCTTCAGATCTTTCTGTTCAGTCTATTGATTGTGGCTCTTCTGGGTTGGTATTGCATGCTGGTAGTTCTATACTTCTGGGTCTCAGTGGCTAGGCTGACTTTAGAAAACATTGTTCCATTGTGTGACATCTCTAGCAGCTACATCCTGAGAGATCTGTAGCTGGATTCCCTGACTTTTCTTTGCAATATTTCGGCAAGCTCCCCTGAACTCATACCTTGGCATTCTGTGTGGCTGTAGAATTAGTCATGTGAAAACCAAGGTCTGTCAGGGCAGTAGCATAGGTCACTTTTGGGCTCACTTTAGTGATGTGCTGGGACTGATGTTAACCTCGAAGAAAGTTCCCAGGATTCTCTGAAGTGATTTTTCTTTCATAGGCCTTTGGATTTGTGGTGAAAGGGTGCAAAGTTGTCTAAAATGTCCTTGAGAATTTCTCATATTGTCTTATTCATTAATACCTGGTTCCATTTTATCTATCTTAACTTTTGTAGTAAGCAGTTGTGAGCTTACATTCCTTTGGTGTCACAAGTTATCACATGACAAAAAAGTCTGCTCATGTGTTTATCTGTCGTCTCACAGCATATTTTTTCCTTTTGTTTTTCTATTCCTTCCTTCCTTCCTTCCTTCCTTCCTTCCTTCCTTCCTTTCTTCTTTCTTTCTTTCTACTTACTTTCTTGTTTTCATACTTTTGCATCTTCTGAGGATGAAACCTGGGACTTTATACATGCTAGTCAAATGCTATATCCCTTAACTACTTCCTAAGTCCTCTCCCTATCTTCTTACGGAGCCATCAGTGGTTCATATTGCATCTGTTTTATTATTCCTTCAACCTTTTGAGAAAAGTGCATTTTCTAGGGTGAATTTTGCACTTTTGGGACCAAAGCAGTCTTAAAGGCTAGAGCAAATAGACACTTCCTCCAAACGAAGAAAGTGTTGAACAAGGTTTCAGAAACCAATTTTTCACTATCCAACACCACAAGAACCCAGTTCCCATAATGTATGTAGCAAGCAATGGAAGACCTTTAAGTAACTGGTCAATAAAATACAATAATGATGGTAGAAGAGTGGGAGGAGAAATCCTTCTTTTCTCAATTGAATGGATTTCTTGGCCTTCACCTCCTCAGGTAGAATTCATATTTTCTGGTTTTTCTGAGTGGGCCATTGTAATAAGACACACTGATGCAGAGGGTTCACTTTCCATTGCCATCTGACACAGACATCACTGGTGCTGTCCTCATGCTACTAAGTTAGTGGAGGAAGATGAAAAAGCCACATCACATCAAATGTAGATGGAGAGAACAAAGAAGCTGAAGCCCAGGGGACAAGCTTCCTGTTACTTATCAGGTGATGGAGTTAATTATGCATTTCTCTGCTCCTTTTTTTGCATTCAGTTCACAAAGATTCCTTTTTTTCCATTTATACTCTTCCGGGGCCCCAACCAAGTGCTAATTCAGTCTTTTGTCTCCTTCTTAAAATGCATATTTAGTTTTTATGGCGTAAGATGAACCACAGATGCCATGGCAGAATATCTGCCTCTCAAGAGCCTGTGTGACTGAGAAATATCATGTGTGTGTGTGTGTGTGTGTGTGTGTGTGTGTGTGTGTGCGCGCGTGCTTGAGAGAGAGGCAGACAGACATGGAGGGTAGAGCCTGGCATAGCTTTTGTTGTCATTTCCACCTAAAGCCGGTTACCCTATGGCATGTTACAGTGGAAGAGAATTTTGAGATATTAAATACTTTTTGATAGTCTGACTCTAAACAAGGAAGCTCATTGTCTGACATCTTATTAATGAAAGGACACAAGCATACCAACCACCAAGTTTTAAGTATTTTGAGGTGGTGTGGTGGTGTGTGTGTGTGATTTGTATTATACCTTTGTTCAGCATTCTGTCTGGTAGATGTAAGTGATAAATTTAAGTACTAAGTTTTACTTATTTTGCTCTTAAAATAAGTACAAAATATTTTATGATTGAAATTTTAGCAAAGTCTTGTTTTTTTTTTTCTTAGTTTTTTTCCCAAGAGGTCCCACATGCATGCTTAGAGGATCCTCAAACCCATCTTGGCAGAAACTACTGACCCTGCCTGTCAGCTCAGGTCCAAACCATAGCATTCCTCAAGCCCCATATTATCATGTGTTGAGTCACAGCTAAGCTCAGAGTCATTTACAGATAGTGCGTAGTGTAATGGAAGAGCCCCTTGTTCCCTGTGCATGGTCATAACAGCGATCATTTCTGGGACCCATAGGCAATAATCCTAGGAGAGGATGTTATCCCCCTTTTGAAATAGTTTGCTAGATTTTAATAATCCATTTGTTTGGAGGAACTTCATAAAAAAGCAGTTGCAAGACAAAGCAACATATTTCTCCAAGTCTGAGATATTCTAATTTAAATAGTGTCATTTAAGAAGCATTAATTATTAAACTTGCTATTTAGAACAATTAGCTAAATCGTTAAGGGACTAGTCTGGTTTGCCATGGATGCACTCAATTTACTCAATTAAAAAAAGAACACAAATTTTGTCTGTGCCATCTGTGCTGGGTGGGTAGTCAGTGTTCTTGGAGAGCCACTGTCAGCATTTGCATTGTCTGTGTTTAACTCAGGGGCCAGCCACTTGAATTATCTCACCACATGGAAAAAAATTTTTGTTTCTTTATTTTTGTTTTTTCTTGAAACAGGGTCTCTTTGTGTAGCCTTGGCTGTCCTGGACTCGCTTTGTAGACCAGGATAGCGTTGAACTCATAGCGATCTGCCTGCCTCTGCCTCCCATGTGCTGGGATTAAAGGTATGTGCCACCATGCCTGGCCACATGGAAATTTATTTCCAAAATATATCTAACAATTCTTAATTTAATTTTTTAATCAAATAAATAACAAAAAAATTTTACCAAAAAGAAATGCAAACATGTAAAGTTTGTCTTTGTATCCTATTATATAAGTATTTGTAGAATTAATAAATACATTTTAGAGTCTGTGATGAAAAACGATGCCCCAAATAACTTGCTTTTGATCACAGACAGATCAATTTAGTCAAAGAAGTTAATCAAAAGTTATATAGTATCATTAGGATTATTGCTGTGACCTTTATTATGAGGTACCAATTTTAATCAGTATTGATTTCTACTCTTTTTCTTTTTAAGTCATTGTTTTGTTGTCTAGCCTAGGCTGGCTTCAAATTTTTAATCCTTTGCCTCAACCTTCGTCCAGCATCAAATATTGATAGAGCATGCAAGAGTTGGAAACAGGAGGATGGAAGAATTTGAGGCCAGCCTGGGCTATACAACAGCATCTTGTCTAAACCACGGTAAGAACAACAAGGATGCTTGTTAGGATGCTGGTTAGGATGTTGCTTAGGAGCTTTCCTTCACTGTTAGTCATCTTCCCTCTATAAACATATGCAGAGCACAGGAATCTTTAACTCCTTCAGATGTTACTCAAATGAACAGTGCATTGGTGAGAAAAGCATGTACTGGGAACCTGTGACTTCATCATTGATTTGGACAAGCAGATTCTTGGGGCTCCAGTGCTCATCTGTTCTCAGAGGATTGGGGAGCCCCACTTTTACCAAGTAAGTCAGTGTGGGGTGCAGGGAGAGGGCTCATCAACTTACAGACATTCTGTGCATCCGACTGGGTGATGGGAAATGAGTGTTCTTCTGCTTGTGGGTGCAGGGTGCACAGAGAGAAAGAAAAGGATCTGTACTTATGGGAGTGAGAGGAGAGCCTCTGCGCCTCTGTGTGGATTTGAGGATGATTCCAGAACCAATTTAGTAGTAGAGAATCCTTGATAGAGCTGTTTCCTGCTTATTGGATGTTACAAAACCAACTCCCACAGTTTATTGGACTCAAAATTTCAAGTTCAAACATTGCATAAATGATTTAAAAATGTGTTATATACTTCAGTGGTACAATATGGTTGGTTTTGGTCATGTCATGAATCATTCTAAGGATTACTATGCTCATTTGACAAAATAACTTTGAGGTGGACATTTAACATTCAGGAGATCTGAGGTTGTTCCTCACTCTGTAACATAGACAGGCCTGGAGATCCTCACCCCTGGGGTGCAGGCATGCATCATATTGCCTGGCTGCGTTTGTTTTGGTCATTGTCACTGAGTGAACATTAAATACTTTCCATGAGATAGGCCTCTTTTCCATCAGCACAGGCACACACATGACGTGAGGTAGGTTTTTGACAATCAGCATTAGTTTAATGAACACTCATTTCAACATCAGTGCAGTGAGATTCTTCTTTCCATGTAACACACCATTACAGATTTATAATCTGACATTTAATGAAAATTGACACTTGAAGCTTATTTGTTGGCAGTATTTTGGAAGAAATGTGGTCTATTTACTTTGAACTGCCAAGTAAAACCTTGAAATAATTGATAGCATACTTATACTAACAGACATTATCTGAATTACTGAAGCCAAAGTATGCACAAAATTATTCAGTATAGAAACTGACTTGGAGCTCATATTTACCTCTTAAACCCGATAGTGATGATCGAGCTTAAGTAGGATATCATTCTTCAACACAGTGAATTAATGTTTTTAATTTGAATTTCATTGGTGTTACACCTCACTTATTAAGTGTTTTTAATGTATGTTTGGCCTTGTTTAATGACTCATACATAGTTTATAGTTAGAGCTAAACAATACTGGAGACTCACAATTACATTTTTTCTTTTTAAAAAAGGAATTATAGATTATTCAAACTTTCAAGGCACTGATGGAGAGACGTCAAGAGGTCAGAGGTCAAAATCTCACCAGAGCACAGATGTGAATTTTTTTCACTTTTACTTTTTTTTACTTAAACTTGTTGGTTTTACTGAACTGTGCAAAATTTTCCTAAACTGTTGAATATTGTCTTCATCATTATCATCATCACCACAACCACAATCAAACTTATAATGCCTACATCATGGCACTACTGTGGACAACTGGCTTTAAGTGTAAGGACCTTGCTACCTAGTAAATAACTACTATAAATAAACCATCATCATTTTTCTAGTTTCTTTTTGAGGTTTTTGTTGGTTTTGCTTGTTTTGGGCTTTTGTTTTGTTTTTTTTGTTTTGTTTTGTTTTTCAAGACAAGGTTTCTCTGTGTAGCCTTGGTTGTCCTGAATTTGCTTTGTGGACCAGGTGGCCTAGAAATCACAGCAATCCGATTGCCTCTGCCTCCCAACTTTTTTCTTTTTGAAATTGTATAGTAATTATATCATTTCTCCCTTCCCTTATCCAAGTTTGCAGGATTACTGAGGTCCTGCACAGGGGAAGGGTACCCACGGACGAGGGTAGTCCTCATTCCTCATCAAGGCAACTTCATTATAACAGACAGAGACTGCTACAGAAGTCCTTACGTAATCATTAGTGGTCATGCAGAGCAGTGTATGAACCGCTGTGTGGCTGAGAAACTGAAAATGCGCATTGGCTGAGACTTCATTGCCCGGAGGTGTTGCCCTTTTCGTGTAGCCTTAGAGTAGAGTAGAACACAATCTTTGACTTCTGTTTCCAGAACTTTCTTGAAATGGATGTCAGCATGATTCTTTCTCAACAGCCCTTAGAATTTAGCCTTTCATATCATTTTCCTGGTCTTGGCTCTTAAGTTTTCCTAGAATATCCTTTTAGCTCAGCACTCCTCAAAGGCCATCCCAGTCCCCTTACTGTGTTGCTTGGAGACTTGTATCATCTACCTGGGGATATCTCCTGCTCCCCAAAAAGGGAAATCAGAAGCTTTCAGAGAAAGAAGATGGCTGGTGGATGGATTTCAAAGAGTTACTTGTATTCTACAATTGGTATCTTCCATTAATGCCTGAAGGTTTGTTGAAATATACCTCTGAGACATATTTCACAGAAGAAACAAAATAGCATGATCTGGTGCTCCACTTGGGGTTCCCTTGACCCGTGAGCCTCTCCTGTGGTTATTGGATCTTAAGCTTTTCAGATTTTTGTTCTAGCATCTCAGAGCTTGCTGTTCAGCAGATCAAGGGGCCAGCGAGAGGGCTGAGTGTCAGAAGATTAATGAACACAGCTGCCCTGGAAGGTAAGAGACAGGAGCCTGCAAAGATAACATAATAAGGGAAGAAGGAAAGAGTAGGCAGTTTCACCTTGCATCCCACACAGAATGTTCTCTGTGTGATGCTATTTAAAAAAATACCATTTGGAAAGCTGCTTGAACTCCCACTGAAAGCCAGTCTGATTCCTTCTCACGTGGTTCATGGTAAGGTTCGAGGATTCAGGTTCCTGGTTGCATTAATATGTAGTACACATACCCTTCCCTCTCGAAGCCCACAAACCCCTCTGGACGGATTTTTCTCCCTTCTTCTTTTTCCTAGAGCATCTCAAAGCCGTCCTGTGATCCCAATGAACATGAATTATTCACTATACTCATCAACAAGTTTCAAAGGATACTTTTAAAAGCAAAACTGCTTAAATCACCCAATACCCTGGTTCTGCATTCATTTTCATTAGCTGGTCAAGCATCTTGTGGAATTTATACCTACCTTTTTTCCTCACCATTTTTTTTTTTGCTCTCCTGCCCATTTCACCTCTCCTGCCAACAGTGTAGCATGAGTTCCTCCTTTCTTGACTCAGGCATGCACAGCGCAAAGATGTGGTTGACACTGTGCCATAATTTTCATTTTAAACATTTCTATCACTACACACGGACGTATTCAATACTTCACTCAGTGTTCACTCATCTTCAAATTCTAGTGAGTGACAGAACTCACTATATACTTGTATTTCCTTAGGTTTTGTGTTTGTTTTGTAGTGCTAGGTGTGCTCAGCACCTTGAGTGTGCTATGCAAGGCCTCTATCATTGAGCTATAACCTTAGCACCCTTCCGTAGCAGTTGTTAGTGTTACAGCTCATTTAAATCCTGTGTTGACCACTTTCTACGTGGCCCTTTATGAGCTTCAGTGTTCAGTGTGGAAGAGGAGAAGCTTTGCGTGCATCCTCCGCATGGGGAGAACACTTAAGCAATGGTGCAAAGAATTTGCTTAATCATTGGTGGCTAAAGGCATTTGAAAACTTCTGCTTCCAAGAACTCAGGGGAACTTTTGCATCAGAACCCTTGGTCTTGCTCAGTTGAGTTTGCCACAGCACTTCGTTTTTACAGAGTGCCTAATGGATGCAACGAGCAAGGGAGGCTAGAGATGTGTTTACTATGCACAAGGCCCTGGGTTAGTTCCTTAGCACCAAACAAGCAAAGAGAAAACAAATAAATGATAGCAATAACTTGAAAATGAATTCAATGACATCATTGCCTATGGGTGCTGGGAAGTTATACTTTGCTTCCCATCTGATTTTCGTTTAAATCTTGAATTGGCCACTTGCTTAACCATGCAAATTTGGATCATATATTTCACCAGTGATTATTTTGTCTGGTTGTTTTTAACCTGATGTTTAGTCATTGTCTAGCATCCTGTGCTTTCACTGCAGCTACAGATAGTCACTAAAAAGGGAAGAAAGAAGTAGCCACAGGTGTGGTAATGCGATAGTCTCCTGAGCAATCTTATATTTTTTCTCTTATAAAGAATTTAACACTGAGTAAACCACAACATGAGTTACAACTCAAAATACTAACAAGCTTATGTATGAAAGTGCCATTATGGGCTGTCAGAAAAGTTATTGACAAATGCTGGTGCAGATGTGAGGGAAAGAGTAATCCGAATGCACTGATGGTGGGGGATGGGTAAACTGATGCAGGCATTATGGAAATTAATAAGGAGTTTCTCACAAAACCAAAAAAATAAAAATATCATGTAATCCAGCTGTAGAATTCCTGGCATACCAGAACATCTTAAATGACACACCACAGAGATTCTTGCACATCCATGTGGAATCTATTCATAATAACTGAGATAGAGCACAAGTCTAGATACCCACTGGGAGGGGAGGACAGGGAATGAAGTGTGATATGTATGCACAATGACCAAGAAGGATGAAAGTACGTCATTTGTGAAAAAACTATGTGAAACTGGAGATGATTATGTTATGTGAAATAAGCCACATCCCAAAAGACAAATACTCCATATTTTCTCTTGTCTGCAGAATATGTGCACTTCCATAAACATTTGTACATATACATGTGTATAATATGAGTATAGAAGAAGCATTATGGGGAGAGAGGAAGAAGTCAAAGGGGAAGACAAGTGAGAGCAAAAAGGGGGAAGGTGTGGGAGGACTAAATGTCAAGTGTTTTCTTTCATATATGGAACCCAGCTTTATTTGTATACATGAACAAACACATGCATATGGTGCATGAAAGCAGAGGGCGACTTTGTCAGAAGGAAGGGTGTCAGAGAGGGGAAGAGTAGGGTAGCACATGTGAGAAAAATTACCAGTGTGCTATCACACACACACACACACACACACACACACACACACACACACACACATGCAAACACATGCACACACATAGGTGGGTGGGGGTGGAGTGAGGTGAGGGACTTATGGAGAGGTCATAATAAAATCTTTTATTTTGTGATTAAATTTAAATTTTTAATTGATAATAAAAAAATTTAAATACATTTAATAATGAAAATTTATTAAAATACTCTTGTATTGCTGGTCACAAATAGTAGCTCATGACCTTAACCTGTAATTCTTTGCTTCCTGGTTAAAGTGAATATTTGTTTGTCATTTTTTCTTCTTTGAATGATCCTTAATATTTTAAGGGTTCTTATGCAAGTTTGTTTATTTCTCACTTGTTCCTTTGTTGGGGGCATTTAAGCCTATAGTCATTGTTTTTATCTAATAGTTTCCGTCTTCTACTTTCATGTTCTTCCTGAAATATTTGGGTGAGTAGAAGTTCTCAATATTAACATAGTCATTCATGCTTTTTCAATCTAGTAAAATGTTTTGCTTCTTTACCCTAAAGTCACAAAGATGTATTTCAAAGTTTGCCTTTTCTATTTAAGTCTGTAATATATTAGAAATTGCTTCCTTTGTATGATTTGGCCTTAAAGGTATAATTTTGGGTTTTCCATATGGACAAGCAATTTTTCCAACTTTATCTATTAAAGAGCCACTCATTTTCCCCATGCTATACTACATCCGTCAGACTAATAAACTACATCTATGGCAATTTTCTTTCTCGGTTTTGTGCTTGGTGTTGCATTTGTTTAGCATTGAATGAATTCTTGTTGTTGAATTTATTACAACTCATGATATATCTTTTCCTCTAATAGAGCAAGTCCTTCTTCTTCTTTAAAAGTGTCTGAGTGTGAAGCCAGTGAGAGGGCTCTGCGTGTAAAGGTGCTTCCCTTCATGTCTGGATACCTGAGTTCAACTCCCACAGTATTCTGGCTGCTAGCAACAGACTGGAGTCTTTCCCAACTGATTATATAGCACTCAAAAATCCATAGTGTACACATGCATACACATTAAAAATCATAAATGTGCTTATTCTTTTGGCCTTCATTTATCACATGGATTTGAAAGTCAACTTGTTGAAAATTTAAAGAAAATTAGTTGGGCTAAAATTACACTCAAAGCATAGTCTAATGTAAGACTACTTTATATTTCTTCTTTATATTTAATCTCATCCAAGATGATGGTTTATTGGTAAACTCAAAGTTTAAAGTTTATTTGGTTATTTTCTAATGTTTTTACATCCAGGTGTTTCTTTTCATGAAATGTACTGGTCATTTTTGTGTGCTTTAAGTAAAATATATATATATATATATATATATATATATATATACATACAATATATATGTTACATTATTCCTGTAAACACAAGACTGTCCTTAAAGTTGCATTTAGAACCTCTTTCGGTATGTAGAAATATAATCAATTGTAAAATAATGCTTTGTTTAGTTGCATTTCAAAAGTCTTTCTAATGCTGACGTTTTGTCTATAGAATCTTTTTGATGTTCATTTTATATAGCAATACAGTTACTTAGTGATGTTTTCTGTCTCCCATGCCAATTTTGATAAAGCTTTACTTTTTCATACTTACTGTGATGACAAAAGTATCCAATAAACACCCAGTTAGAATATTCAATAATGAGCCTCCTTGAATTTTTTTAAAAATGAGATATCTCCCCTACTTGAGTATTTAATGGACCATGGTTATAGATTTTGGAGACTACACAATTAGTTGAAAGAATCTCTGGTCTGTTACTAGTTGGTTCCAATTTTTTTTTTGTTATGAGTCAATATTGAACTGTTTCAAATTCTTTGCCTTGTCCTCTGCTACCATTTGATTTTCCATTTCAATGTCAGTATGGTAAATATCATAACAGATTTTTAATGCTATATGGCTTATGCATTCATGTGATAAATCCAATCTGACTTATTTCGGATTTTAGCTTCAAGTACTACTTAGTGTAGTTTATTCTTTTTGCTATATTGTTTGCGTCTATGCCCTGTGTTTCAGTCCGTATGCTAATTGCCTTTCAGGTGCACATAAGGTATTACTTTTCCTTCTCATGTCTACTACCTCACTCAGTCACCAGTCTTTTCTCTCTAGCTTCAGTATTAGTTGCTATTATCACCAAACACCTGGCAAGAAGCAACTTGAGGGAGAAAGGGTTTATCCGGACTTACAGGTTGAGTCTATCATGGCTTGGCGGGCATGATGGAGCCGGAGTGAGAGGCACCTCACCATAACGCTTCTACAGTCAAGAAGCAGAATAGCCACAGCAGCTCCCTAACTAACTGAAGGTTTTGGAATCCCTTCTCCTTTCTATTGGTACTCACTTCATTGATGATCTCATTCAGTTTCATGATGTTAAAGAACTACTCATCTGTTGATGACTGTCACATGCATATCCCTAGCCCATTTTACTGCTCTGAACTCAAGTGTCATGCAACCACAGCCTGCATGGTTCCTCTGCTGGACGTCTGGTTGATACCTAAAGGCTCCCATGTTAGCTTCGGCTTGCACTGTTTCCATTTTTGGGAATTAACAATGCCTTTCTTCTAGGTGTTTAGAAAAAAAGGATATTGAAGTCTTCAGTGACTTTCTTGTAATGAATTCAAGCTATCAGCCAATCAATCCATCAGGCTTATTTCACAAGAAATTCCAGGTAGTAATTTTTCATGGCTAGCTGCCACCATCAAATTCTGTTCTTTTGTGATCTTGATTTTATGGTAGTCTCTGACTTGTTTCTTTGCATGTGTTTTACTCCTTTAATTTATTCACTTTACATAAGCCAAAGTGGGGTGCTAGAACACAAATCAGATAAAATATTTGAAGGCAGAATCAATCTGCTACGTCTTGAGGCTTTCTTTCCTACCACCTTCCCGAAGGCCTGCCTGGGCTTCAGCCGCACTGCTCCCCTTGCCTGCAACCATCTGGCCACCCACTGACTTTAACCTCTTTCCATTCCTTGTTCTGCTTGTCTAGAATATTTTCTCTCCAGACACCACATTCCTCCATTTATTACCTTCCACTCCATCTATCTTTCTGCAAATATTTTTTCAGTGAATTTTAGCCTGACTTAACTGGGTTTTTGCTTTCCTTATCACTGTGGCCAGATAACTAAAGAGGAAGACTAGCAAGAGGAAGAGGAGGAAGGAGGAAGAGGAGGAAGAGGAGGAGGAGGAAGAAGGAGAAAGAGAAAGAGGAGAGGAAGAAGAAAGCGAAGAGGAGGAGGAAATAGAGGAAGAGGAGGAGGAGGAAGGAGGAGAAGAAAGAGAAGAAGAAGGAAGAAGAGGAAGAGGAGGAGGAGGAGGAGGAAGAGGATGGGGAAGGCGTGGTGGAGCTCATGGCAATAAAAGCATGTGGGTGAGACTCCTCAAGACTTGTTTGACTAGTAAACAGAGAAAAGAGCACTTGTGATTTTTTGGCTTTCTCCTGTAAACCCCAAGTCCATGGGATAGCATCACTCACGTTTAACATTTGCCTTCCCTCCCAGGTAGAGCCTCTCTAGGACCTTCCTCAGTGATACTCCAGGACTGTGTCTACTGTCTGGTTTCAATTACAGGGAAATTGACAAAGATTAACCATGACATGCTTGTTTAGAAGTGACAGTTTTTTGCTTCCTGGCTAGAAATTTCATTTTATATACATATTGAATATTATTAAATTATTTTTTCTTTCTCCAGTACCAGGGATCAAATCCAGGGGCTTTGCGTATTTCAGGTAAACAAATGCTATTGAGCTACAGCAGACCTTGTTTTTCTTTCCCTCTTCTCTTCTTTTTTCTTTCTTTTTTTATATGAAATAGGATCTTATATTGTAGTTCGTGTTGTACTTGAACTTATAGATCAAGGTGGCCTAAATTTTCCAAATTTATCTTCCCAAGCACTGTGATTATTTGGAAGTGCAATTATATCTGTCTTCAAACTCTTTCTGGCAAAAGTATTTTGCTGTTGGCAAATGTTGAATCTTATATGATAAAGATATTTTTGTAGCTTTTAATGCTTATTTCATATCTATATAGCCTCTTTTTATATTTATAGATTTTTAAAAAAACTTATTTGTGTCTAAATCCACTATGTTGGACTGGGATATGCTCGGCAGGCAGAACACTTGCTTTGAATGTATGGAATCCCTGGCCTCACCCACAGCTTTACATGAACTGGGCATGGTTTCACATACTGCACTCAGGCAGAAAAGGTTAGAGGATCAAGAGTTCTAGGACTTCCTCAGTCATTTAGCAAGATCAAGGCAACAATGAAATGCATGAGACACTATCACACACAAAGCAAAATGAAAGTCAAATTAGGACAAAACACTACCACCACTACCAATAATAAAAAAGAAAAAACAATATAAAACACACAACAACAACAAAATCAGGGCCCAATGGACCCTATGAAATTCACTGCTATTTCTTGTCTACTTTCCTGCTTGTCTTGAAGTAGTGGTCTATGCTAATGTCAGAAAATAATACACATTCTGGGCACAGCAATATTCTGGTTTATACTTTCTATCCTTCATGTTTTTAATTAAGATTGTTAATATTTAAATACCTCATGCTAATATGCTCTATGTATTTATTTCATTTTGTAATCATGGATGTCTCTCTGTCTCTGTTGTGAAACTGGTTCATTTAAATTTTTTTTGCTTTGTTATTTGTAATTAACTGACATTTTATTTCATTTTCTCAGAAACATCAGCCACTCTCATTAACTGTAATTCTTGAAATATTTTGATTTATTTTTATTTTTATTGTTATCTTTCTATTCAGATATTTCTCCTTTTTTCTTCTTTGAGTTGACTTATTCCTCCTTCATTTCCATTATACTTCCCTCCTTATATAGGTTTTGAAAATGTATCCTCTTTTTAATCTTAGACTTTTAGCAGAAACATTTCACATGCTTAACTATAATTATTTTACTCACATTCAAAAATGAAAATGTTCCTGTGTATCTCTAAATTTTTACAAAGAACACTTGAACATGGAAGAGGCATAAAAAAGAATAAGATCTCTTCCTGCTTTTTGCCATGGAATTTGCATTATTTGAATTTGTTCATTTATTTTTTTGTTGTCTAACTTCCCCCACTAATTGCAAATGTGATAAAAACAATAATTTGCAACTGTTGACTCTGGTTTACCCACTGCATCAGTTTCTATTTATACTAAATGCTCATCAAATGTAGGTAGGCAAATTATTTAATTGTATTACTTCAAATATACAGGCTCTTACTTCCTAGCCTTTCTATTTCAATTCTTTAATTTGCTCTTAACAATTAATTTTTATTATTGTTGGCAAAAATATCTGTTTAGCTTAAGTCGTACAGTTAGAATTTTCTTTACTCATTATTTTACTCTAGAATAATATTCTTTAATAGGCTTAGAGGCTTTTGACGACAAAGTCATTTTTTGAGTATATGAATGCGTTTTATCTTGTTCTTACTCCTTTTTATTTTTACTTTTTGGCCTTTATTTTTAGTAGTTCTCTCTCTGTAGTCTAGCTTGGCCTTAAACTCACGATCCCCTGTCATTTCTGTTCTTAATCATTTCTTTTTTACAAAATACACATGCAGACTCCCAATTCTCTCATAATTTGAAATAACTGAGAGTATTATTGTCCAGCATCTAAATGCCAGCTGCCCACTGCTATGTTACCCTGGGAGTCCACTTTCCTTTTCTCTAAGGTCTCCTTTTTACCATTGCTTCAGTGTGTGTTGTATGGAAGGACGGGGCTTCGGTATTTTGTGCTTTGTTGGAAGGTAACAGACTTTCTGTATCTGAGGATTCATGATTTCTATTAGTTTTAGGGAAGCAGGCCAGCATTATCTCAGCATCACCCAGCCAGATTCCCTGTTAATATGTCCTGTACTTAGATAGAGGATGCTTTGTTGACTCATTACTTTCTCTTCCATTTCAGTTTCATTCTCTGTTTATTTTTATCACATTGACATCTGAGTTTCTTGCTTTCTCTATTACATGCCTGTTCCAATGTTTAACACTTTGAATATTTTTAGTGGCTATATATTTAAATTTTAGAACCTACTCAAATCTTTCTCAAATCAGTTTGTTAATTTTGGTATTGATTCTTGTTTACATTTTTACTTGCTAAACGTGAATGCTGTAGCTGATTTCTTCTATGTGCATGCCTCTAGTCTTTCCTTCATTGTCATGGAGTAAGATGCTTAGGCTGACCACTGGTGTGCCTGAGCCCTTGTTTCTTCAGACCTCAGGGACACTATTATTGACTTACTTAAAAATCATAGGCTAGTCTCTCTCTCTCTCTCTCTCTCTCTCTCTCTCTCTCTCTCTCTCTCT
>OU015742.1:99913268-99918268 GCA_907169655.1 Acomys percivali
ACACATTCTTAAAAAAGTAAACTAGAAATAAAGTACCAGGCCCTAGAGTTTATTTCAGTTTAATAAGATCAATATTAGTTCTGTTGAAGATATGGAATTACACTTAAGTGACTCCTGTATTGGGGTGCTAAATAATTGCTGGCTATGTATGCATACTAGGGAACAACACCAAGTAGATTCTTTGAGGACTTGAAAGATAACTATAAGGACATTAGAAGGTGTTTGTTTCATGTGATTATCAGGGAATCATAAAGGAAAAAGTATTTTTATCAACTATTATTGCCTAAAACTCTAGAAGTAACATATTCATGTTTGTTGGGAAAGCTGCCTGTCCCCAGCACAGTTCTTGGTCCTTTTGGAGTCCCATATTCTTCATGACGTCTTTCAGTCTACTTCAGCTCACTCACTAGCTTTTTCATGAATTCTGTCTTCAAAGATTTACTTAGTATTTCCTGGGTACTGATAATAAGGCAAGGAGCTAGACATTTCTGCCAGCCCAGTTCCTAGAACATGATCTCTTGTCAATTCAGCTTCTTTGTGGCTGTTGACTTTTAAACACATAGAACATTAAAGGTACAACAGTTAAGGGAGAGGCCCTGGCTATATGACAGGCCCACAGAAGGAGCCACAAAAATACAAGAGACAGACCAGCAACATAAACTGAGTGTGCACAGTGCAACTTTGACATAGCATGACATGCTTTCACTTCCCCGGGGAGCTCATGGCCTGGAAGCACTGGATAACATCCATGTTGGCATCACAGGGAATTATCAGGACATCAGCAGCTGGACTTCCCTACACAGGGGTCCCATTTTTTTTCTCTCTTAGATACAATTCAGGCCAAAGGAAATAATATAGTTTGGATATTTGGGCAAAAACAAAGACAGGGAAGTATCTTTGAATAAACATGGGTGCTTATTTGTTGTTGAATAGAGTTGATATGCAGGATTGGTGTTGAAATTCTATTCAGGCATGTCCCATGTCCCTGTGCTCTCAGAATGAGATTGCTGTATGATGATTAAATTTGTTAAGTGATTTTGCAAATTTACTGCTTTGTTCATTAGTTTATTCATTTTTAATGTTTATTCCTCAAAATATGTAGTGATGTGTATGCCCATCAGAGCCAGACACAGCTGATAGCTGAGAGTGAGAAAACTCAAATGTAGATCCTGTTTGGCAGTTGTGTGATGAGCTGAGTCATATGAAGGCTCCAAACACGATTTTCTTTAGTTGATTGAAATCTGCACCTCACTCAGAAGGGAAAACAGAGTAGACAGTGGAAGTATTGAAGAGAGGGAACTAGGTAGCAGAGGGAATGCAGAGAGAAACAAGCATGGAGATCAGACATGGTGAGAGCAGGGGCAAGAGGACAGAGGGCCTGCAGACAGAAAAGAAACTGTTGGTGGGAGGCATCTCTGTGACAAGCTATAGACAGAGGACAAGGCAGGATTCTGGGAGGATATGGGAGTGACTATAGTGGAGACTCTTAGCAGCAAGGGTAATGGAGACTGAAGAAGACATCCTCTAATTAGACAGGAAGCTTAGTGGAGGGATGAGAACACCAACCCACCACAAAAACTTTGACCCAAAATTTGCCCTGCCTACAGATGTGTAGGGATAAAAATAGAAAACAGAATGGAGCGATGTTCAACCAATTTGTGGCCCAACCTGAGACCCACTCCATGGGAGCAAGCCAACCATTGACACTATTAATGATACTCTGCTATACTTGCAGACAGGAGCCTGGCAGATTTGGCATCTGAGAGGCTACACTCAACAGCAGCAGATCCAAACAGATGCAGAGACTCATAGCCAATCATTGGTGAATGGTAGGGAGTCTTGTGGAAAAGTGGGCAGATGGATAGAAGGACCAAGAGTTGACAGGAGCTCTACAAGAACGCCAACAGAGCCAACTAACCAGGGCCCAGAGGGGCCTGTGGAGACTGAAGCACTAACCAAGGACATGCACAGAGTGGACCTAGGGCTCCTACAGAGATGTAGCTGATGGGCAGCTCAGGCTTTTTGTGGGTGCTCTAGTAAGGGGAGCAGACATGTCTTTGACATGGATGGACTCTGTTGCCTGTTTTTTGATCACTTCTTCATGCCTGGGCTGCCTTGCTAGGCCACAGGGGAAGAGAACAAACTCATTCTAGATGCAACTTGATGAGCTGGGGTGAATGGGTAGGGAGGTTTCCCTTTCCTTAGGAATAGGGTAGAGGGGATGGGATAAGAGGGGTGAGGGTGGGACCGAGAGGAGAGGAGGGAGAGACCTATGATGGAGACGTAAAGTGAATAAATAATAAACTAAAAAAAATTCTGCACTTCATAATGATCTGAGAAGCCTGGGACATGAGTGAAATAAATACCTATGAACCCAAGGTGGCATAAATAAATTATCAAATAAACAAATAGCAGGAGGAATAGAGTGGAGGAAATCTAAATAATAAATGTAGACTGAATTACATGAATGGAATCAGCATTTGAAAGTCGTCACAAAATAGCTGCTGCTGACGTGGGAGGTGCATTTTGCTCACTGCTTCACTGAAAATATGGGGGACACGAGTTAGTGGAAGAAACTGGTGCGGTCAAGTCTGACTGGAGGATCATGGAATGGATCTCACATCTCGAGTCTCCATCTTCAAGGAGTCAGAGAATATGACGGGCTTCATATTGGGCACAGGGGTTTAAAGAGAGGCAGGTGGCAGGAGTTCCTGGGCTGTCTGAGGTCTCCTTCTTCAGATGACTTCTCTCCTTCTTCTTCTTGGAAGTGGAGTTAGATCTCCTGCCAGGTCCAGCATTTGTATTTTCCTGCTAGACAAACCAATTACCATGAGCAGAGGAGAAGAAATGATAGGATATTACATATTAATGATGGCCCCTTAAATGATCAAGGAAAGCAGAGGGGAAGCAGAGATGAAGCCCTAATTAGTTACCTGTGCTGTTTTTCCTCTGCCAAAACAAACCGTTTAACCACTGCACTCTCGGTTCTGGACAGCTTCTGTATGCCCTGCTTACAGTGTCAGTTGGTTCCTGTAGACACTGATAGTCCTTCCGTCCATTCCAATGGGATTGAGGACAACATTTTTGGTCTGTTTTCTGTTGAGTGAGTTGAGGCTGTAGGTTTGGGGAATGGGGAGTGCTGACTGATATGTTCAGGTCTTGGCAGGATCTGAAGAGGGGTAAAAGTATCTCTAGGTGGTCAAATCACTATAGGCTTACCATGCCTGCTGTTCTGGAACAGAACCCTAAGGAAGTGCCTCTCTTTAACTAAGAGGATTACACAGGGGTAGGGGGTTACTGAGCAAGAGTGGAGGTGGTGTGGGGGACAGAGGAGTGTCAGAGGGGGACAGCACAAGAAGGTGACCCTGTTACAAAGATCGTTAAAACTCCAGATTTGAAACTTTAAATTGAAATCTTACATAACCCATAACCTCATGTCTATAAGCTCCTAAATGTTTCGGTTTCTGTCAGGTGCAGCTTGTTTTCTGTCTCTTTGAAAGCTGACTAGCGTCCCTTTAGAGTGAGGACACATTTAACCCAGAAGTCACAGCAGGTGGCTGATTCATCAGCTGCCCTTAAAGCTGATGCAATGAAGGGCTTATCACTTTGTGGGATTTCCCCCCAATCTATAATCGCTGTCAAACCAGGAGCAAATCTCATAAAAACAACAAGAAAACAATGGAGCATTTTTCAAATACTTGATCAGTATGCTTCAATGCCCATGAAAAGGAAAACAACAACAACAAAAAAATGGATCGGAGGAGAGTAAGGAATGCACATGGCACATGGGTCCCATGCTAACTTCTAGAACTGAAGACAGATTTGCAGACATAGAGAGGTTTTTTTTTTGAAATCTGAGTACAGTCTAAGCTCTAGTTAGTCACTTTACACCACTCAGCCTTCCTTTCATGAGGTGTGCATTAGTGATGTAAGACATTAGCTCCAGGAAATCTTTCTAAATTATCTGCATTGTTTCTGGCTTTTTGTAAATAGAAATAATGTCAAAATAAGTTCATAAAACTTTTCAGTAAATCATTGAAAATACATAGAAAGTATCAGTATTATGTTTGGATTAAAACAACAAAATTTTTTTTCTATTATGGAGAAACAAAAATAGGAGAGAGTGGGAGTGACTATTGGAAAATGGAGGGAATAAAGGAAATATTTTAAGGGACATTATTAAAAAGTTTAAAGTCCCAAATCTGCCTATCATAATGTTCTACTTGTAGGTTTCTAGGACCCACTGGATCCTTCTACAGGCAGATTTGGGTCATGGGGTCCCGCTCAAACTAAGGCACTAGCCAAGGACAATACAGGCGGTAAAATTTAAACCCCTACCCTGATCTAGCCCATGGACAGGACAGTCTCCACACTTGAGTGGAGAGAGGGATTTGACTTTCTCAAGTACTCTGGTGCCTCACATTTGACTATGTCCCCTGGCGGGGGAGACCTAGTGGCACTCAGAGGGACAGGAGGTCACTGAGAAGAGACTTGATACCCTATGAGCATATACAGAGGGAGGTAATCCCTCTGAGGAACAGTCATAGGGGAGGGGAATAAGGGGAAAATGAGAGGGAGGGGAGAATGGGAGGATACAAGGGATGGGATAACCATAGAGATGTAACAAGAATAAATTAATTAAAAATAAATAAATAAAAAAAAAGTTTAAAGTCATTGTTTCTTCTTATTAGATCTCTCCCAAGAAAGGCATATATATCAATATCTTTTCTCTTCCTTCCTTCTTTCCTTTCTTTCTTTCTTTCTTTCTTTCTTTTTTCTCTTTCTCTCTCTCTCTCTCTCTCTCTCTCTCTCTCTCTCTCTCTCTCTCTCTCTCCCTATCTCTTTTTCTGTCTCTGTGTCTCTGTCTCTGTCTCTGTCTCTGTCTCTCTCTCCCTCTCTCTCTGCTCGAGGCTGCCTTCTAAGTCCAAGAATAGTGCAACAGTTGAATGATGTTCACATGGTTCAGATCATGAGGCCACTATGCTGTCCAACAAAAGTGA
>OU015742.1:99923268-99979904 GCA_907169655.1 Acomys percivali
AGGGAGGTTTTGGTAACATGAGAGGAAGGAACTAGCTTGGGGAAAGTGATCACTGGGAGGAAACCTTTGAAGAGTCTACCTGGTCCTTGTTCCTTCTGTCTCTCTTTCTGAGATCTGGCTTCCATAAACATAACTAATAATAATATTAGCAATTAATAATAATCCTGAGAAGCCTCTGCCTTCATGATGTTATCCTCATATATTTAGAGCCAAATAACCATGGACTGAAACTGTGAGTCCCAAACATTGTTCATCCTGTAAATTCATTTTGTTGGATGTTTTGTCACAGTAATAAGAGAGCAGACGTACCTTGTCCCTCTAGCTTAAGGAAAAAGAACAAGGTTTGGACAAAAACATCATGTTCCTTACTATGAAAGGGTAACACGTGTTAACAATAACCCATGAGATAATGCATCACCTGTATTTACTTTTAATTAATTAATTAAATTGTGTGGTGTGGGGGGAGGTGAGGGATCAATGTTGCTCTCTTCTGCTGTAATTTGCTATCTTATTTTTTTGAGGCAGAATCACTCACTTAACCTACTGTTTGTTGTTTGGGCTAGAAGGATCCAGTACAAAGCTCTGGGGATACTCCTGTCTTTCACCCCGACCCTGACTCCATGTACAAGAGTGAGAGGCATGGACCATCATGCCCAGACTTTATGTAGATGCTGGGAATCCAAACTCAGTTCCTTGCATGGTATTCAGCAAGAGTGCTAAAATCCATACAGGTTCAGACATGTCCATAAATGTGTAGAGGCCATACGAAAATATTGATGTCTCTGCTTTTCTCTTTATTTTATCATGATCTTTGAAGAAAGATGGCTTGTTTTTTCTTTTCTTTTTTTTTTTTCATCAACATTTACCTTAGCACTGCCACATTTTGAGATAGTCACAATGTTCTGTGTTATAGATGGCTCAATGCTCCATGGGAAGTCTCTGTGAAATCTTCTGTAGTCAGTGAACAATTTCCAAGGATGACCATCCCACAAACTCTGTATTCTAATGGTTTCTGATCATTTTTCAAAAAAAGCACAATAGGTTAAAAAGTATGTCCCCTGGAGGGGGAGACCTGGTGGCACTCAGAGGAAGGACAGCAGGTCACCGAGAAGAGACTTGATACCCTATGAGCATATACAGGGGGAGGTAATCCCTCTCAGGAACAGTCATAGGGGAGGGGAATAAGGGGAAAATGGGAGGGAGGGGAGAATGGGAGGATACATCGGATGGGATAACCATTGAGATGTAACAAGAATAAATTAATTAAATTAAAAAATTAAAAAAAAAGAATTTTGTATGCTGTAGCTCTCTTTAGGAAAGATGTGAGAATTTGGTTATGTTTTGAACTATTCAGTTGAAAGCTACTCTTGAAATATAAAGGGCAATTCATCTTATTTTTTAATGGGTGAATTCTGGAAGATGGCAAGCATAAAATGGAGTTGGGGGATTCTTGAGGCCAAACTGATTGAAAGGTGAGTTGATGCCCAATTCACTAGATTGTAGATGTGGCCAATTTCTAATCTGCATGTTGTGTTGGTGGCAAATATGTGGGTCTGTTCAGAACTGGTTATCTCCATCCACTTGCTAATTCTCAGCTTATTTTCTATCCCTCTCTGATCACCCATTTACTAAGTCTGGTCATTTCTGAACCCATTTAGCTTGCTTCATCAGGTGAGATATGGCATGTTAAACAAAGTGAAAATGCCTCTCCAGAAATACTATAGTATTTTCAGTAAAACTCTGCTTGTTAAGACTATTAAAGGCATATATCTTTGATCCTAATAAGCATAACATAATTTTTGCTGTTTTTGTGACTGGCAAGAAGGTTGTCTTTGGATAAGTACCTGTGAATATTAAGTTGGAAAAAGAAAAAAATATTTTTAAATCCCTTTAAACCCACCATTGTATCCACTGAGTATTGAGTTTTGAAAATACATCTTAATTTATAATGAGAGAATAGTGACTGAGAGCTGAATAGGTAAGAGGCAAATGTTCAAATTAGGGATGTCTATTTGATATCTGGTTTCTCCTTGAAGACTGTACCTTTTGTTTTGTGCCCTCATTTGATTGCTTAACTTATCCCTGCCTAGCAGCAGCCACACATCCACATCATGCTCCTTACTTGTACTCTTTCTCTGGCAACACAGTGCGCTTTAACCTCACAGGGTAAACCACTTATTGAGAAATGACCCCTGGCATTCCATATCTATAACAGGTAGGGTTATTCAATTTTACCTGTCACCACCTATCATTTCACCTAATGGTATGAGAGTCTATTTGCCAGACAATTGCAGTTTGGACTATAGTTTTGAATAATGTCACCATAGATGGGTTTACTCAGCCTCTGGGGATAGCTTCTTTTAATGGCTGCCTTAATACTATAGTGTTTATTCTTTCTTCACAGTCAAAGTGCTTGCCCATTCATTTGAACCATCAACTTCCCTAGCAATTTATCTTTCAAAATAGCAACCATTGTCTCTCTGAGTCCCCTGAGGACAGAAAGGTAAAAAGCAAATTTTCTTTTCTATAGCAGGCAAATGGTAGAAGAGGTTCCCTTGACTATATATCTATTTAAAGTGATGTTATAGACGTCTGATTAATTGAACAATAGCAGGATGGCAAATGAATTCTTTTCTGGTAGGTGGGAAGCCCTGTCCATTGACATCTGTCACAAGCCACTTATCCATAGCTACCCTGTTGTTTGCTATAACTTGAATGCTCAGTGGCTCTGGAGCAACTTAGTGTATGCTCTCATCCTTAAGGAGTTCACAGCCTGATTCAAACACTAAAGAAGTTTGTCACCTAGCCATCAATCCAAACTGCTGTAGCAGAGAATCAAGTGTCTAAGAAGTAAATTATATTCTTGAAGGATTACAATATAGTTAGGACATGTGCTCCTATGCAAAAAAAAAAAAAAAAATGACTTGAATGTCTCAGAGGCAAGGATATCCTTGCATTGTGCCTTTGAATCAGGATGTACCTCTCAACTACTTCTCCAACACCCACCCTGACATAAGTGCTACTATGCTTCCCACCAATGATGATAATGGATTCTACCTCTGAAACTGTAATCAGGCCCCAACTAAATGAATTAAAAAAAATAAAAGTTGACACTATCATGGTGTCTCTTCACAGCAATAGAGCAATGACTGAGACACTTCCTGAGCATGTGTTTTTCTTAGACCTTAGCAAAGGACCAAGTCATATAAGTCTCATATATATAATGTCTCTCTCTCTCTCTCTCTCTCTCTCTCTCTCTCTCTCACACACACACACACACACACATTCATGTTTATATATACACACATATGTATATGTGTATATATACATGTATATATGTATACATGTACATATGTATATGTATATAGTGTCTTGTCATGGATTCTTAATTCTGGATGGCACTTAGGTGAGACTATTGGATATAGACACTAGTTAACTTTTTGTTTTGTTTTGTTGTTTTTCGAGACAGGGTTTCTCTGTATAGCCTTGACTGTCCTAGACTTGGTTTGTAGACCAGGCTGGCCTTGAACTCATAGTGATCCATCTGCCTCTGCCTCCCGAGTGCTGGGACAGTTAAGTTTTTTACATCCTTGACACTGATCTGGATTGATCCCTTTTACATCTTCTTCTTAAGACCCAAAAATACCTGTGAGTACCTCAGAGTTCTCTCTTTAATTATCAAGAACAGTGAAGAGTCTGACATTTCATGCTATTTGCATACACAAAACACAGGCATTTGCAAACTTCCTTCGGGTTAGACTTTATTCTTAGGATAACCTGCTTCTTATATTTCTCAAGAGCACCTCTGGGTTTTCTTTTTAATGTTTGATGGATTCAAATGCACCAGGAATTTCTTTTCCTTTCCTATTCATATTCTTGTTCAGTTACTGATGTACAGGATCTCCAATCAGTAGTTTAGACTCATTTGCTAGTGTTTGAGTTGCCTAGGGCAATGTATTACCCTTTTCTACAGAATAAGTTATCTGTGGGTGTTTTCTAGCTCATTGTTCTAGAATTTTGGGTGTGTTGGGGGACATGAGTGAATTCAGTAATATTTGTAGCCTTCCCCTGAGGCTTACCATTGCTTACTTCACTGTTTTAATAGGATCCATTATGGCACCCTATTGTTTTTTACTTTTCTGCAAATTACATAGTCTCAAAGCCTTGCTTGGAACATACCTCATTTTCTTTGTTTAACTTTCTAACATTTAACCCAGAGACCATGTATAGAATATGGATATTTTATAGAGTATGATAATATACTGAATCAGAAATGATAGCATTCTAATTCACTAAAATTCTACACTTTAAATTGCTATTTCTTTTTAAACTTAAATGTTCTATTTTAGAAAGGAATTAAGTAATTTTCTGTAATATGTTTTATCACCTTTCAGTGAAGGCTAAAATGTAGCCTGATAGCAATGAGAAAAAAATTGACAAGCTATACTTTATGGTATATATTAGTGTCTTTTACCATTTATGATGTTAAGAAGTGACTGAATCACCTTTGAAAGGTAGTTATATTGAGAAATATTATGAGTTTTCTGGATTTTTATGCATGCAAAAGCATGTAGATTTGGTAAAGTCTCGATTTACTGAAGATGAAAGTGCTAAATATACCTTACAAATACTTTAAAAAAAAACAAAACATGCAAGCTGCTACACTATTGTCTTTAATGTGGTAAAAGCTCTGAAAATATGCCAAATCCAATAATTATTCATTCTGAATGAGGGGCATGACTTATTTGAATACTGTGTCAGTGTTTGCCGTTGTCATTAGAAGTTGACCACAAACATCATAATTGACCCAATCTCACAGTTGGGTCACAGTTTCCTAATGAGCATGACTGGGTCCTTTGCTGTGGTCTAAGAAAGATCACATGCTAAGGAAGTGTCTCAGTCACTGTTCTCTTGCTGTGAAGAGGCATTGGGGCCAAGGCAACTCTTATAATACAAAGGGCATTTAATTGGGGCCTGCTTACAGTTTCAGAGTGGAGTTCACTATCCTCATGGTAGAAAGTATGGCAGCAGGCATGCCAGGCTTGGTGCTGGAGAATGAGCAGAGATGGGGCGGGCATGGGCTTTGACACACTTCCTCCAAGGAAGTCATACCGCCTAATCTTAATCCTACTAAAGAGTTCCCCTCCCTAATAACTAAGATTTTTAAATATAAGAGCCTGTGGGGCCATTCTTATCCAAGCCATCAAGGAAGCGTTTGTTTTGAAACTTGTTCAGGTTGTTTCCTGAATTCAGTTTCTTGCAGTTATACATCTGGTATACTTGTGTGGTGTTAACCATTGAGCCAGGACTGGCAGTTGCTCCTAGAATTTGTCCTTGCTTCCCAAGTGACTCCTAATGGAGCAGGTCAAGTCTTTTTCCTGCCTCTACCTTTTTCCTGCTTCTACTCTCTTTTATTCCTGTCTTCTACTTTTTGTCTTCTCCAACCTGAGGGAAATTTTCCAAAACAAGCCATTGGGCAAAATGTTTTAATTTCTACCACAGACAGAATAATTCTGCCTAAAAAGGGCCAGCTTGGCTGCAGGCAGAGTCGATGGCCAAACTGCCATGACAGGGTAAACAAGTTCTCAATAGTTCCTGCCTCACAAATATGTCTGTCAGATACATTGGGCCAGAAGGCTGAAGATGATGATCCAATGTTATAGAGAGTTTTGTGTGACTATTCAGGTAGCAAACTGTCTCTGCCATCTTCTCATTTGGAATCTACAATCTGTGCCCCCTGTATACTCAGGTAATCAATTTTATTCCTTCTCAAGTCTCTCATGGGGTTGAAGACCAGATAGTTTAGTTTTACAATTAAGCTTAATTGTTTAGAGGTTAAGATGTTTTTGGGTCTAGATAGATGTTTTAAGTTGATAATGATGAGATATGATAGATATTGATTTACATTCAGAAGTTTAGACTCACCAAGATAGGAAAGAGGTTTTCTTCAAGGCTGTCAAATACAAATTGCCGAAACACTAAGAATGTAACATTTATATAATTCCTGACTGTGTCATGGATATTCTTGCTATAGATAGTTTATTGTATAAATGTGTAATAATATAAATGTATATGTAAAAAATTTACAAAAATATTTAATTAAGAAAAGAATTCTTGTTAGATTTGGTTACTAAAATAATCTAGAAAAATAACTTTGTTTTATAGTTAGAAACCTTAGTAACATCTGCAAACTTCTTATGCAAAGTCAGACAAGGTTCAGTGTTGAAGGCATTGGGGATGGGCATCTTTGGAGAACCATTCTGTCATTCACAAAAATAGTTAATACTTTTCTTTCTTCTGATGATCAAGACCCTGAAACCTATTAGAGTGAGAAGAAGAATTAAATAATAAAGTGTTCTTTGTCATGAAGTAAGGGTGCCCAGATGACTTTTTTCTCACATACTGGTTTAAACCATAGGCCTGGGTCTCAGATGTAGAGGACATATAAAACCTACTACTTACTTTTTTTTCTACAAAGTCCAAAGACACCTGAAAGTGGAATTTTCTTACAAACATTTATATCTTTGTCTTCTTAAAGGTGGAGGCAAAGAATCCTTTGTAAATTGACCAAGAAATATATTCTTACTTAAGTTTGGGAATAAAGGTGACAGCTAATGCTGTCCTTGGTTGCCTCTCAGAAGTTTAAGTTGCTATACCCTTTAGATACAGGACAAGGAGGAATGAAGCTGGATATGATATGGAAGTTTTCTCCTGAGGAAAATCCTATGCAAACTGCCAATTGATGAAAGCAATTATTTTACATATGTGTGACCTCTATGAACCACATCAATAATCATCACACCAAGATATCACTAAGCAGGCAATAGTGGCACTTTTATTTTTGTGGTTACCAATAACTTAATTAGAATTAAGGCCCACTCAACAACAGGAGGGAAATCATACTTGGTATCTTGTAGCTAGTGAGGTCATAGATCTCAGAAGAGAACCTAGTGCTGCCATTCTCTACACCAGTATAATACCTAAATATTAGTCCTTATACCCAGAGATAACTGTAGCTTTTTCCACTCATCAAAGAAGTTTCTTTTTGCAGTACATGATGCAAGGAAAACCTGACGTAGCCTGGGTTGACACATTTACAATGCAACTCTTACCAAGACTCAGAAAACATCACAGAAGAATGGGTGGGAAGAGCTGAGGAATGAAGATGTTTTCTGCCACTAAAAATAGCAGCAATATGGCTGCTTAAAATAAGGCCTGCAAATGACATAACAATGTAGATGGGGAAAATGTCATGAGGCCCTACCCTTAGAAAAAGAGCTGCAAGCAAGTGAATACAGTCAAGAGAAGGAAACTTACTCTTCCCCAGAGATGAGCCCCTAAATTGTTATCCTGTCCCAAGGGGTCAGCTTTAAAAGATATACATACAAGCAACTCGGCAGATTATATTTATTTGCTTATTTGTGTAATATTAATAATAAATAGATTATAAATTTGAAAGAGAGCAAGGGTGTGTGAAAGCTTAAGAGGGAGGAGGGGGTGATGTTATTATATTTTAATTAAGTAAAAAATAAAAGAAAAATAAGGCTAATGGGTATTGTGCCTTTTTAATACATACTAGTTTGGTTAATTCTTCACATACATCATATTTGACATTCACAAAACTTGGTGTGATATTTCCTCCCCTTATAAAGATAAGGAACACGTAGATAATTCAATGACATGTTTAAAATGTATGAAATAGAGCCAGTATTTAAAAAAGCATCTAAATGCATTGTGCTATTTAGAAAAACACTGTTTATTTTATTAAAGTTATGTACAAAAATATTTAGAAGAGCAATTCAAAGTTTCTTATGAAAACTAGCAGTCTCTGCCACATGACCTTGATTTTCAGTTCCCAATACAACTTCCGCCAACAATGTTGTTTGGTTATCACAGCATTACTGTTGCTACTCATATGTTCCTTATTACTACTCTCTCCTACCGCCGATACTAGCATGTCTCTCTTTCCTCTTTCCCAATAGTAAATGAATATTTGCTACTTTCATCTATCATGCCACACTTTAAAAATATTTTCCCTGAGCCATGGTGGTGCATGCCTTTACTTCTAGCTGTCAAGAAGCAGAGAAAGGAAGGTTTCTGTGAGTTTGAGGGCAGCCTTTCTACACAGTGAATTCCAGGACAGCCAGAAATGAGACGATGTCTCAGAACAAAACAAAATACAACAACAATAATAAGACCCAATTTTCTATTTTGTCATGTTGTACACTCCAGGGAGAAAACTCTTCAGATTTAAACTTTTATTCTTTCTTATTTTCAAATTTTATTTATGTATGTATTTATTTACTTACTTACTTTACACCCCAAGCATAGCACCCTTCTCTAATCCTCCTGGTCTCACTCATCTCTTCACTTATCTCACTATTCCTCAGAAAAAGGAGCACCCCTCACTCAGTTAACCCAGCTCATCAAGTTGTATCAGGACTGAGAATGTCCACTTCCCCTGTGGCCTGGCAAGGCAGTCCCACCAGAGGGAAGGGATCAAAGAGCAGACAACAGATTCCATTTCAGAGACAACTCTGCTCCCCTTATTAGGGGACACACATGAAACCTAAGCTGCCCATTAGTTAATCTCTGTAAGGAGCTTATGTCAAGTCTATTCTTGGTCCTTGATTGGTGGTTCAGACTACGCAGGCCCTTCTAGTCCCTGGTGAGTTGGCTTTGTTGGTGTCCTTATGGAGATCCTGTCACCTCCAGGTACTTCTCTCCATCCCTCCACTTTTTGACAAGACTCTGTATGTTTCCTACAATGTTGGGCTATGAGTGTCTGCATCTGTTTGGATCTCTGTTGGGTGGGGCTTCTCAGAAGATAACTGTGTTAGGCTCCTATCCACAAGCATAGAAGAGTATCATTAATAGTGTTAGTGGTTGGCTCTCTTCCATGAGGTGGGTCTCAGGTTGAGTCAGGCATTGGTTGGATAGTCCCTCAATCTCTGCTCTGTGTTTATCCCTGCAAATCTTGTAGGCAATGTAAATTTTAGATCAAAGTTTCTGCACGCGGGTTGGTGTTCCCCTCCCTCCACTAGAGGGTGTCCTCCTCAATCTCTATTACTCCTGCTACTAGGAATTTCAGCTAGAGTCACACCCTTATCCTCTCAGAAGTCTACCCTGTCCTCTGCCTATAGCTTGTCACAGAGATGACTCTACCCAAGTTTTTTCTTCTTCCTGCAGGCGCTCTGTCTTCCTGTCTCCCACTCTCCTCAGGTATTATCTCTACCCTCATTTCTCTCTGTGTTACCTCTCCTATCTTGTTCCCTCTCTTCAGCCACTTCTGCTATCTATTCTATTTCCCCTTCTGAGTGAGATTTAATGATCTTCACTTGAGTCCTCCTTGTTACTTATCTTCATTGGGTCTGTGAACTGTAATATGTTAATCCTGTACTATGAAGGTAAAATCCACTTATAAGTGAGTACATACCATGTGCATGTGTATCTTCTGGGTATGGGTTACCTCACTCAGTATGCTCTTTTCTAGTTCCATCCATTTGACTGCAAATTTCATGATTTCTTTGTTCTTAATGGCTGAGTACTATTTCATTGTGTAGATGTACCACAATTTCTTTATACAGTCTTCACTTGAGTGACATCTGGGTTGTTTCCAGTTTCTGACAATTACAATTAAAGCTGCTTTGAACATGTGTTGAACAAGTGTCATAGTGTACAGTAAAGCATCTTTTGGGTGTATGTCCAGGAGTGGTATTGTTGGGTCTTGAGCTAGAGCTGTTTCCAGTTTTCGGAGAAAGTGTCAAGTTGATTTCCAAAGCAGTTTTAAAGTTTGAACTGCTACCAGCAATGGACAAATGTTCCCCCCTTTCCACATCCTTGCCAGAATGTTCTGTCACTTGAGATTTTGATCTTAGCCATTTTGATGTGTATAAGATGGAATCTCAGATTTGTTTTGATTTGCATTTCCCTGATGATAAGGACATTGAACATGTCTTTAAATGTTTCTCAGGTATTCTATATTCCTCTGTTGAGAATTCTTAACTATGTTTATCTATATACTCTAATTTCTTAATTGAATTATTTGGTTTGTGGGTGTCTAATTTCTAGAGTTCTTCATATATTTTGGATGTTACCTTTGTCAAATGTAGGATTGGTAAAGATCTTTTCCCAATCTGTAAGCTCTTTCCCATTTTCTCTTCTAATATATTTAGTATATTAGGACTTATGTTGAGGTCTTTGATTCACTTGAACTTGAGTTTTGTGCAGGGTGATAAATATAGATCTATTTACAATTTTCTACATGTAGACATCCAGTAAGATCAGAACCATTTGTTGAAGATGCTGTCTTTTTCCATTGTATTATTTTGGATCCTTTGTCAAAATTCAAATGTCCATAGTGTGCAGATTTATTCCTGGATCTTCAATTCAATTCCATTGGCCAAGCAGTATATATCTATGCCAGTACCATGCAGTTTTTATTACTATTGCTCTGTAGTATAGCTTGAGGTCAGAGATGAAGATATCTCCAGAAGTTATTTGTTGTATAGGATTATTTTAGTTATTCTGAGGGTTTTTTTTCATTTTTGTTTTGTTTCTGTTTTTTTTTTAATATGAAGTTTAGAAGTATTCTTTCAAGGTCTGTAAAGAATTGTGTTGGTATTTTAATGAGCATTGCATTGAATCTGTAGATTGCTCTTTGTGAGATGGCCATTTTTACTATATTAATCCTATCAATCCATGAGCACAGGAGATCTTTCCACCTTCTGATATCTTCTTCAATTTCTTTATTCAGAGACTTGAAGTTCTTATAATACAGAATTTTGACTTGCTTGGTTAGAGTTACACCAAAGTACTTTACATTATTTGTGGCTATTCTGAAGGGTGTTGTTTCTCTAATTTCTTTCTCAGCCCATTTGTGGTTTATATATAGGAGGGCTATTGATTTTTTTTATTTAATCCTGTATTCAGCCACTTTGTTGAAGGTGTTTATCAGCTATAGGAGTTTTAGGGGTTACTTATGTATAGTATCATATCATCTGCAAATAGTGAAATTTTTTACTCTTCCTTTCCCATTTGTATCCTCTTGATCTTTTGTTGTCTTATTGTTCTGGTTGGAACTTCAAGTACTATATTGAAAAGATATGGTGATATTGAGCAGCCTTGTCTTGCTTGTCCCTCATTTCAGAGGGATTGCTTTGAGTTTCTCTTCATTTAATTTGAAGTTGCCTATTGGCTTTCTGCATTTTGTCTTTATTGTGTTTAGGTATGTGCCCTGTATCCCTGATCATTCCAAGCCTTTTAAGATGAAGGGGTGGTTTTTTTTTGTTTTATTTTGTTTTGTTTTATTACATTCTCAGCATCTTATTAGACTTTCACATGATTTCTTCTAATTTGTTTACATGATGGATTATACTGAAGGACTTCTGTATATTGAACTGTGCCTACATGCTTGGAATGAATCCTACTTGATCATGGTAGATATTTTTATTATGTGCTTGAATTCAGTTTGTGAGTATTTTGTTGAATATTTTTGGATCAATATTTATATAATAAATTGGTCTGAAAGTCTATTTCCTTGTTGGGTCTTTCTGTAGTTTAGGTATCAGGATGGACCCAGCCTCATAGAATGAGTTTGTCAATGTTCTTTTTGTTTCTACTTTGTGGAAAAATATGAGGAGTATTGGTATTAGCTCTTCACTGAAGGTCTAGTAGAATTCTACACTGAAACCATCTGGCCCCTGTGATTTTTTTCATTTTTTCTTTTTTGAATGGGAGACTTTTAATGACTGCTTCTATTTCCTTAGGGGTTATTGGACTGTTTAAACTGTTCAACCGATCTTTATTTAATTTTGGTAAATGTAATATATCAAGAAAATCACCCAATTTTTTTAGATGTTCCAATTTTGTGGATTATAGCCTTTTGATATAAGACCTAATGATTCTTTGAATATCGTCAGTGTCTGTTGCTTTATGCCCTTTTCATTTTGGATTTTGTCATTTTGATACTCTCTCCCTGCCTTTTAGTTAGTTTGGGTCAGGGTTTGTCTATATTGTTGATTTTCTCAAAGAATCAGCTCTTGCTTTTATTGATCCTTGCATTATTTTCTTTGTTTCAAATTTATTGATTTTAACCCTGAGTCTGATTATTTCCTGTTATCTTATCCTGTTTGGTGTGTTTGCTTCTTTTTGTTCTAGAACTTTCAAGTGTGTTGTTAAATTGAAAGTATGGGATACCTTCAATTTCTTTATGAAAGTACTTAGGCTTATGAACTTTCCTCTTAGCACTACTTTTCATTGTGTCCCGTAAGTTTGGTATGTGGCAGGAAGGATTTCTTTTCTGGTCACATCTATTTTGTGTTCTATAAGCCTTTTGCATATTGAAAGGCATCTCTTTTTTTTAAGTTGGGAAAATTTTATTTTATGATTTTTTTTAAAAAATATTTTTTGTTCCTTGGAGCCAGGAATTCTTTTCTTCATCTATTCCTATTATTCTTAGGTCTCATCTTCTCATGGTGTCCCTGACTTCTTGGATGTTTTATGTCAGGAATTTTTTCAATTTAATATTTTCTTTGATAGATGTATCAAATTCTTCCATTGTATCTTCCATGGCTTAGATTCTTTCCTCCATCTCTTGTATTCTGTTGGTGATGCTTACCTCTATGTTTCCTGTTCTAAGTTTCCCATCTCTATGACATATTTTCCTCATTTGTGTTTTCTTTATCGGTTCTATTTCCATTTTCAGGTCTTGAATTTTTTATTCACTTCTTTCATATGTTTAATTGTGTTTTCTTGTATTTCTTTAAGTAATTCATTCAATTCCTCCTTACAAGCCTCCATTTGTTTGATTGTGTTTTCCTATATTTATTTAAGTGATTTACCTATTTCTTGTTTAAGTGCATCTACCATCCTCATGAGCATAGTTTTAAGGTCATTTTCATTTGTTTCAGCTGTGTTAGTATAGCTATAGCTTGTCGTATTCCTCTGTATTTTGTTAATTGTGTTCTTATGCTGGCCTTTAGACATCTGGTTTTCCCTGACATCATTTGGTTGTTCTCCAGAACCTGCTGTTTTTTTGTTTTGTTTTGTTTTATTATTTTATATACTTGAGGAGTCCTAGGTTTTGTGATGGGAGCTGAAGCTCCTCCTGTAGCCTACATCCCTGCTCTGCTGGTTGTGTCATAGTTGGACCTAGAGGCATGGAAGTAGGGTGTGGGTTTCTAACCTGTGTTATTCTGTGAGGTCCTGCAAATCACCCTAAGATAGATAGTAGGATAGATCTGCATGCTTCTAGAATATGGAACCTCATTTAGGATTGCAGGGGTATCTGGGAAGTTTGAGGTGGTATTTGTGCATGTCTGGCAGCTGGGGTTCTTCATCTCTCTAGAGAAACAGAAACAGAGATTGGCATTTGGGAGTCAGCAGCATGGTGGCTTGATGTCCTAGCAGACACTATATTCCTGGTTCTGAGAATCAGTTGGATGCCTCCACCTTGGAATGGAAACCCTGTCTACTCATAATGTCCAGGTTGTCCCCAATGGAGGACCAGTATAACTATGGACTGATAACTAGATCCCTGACCCTGGTATACAGGAATTGTCCTTTCGGAGGCGGGAAGAGTCTGGAGTCCAGACTCTGGAGATGTGTACTTCTGGAACTCCACAGTCATTTTTTGAGTAGGCAGAAAGTGCTGGGGGCCATGAGTCAGGCTTGAGTGTGACTCTAAGACCAAGGAGTTGTCCATGGGGGTGAGGTCTGGAACTATGTTTTCCTAGCTTCTGGAATGCCTTCTCTTGTCCAGGAATTGTAGACATTTGCAGTCAGCAACCAGGTCATTCACTTGGTCTGCAATCTCTGATCTTCTGCTACTCAGATACGGTGAATAATGGGCACTGCAATCTTTGGAAGTCCCTTCTTATTCTTTCTATTAAATATTTTAAATGCATTGTCACAGCTGTGAGGTCTAGAAGTTGCTCTCCATCTCTTGGTGTTTCCTTTGCACAATAACTTCTTAATTTTCTAAGCCTCCTAGTGAATGTTTCCATTTAATCTTTTTTACCCATGTTATTTTCTCTATTTTGGTTTCTGCCCTTCAAATAGAGTTGCCTTATTTTATTTGTTTCTTTGTTTTTTGCTTTTTAAGCTTATGTCATTTCTTGGCTGCTTGACATATTTAAGAGAATGGAAACTCTATTTGTATGAACTGCTTGATTCCTACCTGTAGCAAATAGTGTTATTATGATGACAACCCATCAATGTCATAGCTGAGGTGTTTTCTCTAGGACCGATTAGATTTCCAAAGGTAGAATTTCCCAGTCTTCTCTAGAGGATGTTAAACCTTATATTAACACTGTAAAGGTTTGGCAGGAGAGGGGCTGGGACAGGAATGGAGATGGAGATATCTCATGAATCTATATATGCAAGCTTTCCGATTTCTTCCATTTTGCTATCACATTTATCCTCCTTGCTGTGCTTCTTTTCCTTTCCTTTCTGGGGAACAGATATTTAGTCTTCTAATGGGGTGACACATTCAGTAAGTCAGGTAGAAAATCTAAGGCTCCAAATGCCTTATGAATGTACTTGAACTTCAATATGTAGCCCCACCATTATCCCTACCTTTACAGGAGCTAGATGCACCTCCTGTCTGAGCATTTAGTCAGGTTCTGCAGAATGAGTGTGGTTCTAAGCATTCTTTTCTTCACATAATTCCTAATTTTTGGGTTTGCTCTTGCACATCTCTTTCCAATATCTACACTGTTGTTGCCATGATTTCCTGTTCTTTTATTTAAGAATTTAATCCTGTGAAAACTTGCTTTCTATCATCTCAGTGGGTCCTAAAGGGACCAGAGGTAGTGATGTTTATGCCTCCTCTGCTATCTCCCATCTTTCATTGTGTTTGAGCCAGCTACATTATTCATTTTTGCCTGTAGATCCTCAGCCTTTACTCAGTCAACATTGGCAGTGTGACTCCCTCATCTGGATGAGCAAATAGCATCATGGCTTGTGTTGGTAAGAATGACTTTCCATTACTCCAGGGTGCTACAGAATATTATGGTGTCCAGGTCAGATTTTCTGATGCAAATGGCAATACCACATAGAAAAACAGAAGTCTGCTCTAGCTCTCCTCCTTAGGAAAGGCTTCAATGAAGAGTAGAAACATTGTGTTCAAGTGTGCTTGAGGTTATTTAAGAGAAAGGGGCAGAGACATGATTTTCTAAATCTATCTCTAGAAGGAAGAGATCAAATCACCTGTACCAAGCCACAAAGAAAAGTAAGATGGTTTTTCCCATCCTCTGTAATAGCAAAGACACTGAGAAGTTACCAGGCATTCTGTGGGCAGATTGGAAATAAAGTTGTTGCAGTGAAAGGTAGACTTGTTTAATGGAAAGCTCTCAATTCCTTTGAGTCTGTATGTTTTATTGATCTGAGCAGTAGTTTTATAACTATTCACTTATAGGTATAGTAGGCCAGACAGAGATTTCCCAGATTGCAGATCCTCAAAAGAGGTAGCCTAGTACATACTACAATGCATGAAATTCCATGACCTTTAATAATTAATAAATACTTACTAAATTGAAAATGTGGTCTATTATTTAGAAAGCAAGAGGTAGGGGACTTTTTATATATCCATAGAAGCAGCAGAAATTAAGATAATAAAAATAAGACTTATAATCATACTAATTAATTAATAATATGATTTTCTCCCAATACATGAGTGCAAAACTTGTCTAGAGTGAAAGAAGATCAGCCACTCAGGGGCAATGAGTATTGCCAGATGTATTTGAAGATAGCAGTGATGAATATTTGGAATCCAAGTTTTATAAATGAGCAAAGACAAGGAAAATATTTGGATTTGAAATCAATGCAAGTAAACATACATATTTTTGCTTCCATATCTTAGTGAAATAGGGATATAAATCTGGGCAGATCAAGCTGGTAAGCAACTATATGTAAGGTATTTCTGAATAAACTGTTGTGACTAGATTAACTAAATTGTTCAGTCAAAATCTCATTCCTATAAAAGGTTTGAGTGACAATTTAAAATCCAGAATCTCTAAGTTTTATATATTATTGGATTGACGTATTTAACCAGTTACATTATCTTCATATGAATACAGTGGTAATTTTGCGCTTCACTTTGTAAAACTTATGTAAGATACTAGAAGAACCCCATATAATGATTCCTTGTGTGGTAACTTTGAAGAATACATACCACTGTTTAAATAAAACTATTGAAGCTGGCTTCACATGTATGTCATGTGTCATTTACCATATACTCAGTGTTCTGCTGGTTGAATGAGCCTCACACTTCTTTTTAGTTTGATACAAGGGAAGGTCTGCCAATGCTGTCTGTGTTACATCTTAGGTAAGAAGAAGCAGTGGGGGTTGTGGGAGGAAGAGCTCCTACTGAATATCCTTAGCTGCATTCCTGATGTCTGGGCAATGCCACCCTCCAGCTTCTACTCCCTCATATCTTTTGACACTTTCCTTTCTGATTTATTATTGTTTTAATCTTGTTGCATGTGTGCAGGTTCACAAGTGTGAGTGCGTGTATGTCCTGTGCCACAGGGCACAAGTGGACTTCACATTGGTTCTTGTTTTGTCCTATTTGTGACAGGATGTCTTATTGCTTGTCATTCTGTACACTAGGTTGTGTAGGCCCAAGCTTGCAGGAATTCTCCTGTTTCTATGTCCAATGACACTATATAAGCACTGAGATTGCAGACCCAAGCTACCCTGTCTGGATCCTATACTGGTCCAAGCGATCTACACTCAAATCCTCACCTCTTGCTCAGAAAGCACTTTACTCCACAAGTCATATCCACAACCCTACTTTTTATTGTTCTCTTAAGTCTCTCTCTACATATGCTTGTAGAACAATTCCCATTTTTCTCTCTGAATACACATTGACTAAAAAAGAATAAAGGTCTTTAAGATTATGATCAAGATTTATCTATGGAATTTTTTTGGAAAATTATGTCTTATATTATCCAGATGCTCTGAGTTCTTTATATTGTGGATTTCCAAATGAATTGATGTATCTTATTTGGAAGTTACACATGCAATTAGATACACACTTACAGGAGATATAATAGCCTTCAACCTTAGTCTTTCTGATACATCTGATAGATGTATCTCATTTTTAATTCTCTCATTCTTGTAATAAAAAATTGTTTAGTTTTAAATATTCTTGAAACACTTATGGACTGGCATGTAAAAAAATCTCCCCCAAACTTAGTGACTTAAACCTACAGTACCCACGGTTGAGGGATCTTTTGTGGCCTAGCTGAGTGTTTTGTTTCAGAGCCTGTCAAAACCTCAACCACAAAAGAACAGCTTGGAGGAGTGGTTGTGTTTCAGTGTTTCACTACCAAGTCTTAGAGGTGACAACTCACACTTTTTTTAAAACCAGAATCAAGTCAGTGTATGTATGCTACATTCAAGCCTTGTGGAATGACACAGGTGTGTGAGTACTAGAAAGTGAAGATCATTTGAAGCCACTTCAGAAGATGTTAGCTAATCATTGCCTTAAAAAGATATCAATAACAGACAGAGAAATTAAACTATCTCCCCTTCCATCCTGTTTACTTCTTGGGGGTTATATTTATAACAGTATTCTGTTTTAGCCCATATGTTTAGTAAAAGTCACCACCATATGAAGCATCATACCTGCTAAAAGTTTATCCAAAAGATACTCTACTTTCAGGGGGAAACCTTAGAATGTCCCAACTTAGCTTCCACTCTGGGAATCAGCCTCTAATGGTCACAAAAATGGAAAATATGCCTCCTGCAGACTCTCAGACAAACCAATCCTCCTTGTACTGGGCATAGAAATGCCTGCTTTCAAAGGAGCCTTTCAAAATTACACCATGCTTGCACTTCGGCCTCCTCCTTAAATCCTGGTAAATGGCAGAGTGTTCTCTTTGGATGGAGGCAAGCTTCCACTGTTAAAAGATGTTCATATGGAAACCCCTGTGCTATCTCTTATGAGTTGTGCCATTGCTTTGATCATTTCAAATCTAAAAAGGGCTTAAAGTGGCTTTGTTAAAACCCTCTCTATGAAAAGCTGAAATCCTTCAATAAATCAGAATGAGATGCAGCTATATAAAGACACAGCAGTTACATGATTTTCCTGGTAGGAAAAACATCAGCTAAGATTTACTATATTACATCTGAAGGAAGTTCACATATATTCAGAGATATGATCCTAAAGTTTTAATTATAAATACTAAGAAATGTGATACAAGTCTTTGCCTTGTGTGAAGGCAGAGCCATCACTACCTCAATGATTCAATTTGAATATCAATGAGGAAGCCAACACCCTAAGCAAACTGTACCCACATTTTTACTATTGTACTTGACAATCTATTATTAAAGAGCTGCTGATGGATAAATGAATTGATCATCTCTATCACAGATACAAATACTTCTAGAGTGAAAACCACAAAGGTTAGTAATTGTAGCATTTAGTACCTTTAAATCAATTAGTACATTCTTTCTATGGGTCTGTATGTGGCACAAAACAGAAGGAAAAGGCAAGGAAGCTGACCATCTCCTCCAGACAAGGGACAGGGACCCTCTATGAGGGGCAGAAATTGAATGAGAAAGTCCATTTGCTTTCTCATTTGGCATTTGCTGGTTTTGGGAAGCTATGCAGGCATGATCTGAACAAATCCTCATCCAGCTTTTTTTTTTTTTTTTTTGGTTTTCTAGACAGAGTCTCTCTGTGTACCCTTGGCTGTGCTGGACTCACTTTCTAGACCAGGCTGGCCTTGAACTCCCAGTGATCTGCTTGTCTTTGCCTCTGCCTCCCTAGTGCTGGGATTAAAGGTGTATGCCACCATGCCTTTTGTAACCTCAAATACAGATTCAGCCTCATCTGCCTTCAAGCACAGTGCTCTTGCCAGGGTACTTTCTCTGAATCATTCTGAAAGTGAGAGCAGGAAGTTACAAGCAGAGCTAGCAACTTTTCTTAATTGTATATAAGTTTAAATAAGGATAGAGAGACATCCTGCTTTAGAAATTCAATGTCTGTGTTGCTGCCTTCAAAGGAAAAATAAAAGTTGCTCTCATTTGGATCTATTTGTCTATTTGTTTGGTCACCTTAGAATTTCCATTTTAAATACTCTGGGTTACTTGACAGAGTTGGCTAGATGAAGCTGTGATAATCACATTTACTTATGGGCCTCCTTTCCTTCCTTAAAGACAGAAGCAAACAATAAATGATGTTGACATCAGTAATCCCAAGACACAGAGAAAATATCAAATTATATTCATTGGCCTATATGTGAAATAACAAAAATCAGCATCTTGTATTTCAGGGTTTTTAGTATGTTTACATATCTAAGCATTATTGCCCAGATCCATTAATATCAATTCATGCTTTGACATGTTACTTGTTTTCTTAAAATACCTATGAAGTTTTTGTTACCAAGGTTTGTTTTATATATAAAAAATGTATACCAAGAAATTTCTCAATGTGGGGCACAGCTCTATAAGCTAGAAATGAAGTCGTAAACAAAATCATATGAAACAAGGTAAATGGGCTAAGCATGAAGTAGTGACTTCTAGTACTACAAGGAGGCAAGGAGGTGGACAAACAGGGGACAAACACAGAGAGCTTTGTGCTGGCCCAGTAAAGGTGCTTTAAATTTTTGGAAGAGTCTAAATTTTAACTTTAAAAATAATCTAACTCATTCTCTTGAAATTGCTACCTCATCACATGTCTTTCTCCTTAGCCTTCTTCCATTCACCCATCCATCACCCATTCATTCAGCCACTCACCCATCTGCTCAACTACCCATCTCCTACCCATGTCTGTATACATTCACTGGTTAAAAATCACCTAAATGCCAGCCATATATAGGATACAATGTTGGATTCTGTCACTATAATGACAAACAAAATAATGATATATTCTTCCCAGAAATAAAATAATGTTTGTTTCAAAGTTTCATGGAAAAGGAAGACAAAAAGTCACTTGACAGACTGCCTACTGCCAATCTTCTTTGTGGAAGGGATACTCATGTTTGAAACCTGACAGGGCCCTTTTTGGGCAGCTAAGAAAGATGTGAAAGCAGAGCTCAGGTGGTTAGGCTCAACATGGCCTAATACAAGAACAGGGCCAAGAAGGTTAAGGATGGAAGACTGCCAGAGTAGCAGACCATTGGCAGTAAGGTTCATAGTCACACAGGGCCAGAGACTTGAGCAGATGTGAACTATGGTGAACGGTGTGGATCTGATCATAAGAAAACCACTGGGGCATTTTGTACAGGATGTGATTTCTGCTTATAAACATCTCATTTATGCTTATTAATATGATTCTGCATACCCTGTGGAGAAAAGGAAAAGACAGTGACAAGAGACTGCTTAGAGGTTTAGTTACAGGTCAGGTGGAGACATTACAAGGTTTTCATTTGGTGAAGGTATCAGAACTCAGAGTCAGTAGAGCTGACTTGACTTCTAACTGAAACACTCTCTTCTCTTGCTTAAGAAACTTGAATCAAAAGGACATCAGCAACTGACTTTTCTCTGCAATCACTTCAACTCAATAAACTGTCAAGCTAAAAAAAAGGAGCTTTTCATTTTTCTCAACTAGTCAACTCAAACAGTAGATACTGACCACAGTGTATATGAGGTGCACAGCAGAAAGAGTATTCGTATATGACCAGATGACACTTACCATTTAAATGCACACCTGAAAATAGCTAAGTGGTAAGAATTATACTTGAATGTTAAGAGAAGATGAAGTTAGAAGGTAAAGTAGGATATCCGAGAGGCATTTGCTACAGGCAGGAAGAGAATTGGCCCCGAATTGACTAACATCATTCAGGGGTCAATTCTGGAGATTAAGAGAGGAATAAATCCAATTTTGTCTTCACTGCTGGAAAGATGAGTAGATATCAAAGATACAAACTTCTGAGAGTGTGTATTAATCAGCCTAGGAGCCATAGCAAAGTACCATGAACTGGGTGTTTGACGGCTGATATTTAATTTCTCATGGCATGAGAGGCTGGCAATACAAGATAAGGATATAGATGGTGAGCTTCTGGTGAGGGCTCACTTCCTGTCTATATACTTGCTCCTTTTCTGTTTCAGGGGAAGGGAGAACAATGCCAGGACCTCACCTGAATAACTCTCACAAGCCCAGGTTTCATCAAATTGGGGCTATTAGGACTTCAGTAAATCAGTCTAAGGAAGACATAGTTAAGTCTGTGGCAGATTATTTTATGTCCTATTTTAGTTATCATAGCTGTTTATAATTCCTCTTTATAATATGTTTAAAGCATGCATATATATGTTATTATCCTATTACATATAATATACATTTATATTTATTTTATCTGTATCTATGTCTTCTATGAAGCTAGACACCATAAACAGTGAGCTAGTCCTTCATTCATTGTTTATTTGGTAGCTTTATTTTTTAATTTTTGGTGCTCAGCAAATAGCTTCTTGATATAAATTTATGTTAAATTGTTTTGTTATTTATATTTTGGGATAATGGGTGAGAATTTTCTCCTTTTAAAATGTATTCTAATGCACATATTCCATTGTTAAAAAATGTTGAATGGGGCTGGAGAGATAGCTCAGTGGTTAAGAGCACTGCCTGTTCTTCCAAAGGTCCTGAGTTCAATTCCCAGCACCCACATGGTGGCTCATAACCATCTATAATGTGATCTGATGCCCTTTTCTGGCCTGCAGGTGTTCATACAGACAGAACACTGTATACATAATAATAAATCTTTAAAAAAAGAAAAACAAACAGAAAACCTGGAGATATTTTTTAAAAAGAATAATTTTGAATGTATTTGACCTATAAAATAACACAGGAAAGTATTTAAAATCTCTCTCCTCATCTACATTATAGTCAGACATATAGAGTGTTACATTAACCTCTCCTAAGCTTGTCTTAATGTATTCAAAAGCGAGAGTCGCCTATAGTCCTTTAGGTCAGGGCACACTGTCCAGGAATGTAGAAATTCCTGCAATCAGATTCCACTTACTCTCAAATTTTGTCACCCACCTTCTTTGAACACCTGGATCTACTTGAAATTATCTGATGGTTTTTTCATTCCAAAACATGCCTTACACTGCTAACCTTGCTGTCCTCCTCACCCTGGTAATTGCACTGTGAACTAAGCTTTCCAAAGCATTCACATATGTTATATTTAATTCTTATTATGATCCTATGAGATGAATATTGACCTATAAGAAAACACATTCAGCATGATTTTGTCTCCATCCAAAAGCCTCTATTCCCAAAGGCCATGTCTTCATTTCTCTTTCAATGTTTGTGGCTCCATTGAGATCACATTTTTTCCACACTCTCTTTTCTATACATTCTACTTCAGGAAATCATCTATCCTAATCTCAATTCAATCTCAATCTCAATCTCAATATAGTCTGAAGATATAACTGGGTAGCAGGCAACATTTGACCAGGGAGTCTCAATTGATGATAGAAACTTTGATTTCTAAGTAGTCAAGTTAGTATCCATGTGGCTGACCTATTAGTTTAAGCAACTATTTTTTATGTTGGAAGTGAAATCACTGCTTGGCTGCATCTCAGTACATCCACTTTCCATTCTGACTTCCTGAAGCTGAGGGATGGTTTGAAAGGAATGAAGGACAAATTGATGGAACTACAAAAGATCATCCAGAGTGAGGTAACCCAGACCTAGAGGAGAGGCATGGTATATACTTACTCATAAGCAGATATTAGCTACATAAACAGGATAACTACACTACAATACAAAGATTGATACATCAACCAAGACCATGTATGATGTGGACCTAAACCCTCTGCTCAGATGTAATAGTGCAGTCTCCTTGTGGGTCCCACGATGTGGAGAGTAGGGTCTGCTTTGGACATGGACTCTGGCCACTGAACTTTGATCACTTCCCCCTGGCAGGGTGGCTTTGCCAGGCTACAGAGGAAGAGGATACAGATAGTACAGATGAGACTTGATAGGTTGAGGTCAAATGTTAGAGGAGGAGGGCTCCCCTTTCTGAGGACTAGGGGAGTGAGAGAGAGGAGATAAAGAAAGGGAGGGGATGAAAGAGGGGAATGCAATCAAGATGGGAAGAATTTAAACCACAGAACGAGCAGATAACATTTATTGCTAATCCCACTATATGTGAATAGCTCTAAGACAGGCTGAGACATGAATGTCCATGCATAGCCAAAGCTTCTTGTTGGCTACAGAATCCCTGTGAGTTATTATGAGATGCCATTCTTTGTATGGCATGAATGGAGATTTACAGACATCTTTTTTTTTTCTTATCATACAAAGAGCAAATAACCAGCCTTAATTATTCTGTGCATCTGATATACCTTATACACCTATAATTTTAGGATTGTATAATGCTTGTGAGAAATTATATGCTTTCAGAACAAAAGAAACAGGCACTGACATTGCATCAGACCTGAAAGGATTTATTCCACTCAGTATGCTGGACACTGACATCCTGTATCCTTCATGTTCCAGCAACATGTGCTTCAGTTGCTGTTCCTCATCAGAAAAAGACAGTTCCTAGGCCATACTTGGAGAAAGTGTCCAATCCCAATTGGTCCAGCATTTCAGACTATTCCACACTGGACTCTAATTAAGCCTGGAATTTCTTAACATTTAGTAACTGAACCACAAAAGCTATTTCTAGCTTGTTTAGCCATTTCAACAATTTTATCTGGGCCCCTACAAAGGTACTATTCATCCCAAATCAGCCAAAAGAAGCCTTAAGAGAACAGCTCCCCATGTCCTTTAAGGGGTCATGAAGGTTTTAGGTTGTTTTCCTGGGCCATAGAGTGTTATTTTCAATGGGAGTTGGTTATTATTATTGATTTTATTTAGAGAGAAAACAAGATTGGACTCAGAGGTGTGTCTCTTTTCCTTTATCTTCTATTCTTAGGTTTGGAGATAGGGGTTGAAAAGAAAGAAGGGGAAACGTAGAAATATATAGGGAAGATAGGACAAAAAGTAGATTAGTCAATCTACTCCTCAACTTTATGCCTTAATTGTCACTCACAAGGTTATTTTAAATTCACTGGTACAGAATTTTGTATACAAATGAAAAGTAAGTTTAATTTTAGATAGCATGGTATAGAATTCAAATTTAAGACTATTCTTCACACATATTATATATATTTCTACTCTAATATGTGGTATTGTACCCATATAACTGAATTGTAATACAAGGTTTACTTCCAATACTTTGAAAGTGCTACTGTTGGATGTTTAGGATAAAAAATTATACAAGTTAATTGTTAGTTGATCAAATCATGGTCATATCAATTACTAGTTTATTGTTATCACAATAATATACATCTTAGGTGCAATGGGTAGATATGATTCTATAGAAAGATAAGGTAAAATAGTTTGATAAGGTCTTCGAAAAATCTCAGAGACATGCAGAATATGGCATTTAAAAAGCTTTTATTATTTTAAAGATCCATTGACAATGAAACAGGTTAACTCCTGGGAATACTCAGCCTACCTCAAAGAGGATGATGAGCATCAAAAAACCTCTTTATGGAGATGGCTTCAAATGTGACAAACAAGCCACTGAACAAAATACCTCTTGTTTCTACCACAGACAAAATTCTGTCTAAAAAAGAGCAAGCTTCGATACTGGCAGAGTTGACCGCCAAGATAGGGTAAGCAAGTCCTCAATTGTTCCTGCCTTGCAAATCCATTTGTCAGATATTATGAGCCAGAAGGCTGAAAATGATATTCCAATGTTATAGAGAGTTTTGGGTGACTGCTCAGGTAGTAAACTGTCTCTGTCATCTCATTCGGGAAGCTGCTAACCTGCACCTCCTGTATACTCAGGTAATTAATTTTATTCTTTCTCAAGTCTCTGATGGGGTTGAAGACCAGATAATTTAGTTTTACAATTAAGCTTAGTTGTTCAGGGGTTAAGATGTTTTTAGGTCTAGATAGATGTTTTAAGTTAATAATGATAAGATATGATAGATATTGATTTACATTCAGAATTTTAGATTCATCAAGATAGGAAAGATGTTTTCTTCAAGGCTGCCAAATACAAATAGCCAAAACACTAAGAATGTAACATTTATATAATTCCTAATTGTTTCATGGTTCTTCTTGCTCTAAGTATCTTATTGTACATATGTGTAATAATATAAATGAATATGTAAAAAATAAAAATATATATTTAATAAAAAATTTTCAAAAAGGAATACAGGGGAGGGCAGGTAGCATCGAAGAAAGGACAGAGTCAGTAGTGGAAACACTGTGAGAAGTTGATAAAGTTGTTAGATCTTTTTTCTTCTGTTTCACTTCACTGTTACCTCTTTCTGTTCCTTAGTTCCTTTTCCAGATGTTAGAGTCATGGCTGGTGTCTCATGATGTGAGAAGTTGACACAGGAAAGGCTAAAGTTGATGGAAGATCCTACAAACATCTCTTTTGCTCTTACCTTGTGTTTATGCTGTTCACACAACTAAGTGAAATGTTTGGAATGGGGGACAAGAGAGCCATGCAACTAAGGGAGGTGGTTTAAACAGTGCAGAAGACTCATCACAGCATCCACTCTCCATGTGAAGAATGCTTGGGAAATTGGACTCTAAATTTGAGGGTTTTTTTCCCTCCATCAATTCTGTAGCACAAGCAAAAGGTAAAATGCTGACTTTAGAGATACTTCATCAGGCTCCCTGAAGAAAGGCATAAATGTAATTGTAATTTCCTACAAACAGAGAGGCAGTGATAAATGGATGGAAGGCATTATCTTTTTAAATTATAGGAGGTATTCTGTGAGTTGGGCATGTGATGCTTATGTTTTTAAATGTGGTGTCTGAATTTAGCAACTGGTAGGACTATAGTACTTTTTAAGGAGACTCACACATGCTCCTGTAAAAAAACCTCAATAAAACCATTGGTTCACCAAGAAACACTTCTGTAGTCTGATTTCTTTGTTCTGCCATCAGTGCCATTTTGAAAAAAAAAAAAAACATTTCTTCACAACTCCTAACTAAATAAATCACATAAGACTCTACCTTTTGAATGCTGAGACTACCCATATGTACCATCACACTCCAGTGAGACCCACCAGACTTTGTGAGCAACACTGACTTAACAAGGTGTATTACAATCTCAAGAGACAAGATTGTAGCTCTTCCCACTCTAGCAGAATGTTTATCTACAGGTTAATATTCACCTTGGTTTATAGCTCCTATTCTCTGCATATTTACCTCATCTGGTATTCAGGCACTCCCACTCACCACACGGACTGTGTTGGAGGATTTGCTCCCATCCAAGAAAATTTGCTTTTATAAAGAGTCTACTGTAATTAATGTAGAATTGAAGGAGACAGTGGAGAAATACTTGAGAGATGGAGAACAAAAGTATCACATTTTAAATCTTGCTGTTGTATTCCCTTTGCATACCAAAAGTATTTAAATATGTATTTCTCTTGGTATAATATGTAAATATTCTTTCCAATGCCCCACTTTGTAGAATGCATACAGATCTGTTAGCAATTGACCCAAGGTTGTACTTCCACAGGTTGATCCATTATCATTTTTAGATCCAGGGGCAACTTGAATCCATAGTGAGATGATCTGTAAGCAGCTGGAACATCTGGAAGAACATCAAAGGAAATGATTTCTCATGGCTGAGCTTCAGACTAATTCAAACACAAACAAATTTGAACTGATGATAAATTCACTTGGCGCCTGCTCTTCTGTCTGAAGTGTCGAGTTTCTGCCAGGACACCCAGGATAGCTAAATGTAGAGAGCTAAAGTAGCAATTAGATGGTACTAATATGGCTCCAATATCATCCCCTACCCTATGCCCATGTCAAGTATTTGCTTGCCAGGGCTCTTGGCTACCATCCCAGGACTTTATTGCATTTTTTTAAGGAACCAGAACACCCTTGTACTCCAGCTCCCTGACTAATTTTAAATAGAAACCTCATGGCTAAGCAGTATAAAGGGACAGAAATATTTCTGTCAAAAACATGATATTATTCTCTAATTTAAAGTTTGGTTCATTTGGATTAAGAGCTGCTAGTGACAAGGAAAAGTGTGCAAATGGACATATCATAGGCTGAATTTTAAGAGTTTTAGGCAGTCACTGTATCGGACCACTTTGTAGTAGGGTTGGAGACACTGCTATTGTGTGGGAAGAAGCCATGCCAAATTTTGCCATGTTAGAAATCCTGTGCTTAGGCTGTATGCTGTGACCTTTGAGTTGCTGACTTTTACCTCACCATGAGGGCTTGTGTTCTAGGCTATCCTTGGACTATTTACCTTTGAAAGAAGTAGAGAAGTCTCAACTTGGAACCACCCAGAGGATCTAAGAAGATCTTACAAGGAACTACTCAGAGAACTAGGAAGTTCTACAGAGAGCAATTTAGGCTATTGTATTCTTGTCCGGCAGCTAGGGTAAGTGAGATTAGAATAGATCTTATTGACCTTGCTCTATATATGTTCCTGCTAGTCAGCAATAAAATGAATCTTGATTAGAAATTTTCTGACTTGATTTGTTATTTCTTGCATCTCTGTATCCTACTTTCAATCCCCACTCCTTCTTTCAAGTGAACCCTGATTCAATTTTTCCAGTGGGCTGGGACCCGACATTTGATGCTTGAGCAGGGCACTGAAAATGAGGGGTTAAGTGAGGGATCTTGCGTGGAAAGAAGAGTGAAAGACAAGTGGACCGTTAGCCCCAAATTCACCAGCTTTGCAGAGAAACAGCAAGGTAAGCAACGCAAATATGGGACAGAGCAGTAGTAAAGATTTATTCAGAGAGACATTGGAAAAGAAGTTTCAAACATGAGGAATAAGGGTAAATAAAGGACAGTTGGATGAATTCTTAGATTTTGTCAGTGAAGTATGTCCATGATTTCCTGAGGAAAAAAGTGGTTAGCTTAAAAACTTGGAGTAAAGTTGGTAAAAGATTGCAGAGTCACTATGTTACTGATGGATCTGAAGAGTTACCTGCCATGTTTTTTTCCCTTTGGGTTTTGATCAGGGACATTCTTGATCCCAGACATGAGAGTGACAAAATGAGAGATTTATTATCACAAGCTGAATACGTCTTGGAAGGAGATATAAGAGAATTCAGGAATAGTGATAAGGAAGATATAGAAAGGGAAGCTGCTTGCTCCAAAGAGCATGACTGACATCCCCTGTCTACAGCACCCCCAGAGCAACAGGATTCCATTGAAATACTTCAGGGACAGGTTCAGGCCCTGGAGGAAGAAGTTAACTTAGCTAAGAGATGGAAACAATTAGAAAGAATAAGAATTGATGATGATGTTGAGAAAAGGCATTGCGGACAGAGAGAGGTCTTCCAGTCTAATAGATAGCCCTCAGAGTATGTCCCCATTAGAGGCTGGAATGCCAAGAGTTAGAAACACAGGACAAGAAATAAACAATGAACTCACTTCTCCAGTTGTGGGAGCTCTAGATTTTCAGAACAGTCAAATCAAACAGTATGCCAATTTAGAATGGAAACAAATCAAAGAATTAAAGACTGCTTGTGCTCAGTACGGACTCACTGCTCCAATTACCATAGCACTGGTTGTTGCATTAGCAAATGCCAACTTTGCACATGCTTCTTGGGATAACACTCACTGCCTGATTTCCCTGTGTTTGAGGAGGAAAGGAGGACTCAAGTGTTCCGGTACCTATGAGGCATCCTCCTTACAGATCTGACTGAACTTTGGAGTTGGTGCTTTGCAGGGACTCCTCTGGAATATTTTCCTTCTGGAAACCTAGATTTTAAGCTTTATAATTACTTTTCCATCCTAATTGTTAGGGTAAGTCTCATCTGCAGGATTGTGGAGAACTGAAAAAGGATTTGTGGTATGCTGTCAAGTGATAAAATCTCAGTATGGACTCACTGTGCCTAGGTAGCTGCAGCTACAATGCAGTAGATAGGAGATTCCTAGATCCCTGTGAACAACATGTAATGATCACTTCATACCAGAACTTCTGCTAGCTTGCCACTTTCTGCCTACTTGAGCACTGGTCTGCAGTTCCAGGGGTGCTCCAATCCAGCAACCAGATCTCAGATTTTTCCTACTTCACCAAGGGCAATGCCTGGATACTGGAGTCAACACCCCAGCTTCCAAACCACAATCTCACTGGTCCTCCATGGGAGCCCAACTGGACAATAGGAGTATGCAGGATCACATGTCTAAGATGGGGGAACCCTGATGAATATAAGTACAGAGAGCACAGCATCTACTCGCTAGAAACCTGCTTTATGGCTGACCCTGAAACATGCTTTCTTGTGTTCCTCCAAACTTTCCCTGCTATCCTGAAGAGGACTCCAGACTCCAGAGACCTGCAGATCCATCTGTTGATTCTGTTTCTATTTTCAGTTGAAGGAAATGAATGCAGCTGTTAAAGACCTGAAAATGGAAATAGAATCAATAAAGGAAACACAAAGGGAGAAAATCCTGTAGATGGAAAACTTAGAGAGCAGGAAAAACAGAGGTAAGCATCACCTATAAAATACAAGAGTTGGAGTAGTAGATAATCTCAGACACAGAAGATACAATAGAAGAAATTGATACATCTGAAAATATTAAATCAAAAAAATTACTGCCATAAAATATTCAAGAAATCAAGAACACCATGAAAAGACGAAACCTAAGAATAATAGGAATAGAAGAAAAAGAAGACTTCAGGCTCCAAGGACCAGAAAATATTTTCAAGAAAATTGTAGAAAAAATTTGCCCAGCCTAAGAAAGAGATGCCTTTATACATATCAGAATCTTATAGAACACCAAATAGGTTTGGCCAGAAAATAAATTCTTCCCACCATATAATAATCAAAACTCTAAATCTACAAAACAAAGAAAAAATGTTAAAAGGAGCAAGGGGAAAAGTCTATCAGAATCACATCCGACTGCTCAGCAGAGACTATGAAAAATATAAGGGCCTGGGAAGATATTATGCAGACACTAAGACCACACATGACAGCCCAGACTACTATACCCAGCAAAGCTTTCAGTCACTATAGAGGGAGAAAACAAGATATTCCAGACAAAACCAAATTTAAACAATATCCATCTCCTAAACCAGACCTACAGAAGATTCTACAAGAAAACTCCAATCCAACATGTTCAACTACACCCAAGAAAACACAGGCTATAAATAACTTCACAACAATCATACCAAAAGAAGATAAGCACATAAGCACACTATCACCACCAACACCACAGAAAAAGAAATAACAATCATTTGTTACTAATATCTATCAACATCAATGGACTCAAATCTCCAATAAAAAGACACAGGCTAACAGAATGGATGCATAAACAGGACATACAAGAAACACACTTCAGCAACAAAAGTAGATGTTACTTGAGAGTAAAGGGCTAAAAAAGGGTTTTAAAACAAACAGACCTAAAAAGCAATCTGGTGTAGCCATTCTAATATCTAAAAAACTAGACTTTCAACCAAAATTAATCAAGAGATGGAAAACGACACTCCATTTTAAAAGAAAATTACATCAAGAGGACATCTCAATCCTGAACATCGATGCCCCAAATACAATGGCACCCACATTTGTAAAATAAAGATCATTAAGGCTTAAATCACACATTGATTCCCACATGTTAATAGTGGGAGACTTCAACATCCCACTCTCACCAATGGAGAGATCGTTGAGAAAGAAAGTAAATAAAGAAATAAGGAACAGATGTCATGATCAAATAGACCTAATATATGTCTACAGAACATTTCACCCAAACACAAATAATATACTTTCTTCTCAGAACCTCCTCCAAAATCAACCATAAGTTGGTCACAAAGTAAACATCAATCAATACAAGAAAATTGATTTAGCGTATTGTTCTTTATCAGATCATCATGGATCAAATCTAGACCACAACAACAAAGTAACAAAAAAGCCTACATACAAGGGAAACTGAACAACTCCCTGCTCAATGAACACTGGGTCAGTGAAGAAATAAAGAAACCAGAGACTTCTTAAAATTCAATGAAAATCAAGGCATAACATACCCAAACTTATGGGACACCATGAAAGCAGTGCTAAGGTTAATGTTCATAGCACTAAGTGCCTTCATGGGGAAATTTGAGAGCTCTCATACTAGCAACTGCACAGCTCACCTGAAAGCTTCAGAAAAAAATCTGAGCAAACAGATCCAAAAGGAGTAGAAGGCAGGAAGTAATCAAGCTCAGAGCTGAAAACAGTAAATTAAAAACAAAGAAAACAATACAAAGAATCAATGAAACCAAGAGCTGGTTCTTAGAGAAAATCAAGAAAATTGATAAACCACTAGCCAAGCTAGCTAAAAGGCAGACAGACATTACCAAATTAACAAAATCGGAAATGAAAAGGGGGACATGACAACAGACACCCAGGAAATGCAAAGAATCATTAGATCTTACTTCAAAAGCCACTAAATTCAGATTAACCACATTACAATACAGAGACTGATGTGCCAACTAAGGTCCTTGTAGGATGACAGTATAGACCTTCTGCTCAGATATAGTAGATAGCCAGCACAGTCTCCTTGTGGGTCCTACAATATGGGGAGTAAGGACTACTTCTGACATGGACTTGGGCCTTCTAATGTTCACTTTCCCCCAGCAAGGTCACAGAGGAAGAGGTTACAGGTAGTAAGGAGGATACTGGATAAGCTGAGGTCAGATGATAGGAGAAGAGGGCTCCCCTTTCTAAGGACTACAGGAGGCATGAAAGGAGGATGAGGGAGGGGATGGGTTCAGGAGATGAGGAGGGAGAGGGCTGCAATCAGGATGTAAAGGCTTCAAATTGCAGAACAAGCAGGTAACTTATATTGCTAATCCCACTACATGGGAATAGCTCTGAGACTGGCTGAGCTACGAATATCTATGCATTGAAAAGGCTTCATGTTGGCCATGGATTCTCTGTGACTTACTATTTGAGGACATTCTTAGTATGGCACCAAGGAAGATTTGGTGATGTCTTATTTCTGCTTATACAATGAGCAGAGAACCAGCCTTAATAGTTCTGTGCAACCCTCATACCTTATACAAATATAATGTTAGAACTATATAATGCTTATGATAAATTGTTTTCAGAACAAAAGAACCAGACACTGACACTGGATCAGACCTGACATTATTCATTCCTTTCAGCATACTGAATGGTGACATCCTGAACCCTCCATTTTCTAGCCCCAGGTGCCTCAGTTGCTGGTTACCATCAGAACAGGAAAGCTTCCAGGAGAGCATGGTAGAAAACTTCCGATGCCAATTGGTCTAGCATTTCAGGCTGTCCCACACAGGACTCCTATTAAGTCTGGAATTTCTCAGCATGTAGAAAATGCTATTCCTGGTTGGCTTATCTATTTCCCCAATTTTGGGGGGCTCTTTCAAAGGTATTATTTGCCCTATATCATCCTGAAGAAACCTTAAGAGAACAATGTCCCATTTCCTTGGAGGGGGATTGGGTAGGTTTCTATTTACCCTTTTGGTTTACAGATGTTTATTTTCATTAGGAGGTGGTTTTAAGTTATTATTGGTCTTATCCAGAGTTAAAACTAGGTTTGACTCAGGGAGGTCTCTCTTTTCCTTTATCTTTATTTCATAGGTAAGGAGATAGGAGCTGAAAAGAAAGAAAGGGGGATATAGAAATATAGAGGGAGGATAGAACAAAAGGTAGATTATTGAATTTACTCCTCAACTTAAAGCCTTAATTGTTACTCACAAATAAGGTTATTTTTAATTCATTGGTATAGAATTTTGTATGTTGAAGCAAAATAAGTGTAGTTCTGATACATTGGTATAGAATTCAAATCTAAGATTATTCTTTACACACATTATATATACATATGTACATATGTACATATGTAATATGAGATATTATACCCATCCAACTCAATTATAATAATACAAGGTTTACTTCCAATACCTTGGAAGTTTGGTGCTGCAGCCTATTTAGGATAATTAAATAATGCAAGCTAATTGTTAGCTGAACAAATTATGGTCATGTCAAATACTAGTCTAAGTTTATCACAAGAATATATATCCTAGGTCTAACATATAGATATGATTTTATAGATATATAAGGTAAAATAGTTAAATAAGGTCTTCAAAAGCCTCAGAGACCTACAGAATATGGCATTTAAAGATTTTTTATTATTCTAAAGATTCTTTGACAACAAGACAAGTTAACTCCTGGCAACCCCCCTCCTACCTCAAAGAAGATGATGAGCATCAAAGAATCTCCTTATGGAGTTGGCTTCAAATGTGGCAAACCAGCCACTGGGCAAAATATCCTCATTTCTGCCATATACAGAATTCTGCCTAAAAGTGGGCAAGCTTGGATGCAGGCAGATGTGATGGTCAAATTCTGCCAAGACAGGGTAAGTAAGTCATCAATAGTTCCTGCCTCACAGATACATCTGTCAGATATATTGGGCTCGAAGACTGGAGATGATGCTCCAACATTATAGAGAGTGTTGGGTAAATGTTCAGGCAGCAAACTGTCTCAGTGATCGTTTCATTTTGGAAGCTTCTAAACTGCAATTCCAGTTTAGTCAGGTATTTAAGTTTTATTCCTTTTCAAGTCTCTGATGGGGTTAAAGACTAGATAGTTTAGTCTCATAATTAAGCTTAGTTGGTTAGGGGTTAAGATACTTTTAGATCAAGATAGATGTTTGAAGTTAATAAAGATGAGATATGATAGATATTGGTTTTCATTCAGAAATTTAGGCCCAACACAATAAGAAAGATGTTTATTTCACATATGCCAAATACAAATTGTCAAATCACTATGAATGTAACATATAATTCCTGGTTTCTCATGTTTCTTCTTGCTGTATGTAGTTTATTTTATTCATGTGTAATAATATAAATTTATATGTTATAAAGAAAAATAATAAAAAGCCCATATTCCACAAAATTAGAATATCTAAATGACATGGACAATTTTCTTGATAGATTTCATCTACCAATGTTAAATCACAATTAAGTAACACAGGTCCACCTCTAAGAAAATTGAAGAAGTCATCAAAAGTCTAACAACAACAACAACAACAACAACAACAACAACAACAACAACAACCCAAGAGCCAGATTGTTTTAGGGCAGAATTCTACCAGAATTTCATAGAACAGCTAATACTTAGAGCTAATAATTACTCCTCAAACTATTCCACAAAGTAAAAACAAAAGGAACATCGCCAAACTCATAAGGCCACAGTCACCCTCATACCTAAGCCACACAAACACTCAACAAAGAAAGAAAATCTCAGACCAATTTTACTCATGAACATTAATACAAAAATATTCAATAAAATACATGCACATTGAATCCAAGTACACACCAAATACATCATACACCATGATCAAGTAGGCTTTATCCCAGGGAAGCAGGGATGGTTCAACATAAGAAAATCCATCAATGTAATCCATTGTATAAACAAATAGAAAGAAAAAAATCACACTATAACCTCACTAGATGCAGAAAATGCATTTGACAAAATTCAACACCCCTACATGATAAAAAGTCTCAAAGAGGTCAAGGATGCATAAATATAGTAAAGGCTATATGTAGCAAGCTGATAGCCAATTCAAATTAAATGGAGAGAAACTGAAAGCAATCCCACTAAAATCAGGAAAAAAGCAAGGATGCCCAATTTTTCCATCTCTTCAATATAGTACTCGAACTATAGCAAAACAATAAGGCAACTAAAAGAGATCAATGGGGTACAAATCAGAAAAGAAGAAGTCAAAGTATCACCATTTGCAGATGATGTGATTGTATATTTAAGTGACCATCAAAATTTCACTAGAGAACTCCAACAGCTAAAAAATACCTTCAGAAAAGTGGCTGGATACAATATTAATTCAGAACAGCCACAAATAATATAAAGTGTCTTTGCATAACTCTAACCAAGTAAATGAAAGACCTGTATGACAAGAATTTCAAGTCTCTGAAGAAAGAAACTGAAGAGGATCTCAGAAGGTGGAAAGATGTCCTATGCTCATGGATTGGTAGAATTAACATAGTAAAAATGGCCACCTTATCAAAAGCAATCTACAGATTCAAAGCAATCCCCACCAACAAAGCAGTACTATTTTTACAGGCTTTGAAAGAACAATTGTAAATTTCATATAGAAAAAAACAGAATACCTAAGACAATCTTATACAATAATAGAACTTCTGGAGGTATCGCCATCCCTGACTTCAAGCTATACTACAGAGCAGTAGTAAAACCCAAACTAAGACAAAACAAAAAACCCTGCATGTTATTGGCATAGAAATATACTGGTTGACAAATGGAATTGAAATCAAGACTCAGAAAACATCCCACACACCTATAGACACTTGACTTTTGACAAAAGAGCCAAAACCATACAATGGAAAAAAACAGCATCTTCAGTGAATGATGATGGTCTTGTTGGCCCCTAGAGTCCACTCGGGTAGTAGGTGGTCATCGCGAAAGACCACTCGAGGACCACAGTGTTGATGCAAAAGTACAAGGTTTATTGCTGACACACATCAGGGGGCCTCAGCACTCACTCGGGAGGGAGGCACACCGAGTCACTGTTACAGACTATTCTTGAAGGCTAAAACCGCAAAGGTTAGGAGGGGCTGCGTGCCCTATGTTAGGATTGGATCTGGTGGTTGCTAAGGGTGCTTGTCTAAATGTTATTGGCTATTGCAGGGGTCATTGGTCTTGGGGGCTATTCTTGGCAGGGAGGGGTGTTGGGGAGTTTCCAGAGAATTTCCAGATGATAATTGTTTACTTTAGTTGAAATTGTTTATCTCGGTTGGCCACCTTGATCTCAGAAACTGAAGCTAAGCTGGCCTTCAATTCTCTTTGAGTCATTTTCCCAGGCTTGTCTGGGTCACGTTCCCAGGCTGGCTGAGAGAGAGAGAGAGAGAGAGAGAGAGAGAGAGAGAGAGAGAGAGAGAGAGAGAGAGAGAGAGAGAGAGAGCCTTACAGTCTAACTGGATGTCTACATGCAGAAAATTCAAATAGATCCATATTTATTACCATGCACAAAACTCAAGTCCAAGTGGATCAAACATCTCAACATAAAACCAAATACAATAAATCTATCAGATGAAAAAATTGGGAAGATCCTTGAGCTCATTGGCACAGGAGACAAGTTCCTTAGCAGAACACCAAAAGTTCAGTTCCCAAGGCCAATAGTTAAGAAATGGGACTGCTTGAAACTGAAAAGCTTCTGTAAGGCAAAGGACTGTCAATTGAATTAAATGGCCATCTACAGATTTGGAAAAGATCTTTACCAATCCTATATCTGACAAAGGGCTAATATCTAAAATATATTAGGTACTCAAAAATTAAAAAGCAAAAACAACATAATCCAATTAGAAAATGGGGTTCAGAGCTAAGGAGAAAATTTTCAAAAGAGGAATCTCAATTGGCCGAGAACCACTTGTAGAAATGCTCAATGTCCTTAGTCATCAAGGAAATGCAAATAAAAGTGACTCTGAGATTCCATTATACAACTGTCAGAATAGGTAAGATCAGAAACTCAAGTGACATCCTGGTGAGGATGTGGAGAAAGGGGAACATTACTCTACTGCTGGTGGGAGTACAAGCTTGTACAAGCACTCTGGAAATCTATATGATGGTTTCTCAGAAAACTGGGTCTCTACCACAAGACCCAGCTACACTTCTCTTGGGCTATATGCAAAAGATGCTCTACCATACAACATGGGCATTACTCAACTATGGTCATAACAGTTTTATTTATAATAGCCAGAAACTGGAAATAACCCAGATGCTCCTCAACTAAAAAACGGATAAAGAAATGGTGGTACATTTACACAATGGAATACTACTCAGCTATTAAAAGTAAAGATATACTGAAATTTGTAGGCAAATGATGGAACTAGAAAAGATCATCCTGAGTGAGGTAATGCAGACCCAGAAAGACACACATGCACATAGCATGTACTCACTTATAAGTGGATTTTAATAATATAGTACAGGATTAACATACTACAATTCACAGACCCAAAGAAGATAAGTAACAAGGAGGATCCAAGGGAGGTTGCTTAAATCTCACTCAGAAGGGGAAATAGAATAGACAGAGGTTGTCATTGCAAAGGGGAACAAGGTTGGAGATGGAGTGTAAAGAAATATGAGGGTGTAGATCAGACCTGGGGAGAGCAGGGCTGGGAAGACAAAAAGCCTATAGAAAAGAAGATAAAATGTGGGTGGGGACATGTCTGTGACAAGCTGGAGACCTATGTCAGGGTAGGCTCCTGAAAGGACATGAAGGGCACTGTAGCCGACACTCCTAGGAGCAGGGGTCATAGAGACCGAAGAGGACACCCCCTAACTAGACAAGACTCCCAGTAGAGGGAGGGGAATGCCAACATACCCACAAAAACTTTGATCCAACATTTTCCCTGCCTACAGATGTGCATGGATAAAGATAAATCAGATACAGCAGAGACTGAAGGAATGCCTGGCCCAACCCAAGACACACTCTACTGGAGAGAGCCAACCCCTGACACTATTGCGAATACTCTGCTATACTTGCAGATGGGAGCCTAGAAGAGTAGTCCTCTGAGAGGCTCCACCCAGCAAAGCTTTGGTGCAGATACTGAAACTCACATCCAAATTTTGGGCAATGAATAGGCAGTCTTGTGGAAAATGGAGAGGGAAAAAAAGGATCTGGCATAGACAGGCATTTCCCAAGAAGACAACAGAGCCAACTCACTGTAGCCCAGAGGGGCTTGCTGAGACTGAAGCATCAACCGAGGACCATGCATGGACTGGACCTAGGCCCCAACATAGATGTAGCTGATGGGCAGCTCAGGCTTCATGTGGGTCCTCTAGTAATGGGAGTGGGGGATGTTCTGACATGGACTTTGTTTTCAGCTTTTTGATCACTTCCTCCTGGTGGGACTGCCTTGTCAGGCCACAGTGGAAGAGGAAATGCTCAGTCCTGATGCTACTTGGTGAGCTGGGGTGGGCAGGGAGGGAGCTTTTCTTTCTGAGGAAGAGGTGAGGGGGCAGGGGGAGAGGAAGTGAAGGAGGGAATGGAAGGAGAAGAAGGATGGAACTATGACCAGGATGTAAAGTTAATAAACAAATGAAGGAAAAAAAGAAAGGAAAATAATTTGATTCATGATGAAGAAATTATTTTAATGGCACATAAATAGTTATAATTTGGAAGTAGAGGACATAAAAAGACATTCAGGGTATTTAAACACGAGTAAAACGTAAACAAGGGACTAAAAGTGATAAAAAGAGATGACTATGTCAAATAAAATATGATTGATGAGCCTTTTATATAAGCTGATATGGCAATGCCATCAGCCATTCACCACCTACAACAGCAATTCCTGTAACTTGTCATCTCCTACAAGGAAATAAGATCCCTGGATGTACAAGCTATCCTGACAATGATGAGGATGCTTCAAATGCAGATGAAGGGATCTACATGAAGATGACCGAAGCCCAATAAAGGCCAGCACCAAATGTCAAAGTCAGGTTTGGATCAAGAATTTGAAATCTCAATTGTCTGACTATACAGCTTATGGCTGGGAGTTCTGGAAGAGCCCATTTGATGAATAGTGTCTGCTTTCAGTGATCAACTAGCCCAAGACAACATGATTTCTTTAGAGTTTAGACACTAGGGGAAGAGTTTATGGTGGCTCAGTTAACACCACCACCACCAACAGAACTTAAAAGAAACCTGAAATAGTTCTTCAGATAAATTATTACTACTATGATGTTCAGATAAATCTTTGGAAAGCTTTGATACCAAGAATGGAAGAAAAAAACAATGAAAATAAATTATGTTTCAAAACATTAAACTTTGGCTTCAAATAGTTATGCTTGAATATTCTTTCTTTATCACTTGAGGTAATAGAAAGAACTGCCTTAGGGAAGAAAACCAGTGTTTTCAAATCAGGTTCCTATGAAACAGATTTCTACTTGGGGAGTCTTATACTCTTAGGAAATCTTCCTTCAGTTTCTTCACAGTGGCCAGTGTTGCTGTGTAGGTTCTATCTATGGCATGAAGGCTCAAAGAGCTTATCTATGGCATGAAGGCTCACAGAGCTTCCAGAATTCTCAAGGCAATGGTAATCTGAAGACTAAGCTTGGCTGACAGGAGCAGGAAGTGCAATCAGGGAGAGTGGCACAAAGTCCATGTGCTTTGTTACTGAGTTCACAGAGATAGGACAGGGCCTGTACCTTAGACTGCTCTATACACTAATGATCTGGCCTTAATTAAGTGGGCTAACATTTCATCCCTGATGCCTTTAATTCTTTCTTAGTGTACCAGTAAAACAAAGCAAAGAATAAAAGCTAGGACAGACAGCACAATCAGCTGATTTAGCATGTAAAAAAAAATCCAGATTCTCACTGCACACTTCCAAAATAAATTCCAGATGGTCTGGAGGTTTAAATATAAATAACATAAGCTTGAGTGCATTAGAATAAATAATTAAATAATTATTTTACCCTGGCTAAAAGAGAACAGCCTAGCCACATTCCCAACAACAGAGCTTATAAGGGGAAGTATTGATCAAGTTGATAGCATAAAAATTTCAAGTTTATGAGGCAAATAAAGCCACAGACACAATTAAAAGGCAAGTCACAGTCTAGAAAGCACTTTTAAGAGCTTCAATTCCATAATATTAACATGCATTCCTTAATATCTAGAGGGCAGAGATAAGGGATTAATTTCCTTAATAATTAAAGAAATTATATAAGCCAATAATAGATGATAACCCCAATGGAAAAAATGAAATCAAAACCATAAAAATAATATTCATCGCCATTAATGATAAAATAAATACCAATTTAACTGATTAAAGTTATATTTTCACTTTGACATCATATAAGGAAAATATCTAGTGTTAAGAAAAGTATGGGAAAAAGATAGTTTCATACATTGACAAAACTGGCTAAATTTTATTTAATATGTGCTATGTGCCAGATCTGATTTTGCACTTTAGATCTATTTCAAACTAAAACTTCAGAATGGCACTGTGACAAATTCTATTATCTTACTTGTTTCCAAATGTGGGAACTAAAATCAGTAACTGGCCCAGAAGCTTCAGCAGAGGGATATGAACATAGGCTTGCAGGGTACATGATAGAAACTATAGTCTCACAACTCCCAGGCCATCGGAACTTAAGAGGAACATAAATTGTTTCTTCCTTTCTGAGAGGCAATTTAGAAAAATCCAGTTTATGTGCTAAAGTTGTTAAGGTATTCACATAGTCTTACCTAGGGATTATTTATGTAGGATTGATTTGGGAATGAAAGACAATATGTGCGGATTCATTGATTATAGGTAAATCATAGAAACATAGTCGGACACAGGGAACCACTACTGTACATGGAGGAGGCAGCTGTCTGGGAATATCAGACAGATCTCTCAAGTGCTGCACTGGAAGCACAGTGGTGACCAGGGATGCATGCTCTGTTCGAGTGGCATTGCAGATACAGTTCATGGATCCAATTTGTTGCTTCTCCAACAATTTGTTGTAATCCACCAAGAGGCCTATTACAAGGCCTCCTACAGCAATATTATTTTTACAATTACTTACGTTTAAAGAATGATGTCTGTGCACTGAACATCCATGAATAAGCGCCATTCTCCTTCTTCACGCAGCTTCTGTTTCAGTAGAAGACACAGATAAAATGCACAACATTTCCCACATCAGGTGACAACAGTGACAATTGTCCAACTGTCAGAACTGGCATCAGCGAAGAATACACATTTTGTGTTAGGAAACAGAAACATAGAGTCATGGAATAATTTTCCTCAAGTCTGATGTATAGAGCAAAAGGTGGAACACAGGCACCCTGACTCTATTATGTGATAAATAAAAACTTCAAAGAAGCTTACCTGGTAGCTATAGAACAGCTAGTAATTGCCTGGATGTTATTATTATTATTACCATTAACTACTACTTGCAATCCTGGCCTGAACTTAAGGCCTTCCGGTGTGCCAGCCAAGCACTCTTACACTGAGCTACTGAGCTATATCCTCAGCCATCACTAACTATTGATGAATGATAAGATGCCTGCTAGCCTTTTGAAAACCACTGTGTTTGCTGATGTTCCAGGAACATGGTATTTTATAGTGATGAATTGTGTAGTATTTATATAGAAGTGACCTGTTAGAAACCACAGACAAATTTTGAGTGGATTTCAAGGCAAACACTGTGGAATTCATTTCCTTGGCTTGCTCTGCCATAGCTCAACACGTACTCTTACAATGCTAACTGACCTAGATATGGTGTCTCCTCTAGGTCACTTATACAATGACACACTCAGCCACTGGATCACTGTAAAGGTCCCATCTATTAGCATTTACCTTCACAATTTCCTCACCACCCTGCTTCTCCTTTTTAGATTTATTTATTTATTTAATGTGAGTGCTCTGCCTACTTGTACACCTGAATGCCAGAAGAGGGCATCAGATCCCATTATGGATGGCTGTGAGCTACCACATAGTTGCTGGGAATTGAATTCAGGACCTCTGGAAGATCAGTCAGTGCTCTTAACCTCTGAGCCATCTCTTGAGCCCCTAACAACCCCTCTTTATGTTAGCGTGGTTGTGGCACCAACATAGGCTTCAACTATGCCTCCTCTCTGAGAAAGGCACGTGAGTAACATATTTGCTTTCAGAATGTATCTAGGAAAGTGCCTTTGTCTCTGCCTCTGGTTAACAGCTGGATTTCAAGCAAACTGCATCCTGTTGTTGCCCCAGCCATGGGCTTCCAATGTCACCCTCATTTCTCTTAAGGGAAATGAGAATCACTCATCCTGCTATCCATGGGTAGAAGTGGCTGGCACATCCTTTCATGTCCACTGTACTTATTTGACAGGCCATCCAGGGAAAATACTGCAGTGATCACCGATCATGTGTCTTCTCCTTGTTAGTCAGCTCCTTGCACTTGGGCAGGCCAGATGGTTAACTGTGGTTAATTAGCTCTTAGCAGAAAAGACAAGGTTACTTCTGCACCCCAGCAAAGATGGATGGGGGCAGTTCTTGATGGTTTTTGATTCTTCTCCTGAAGCAACAAGAGAAGTTTCATGGTTCATGTTGTGGAGCTACAAGATGGACTTTGAATACCCATTGCTCTGTGGTCAAATGCAGTATGAGCAAGACTTAAACCTTTGAGGCACTGATGTGCGTGAAGTGAATTATTACTGTAGATAGCTGAGTCTAACACAACAACCAATGCTGGTTAATGTCTCAAGTCCAGCTCCAAGCTGAGCTCCTTCTCCTTATTCTTCCTCCTTTCCCCTCTTCCTTTTGGTTATTATTATTATTATTATTATTATTATTATTATTATTATTATTATTTCAACAGGGTCTTGTAGTCCAGGATGACCTTGAACTCTTGATCCTTCTATCTCTATTCCAAATTCTGGGATCACAGGAAGGTGACACATGCCTGGCTCTGTACTTTGCTATGTTCTGATCTTTGCTTTTGTATTTCTCTTCCTTGATAACTACTTTATTTGAACTACCAAGTTTTCTTCTTCATAACACATCACTCTCTTTATTGACATTTTACTTGATCTTCTAGAACCATTTGTAATGAGAAGCGGTATAGGTGCTTCTCCTTATTCGTCATTTCAAATGTAATTAATTTTTTTTGTTCTTTATAAACTTCATTGCATCTTCTTTTATTGCCATTGTGATTTCCCCCTACCTATTGCAAAGCTGGACCTTCAGAAGGCCTAAAGTACACTTATGCAATCATTCTGCATAGTCCCTTTTGCCTAAGAGCTTTCTGAAGAATACTTGTTTAACTGAGTTGAAGGCTCAGAGTGTGCAATATAATTCAAAAATTTTCTACTGTTATGTGTAAAGGAAAACCCTTTTTAGGAATTGGGGACACTAATGTCTGTATGATGAGATTTCACACAGACCTCTTTTAGTTCCTTTTCTGTTTCTGTTTCTAGCATGAAATGGCAAAGCATTTTTTTTTTCACTAATGTCTTCGCAGAGCCTACCTCACTGCTTAGAACAAAATTAACTGCTAGATAACATGTCAGCGAATTAGGAAAGATTCAGTACATAAAATATTACCATATTAAAAATTAAGTTAGCCAAGATTTAATTGCTGTGAGACCTCTAGAACTAAAAAAAAAAAAAAGCCCTTGGAATCTAAAATGAGAGAATCTGGAAGTTAATGTAACAGCTTCAGAAGAAGAGAAATGAATACTGAATTTGGGAGAGGTAGCTGTACTTTGTAAAGAGGTCGCTGAAGGTTAGTCAATATTATCCCTACTCAGAGACGAAGAGGTAAGGCCCAGAAGACTCAGCAACCTGTGCAAGGTCAGACAGATGTTTCCAATGAGCATAAGGTCCCTTAACCTCTGGTCTACTGCTCTCTGTTCTGTATTACTGCCTTTCCTTTATTTAATTTCAGAATGAGCAACAATTTTGGTGCCATCATTATGCATGTAATGTGCCATCCTAGAGTCAGCAATCCGGCCAGTAGCTGAGGAAGCCTCAGATGTGCACACACATACAAATGTACACACCTCTTGCAGTCTGAGCCAAAATAGAATTAATCTTATGTTCACTGCTGGTGAAAGCTGAATCCTTCCCTATCAGTGTTTGTGTTTAAGAATAAGTCCGTATACACACTCTGTAATTGAATGTCAAGAAATATGAAAATATATTGTTTTATTGCTACTGTTCATTGATTTACCGTGGTGATTTATTGGCGATGGACATGCAAAGCAACAAATCACCTTGCCGACACCATCAGCTGCCTTAACTAGGTTGTCAGTTCACGACATTAAAGGTAATGGATGACGATTATTTTACAGTAATGGGTTTAATCAGCGCTTTGAATGACTTAGCAGTCATGTCAGAACAGAGCCAGCTCATCGTTCATCAAGGCAGCATTTTGTTTACAAACATCATCTATAATTCATTTGATTGTTGACAATTATCAGCAAATACCTCTCTGATGAGTGTTTATCAGAGATGGAAATCTGCACAGTTGCAGCATTCTAAGTCACCTCTCAAGGCTGCCTGAGCCGACCTGAATGGGGACAGATGCTCTTGCCCTAGGACCATGACAGGGGCTTCCAATGACTGGACTTCCGGACTTCCATCTTTCAGAGTCATTTCTATTTTCATCTTATCAATCCCCAATGGTGCCTTCGGTAATTCAGGAAGACTGCAGATCCAAAGTCTACCAACAAGTGAAAACAAGAGACTCATGACATCGTTGCTTGTCTTTTCCAGCAGCTGCAGTGGGAGCCTGAGCTAGTGCTTTAGCCAGGTTTTGATGTATTCAGACAGGGATGCTGATCCTCAGGTAAGCAGGCATTTGATTCCATAACAAATTCTAGAGCTTCCGACTGTAAAGCTCACACAACTCTAAGATCTTCTGTGGCCCTGTGAATATGTAAAATCTCTCTCCAGAAAGAAAAAAAAATTATATTGGAAGCCGTCTACCAGAGTTTAGAAATTCTCTGAAACCTAAGTGGTAAGATAAGAAGGCTGGGTCCTTGCATTTTGGAGGCAGTATACTTTGGTATCCTAGCTTGTTTCTCTGTTGCAGTAACAAAACACTGGGCAAGTCCACTTGAGGAGGCAAGGGTTTATTCAGCTACCCTGCTATATTTCATTACCAAGGGTGTAGGCCTTCCCACATCAAGCAGCAATCAGATAAACCTACAGGGTCATCTGAGGGTGCAATTGAAGCTCCCCCTCTTCCCAAGTGACTCTGGTTTGTGTCAGGTTGAGAGAAACTAATCAGGCAGCACACGTGCAGAGACTCTCAGCAGTGCCTGATTCTAGCTGATAGCTCTTGGGCACACCAAGAAACAACCTAGAGTCCCATCAATAGATTGGGATAATCATACATATGACTCATGAAGAGTATAAAGACTAAATGAATTGGCATGGAAAAGTAATTAGCACCATGTCCTGGACAAAGTATATGTTCAGAAAGCATTGAATAGTGATAATAATAACATCAATAACAATAATAATATAGTATCATTATTATAAATATTAATAAATTCAGTTTCAGAATGCTCTTTTTACAGGTAAAGGAAAACAGTGTAAGGCTTTAATCAAAGCAGAGTTCCTATATTAAAGTGAAGTGGCAGCCTACACTATGCATATAGTGCTTGCTGTTCTACACAGCACAAACCTCTGGCATTTTCAAGTTCTCAGAGACTCAATGGGCTTCAGTCTCCAGGAGGAGGCAGTGGTGCGACCTGGAAATGATCACACCAATAGGTGGGCATTAGTACCCAACATAGGCAGTATGTTGAGAAGGAGGAGTGGGAATTAAGAGTTGCCACAGGACATCTGGAGAAAGCATAGCCCACTAGTGTCAGGAACATGACACCAATAATTCAAGGTTGACCAGGACAAAAAGAAGACAGATCAGGAAGCCTTTAATGGCTAGGATAGTGGTCTCCGTTCTGCGTGTGTATATGATATCCCTAAAAACTTCAGAGGTTACTTTTATATGGGGGCAAACATATATTACTAAAGACTGGAAACCTGGCTTGTGATAAGACTTTTCCTGGAGAGATGCTATGCATATGACTAGTCACCCCAGACAGGAAGCTCACAATAGATCAAAGTATGGATACCACCAAAATCCTACTGGTGAACCAATGACTTTTATTAGAATTACTTCCAAAGGCAGAAATGACTCAAAGACAGCTGCATCACTAAAACCCATCCCAGCATGGATGACAGCTCACAAAGCCTGGCAACCTGGAGCACAATGTCTGCCTGTGGGCAGCTCATTAGGTTGGCATGTGTCCTTTCCACGTGACTCGGTTGTTCTAACCCTTTTCCAGGCAGCATGTCTGCTCTCAGAGTCTTCATCTTGGCTTGTTTATTCTGAAAGGGAATGGCCTACTGAATCTGATAGGTTTCATTGAGTTCCTGAAGCTATTTTTGAATTGCTTATGATTAGTGAGAATCAGAGAAACTCTGGTTATACAGTGATTAGAATCACATCCTTGGCAAAGCCATTTTCCATCTTTCAGCCTCATTTTTCTCATTTCCTCTTCTGTAAACTGATTTAATATAGGTAGATGCCAGAAGACACTGTATAGGTAGAGATGTATTAGAGTCATCTGATAGATTTTTCCAGAATATACAGTGTGACCCTCAAAGAATCTTTATATCAGAATCCCTACTGTGGCTTCATTAACATTATGACAGAGGTGGAAAAATAAAGTAATGTGCTACGTATGAATACATATTTAAAGATTCCATGCTATACTAATTAATAATCATTTCATTTTTGATAATCATACATTAAAACATTTTTGATTTACCACTTTTGCTACTCTACAAGAGCTTGCTGAATGAATTAAATTTGTATAACATTGAGTTTCCTTTTATGTGTTAGCCTTTTTTGTATGCCTTTTTCAACTATACATACTCATACGGGTAAAAAGGTATTAGCTAAGGGAACCACTCTCAGGTGGATGGAGAAATTAACATAGATATTACAATCCTTATTGATTTCTAACATTGCAAACAACACTCTTGCTTCATACATTTTATTACATTTTTTAAATATAATACATTTTTTCCTCCTTTTCCCTTTCTTTTCTTTAAAGTGATTTTGGCATTTGCATATTCTTTCTATTTTTGATTGGTTTGTTTAGGCTTGGTTTCATTTTCTGGGACAAGATCTTAACACCTGCCCAGGCTAGTCTCACACACATGATCTTCCAGCCACAGCTTCCTTGGACTTTGAAGCAGAGTCATGCCAGCCCCTCCCAATATAAATTGATTTTCACATATTAATTCATTTAATCATTACAACAAGCTTGAGGTGGGTTTTAGTATTCTTTACCACTTTATAGATTTTTAAAAACATAATAAGAACAAAAACTTCTTCTGTCCCTCTGTGCCTTAATTATATTCTGATAGTGGATGGAATGATTCTCCTTGCTCCTGTCCTTGGGAATGACTATCAGGACCCGAGGCCAGCTCTATACACAGCACTCCACATGTGAACAGGCCATCTTTCTTTAATGTCAAAGGCAGAGAGAAAGTAGGCAGACAGACTGGCCTGGAAATCACAAACAGGTCGTTCTATGCATGAGAGCCTGCACTACTGAAGGTGAGTTTGCTGACCACACAGTCTGCTTGACTCTAGTCTCTGCTCTTGAACTTGGCAGACTCCTAGGAATGCCTACTTTGTGATGCTTGAGAGTAACCATGATGCTTTGAAAGAATAAGAAAACAGATGTGTACGTTGAACCCCTGAGGAGTGGCAGAGCTCTAAAATGAGAAAGCAAAAGAAAACACTTAAAGAAAACAAGGGCTCCAAGCCATTTTTGGTGTGCAGGAAGAAAGTGTTGACACAGTACAGTCAACAACACACACTTTATCAGACCAACTATCATCTGTAAAAAGCTAGAGAACCCTCAGAATTAAACAGCTAGTTTGAGGAAAAGTGGGGCCATACAGGAGGGGTCTATTGCTTCTGAAGGAGCCCCATTTCCTCCTATCTCCATAATGCAACAGGGGATGTCAGCTTTTGCTCTGGTTCCAGAAAATATTAATGGGTAAGTCTTTTCTCTGCCAAAACCATCTTCTCTTAGCCCGATGACAGGCAGGGCCCTCAGCAAGGAGACAAAGGGAAGAGAAGGGATCTCTACTATTAGTCAGTTCGGTTTCTCAGAGGTAAGAGCTACCACTGTGAAGGGCTTTACTTGTGAGCACCATGCCCTTTGCAACTTTCCGAACAAGAGAGCATCTGCTTGACATTAGCAAGTCTCACTTAGAAGAAACACTTTCCCATGCAAAAACTGGCATAATTACTTGGGAGAAAAAAAATCTGCACACTGACAAATAGGAAATAAATATACATGGATTTATTAAAGCCAAAGATAGAATCAGATATTGCTATTTCCCTACAAACAGGCAAATGCTTGAGTAACAATACTTTGAAGGCATTTAAGCAATTAATTATTTTCAAGTCTGATGTGGAGAATTCAGATATGTATGTAACATTTCAAATAGTCAAATAAACACTGTATTTGGTGAGGGTCTACATACACACACACACACACACACACACAGAGTACACATACACACATACACATACATACATATATGTGTATATATAAATAGGCATATATGTATACACATACACACACATATATAATATAATGTAGAAGATAGGCCATTTAATGACAGTAGGAAACAGCAAAGAACTGAATGACCAAGCAAATTGGAAGTAAAATACTTGGGTGTGGCCTGAACTGGCTAAGTAATGCTTTGGAGTAAGGTGGAACTTGAGAAAATGATACCACAAAAGGGATGAGGACAACCCAGAACTCAGACTCTAATATCAAAGTTGGAAAGCGAGGTGACTTTCCTGAGTATTGTTCTACTGTGCTACAAATGTGTGTATTTAATTATTGTCTGAACACATGCTAATATTACTGTAATATTTTATGAATAGTATATGACCCATATCTAATTTCACCCCACAAAACTAAATGGATGAGTAAAATCCATTGTCAAAGGTTTGAAAAAATGACAATTTAAAGCACTGCAGATTTTATCCCATAAAAATGAGGAATGGCAAAGTCTGCAGGAGAAACATTTACTCTGAAATGTGCACTTTGGTAGATACAAAGGTTGAACGGATTCTATAGTCTTAAACTGTTTTTTACATTATTTATTTATGTATGTATTTATTTCTCTCTCTCTCTCTCTCTCTCTCTCTCTCTCTCTCTTCTCTCTCTCTCTCTCTCTCTCTCTGTGTGTGTGTGTGTGTGTGTGTGTGTGTGTATTTGATACATATGTGATGTGTGGAGTTCAGAGGATAACTTGTGGAAATTTGTCTTCTCCTTCTATTTTGTGGAGGGTCAAACTCTAATTGTCATGTTTGCCTACAAATGTCTTTACTCACTAAACCTCAACTAAATTCTCAACCTGTGAGTCATGGCCTCTCTAGGGGTTGAAAGATTCTTTCACAAGGGTCATCTGAGATCATCGGAAAACAAATACATCTATTTATATTATAATACATAACAGTAGCAAACTTACAACCATGAAGTAGCAACAAAAATAATTTTGTGGTTGGGAGGGGTCACCACAACATGGCAAATTATATTAAAAGACCACAGCATTAGAAAGATTGAGAACCACTGCATTAAACCATTTACCATCCTAATTCTGCAATTGTTAGATGGTATATATCCACAGCATATTTGAAATACCTTGGAATCTTTAATAGAAACAATGTATGACACATTTTCATTGTAGAAGTTTTAGTTCATATAAAAAAGAAAAATAAATATTTGTAATCTCACTTTTTCCTTTTTAAGATGAATTAGTCTTTTGGTTTACCTCTGTCAGACTGTATATTAAAATGTGTGGGTCTTAGCATGTGCATCCAGGTGCATACAACCTGTAGCTGCTGAGTCTGTGTTTTATGACTTCCATCAAGTCGTCTAGGTATGCAACACAAGCCCTGGGGGAAATCCTTTATCATATTGGCTGTGGGATTAGGCATACAGCTTGCTTTGGCAAATGGGAAACATGCAATTAGAAGCCTTAATTAGGCTATGGTTTAGCTTCCTTGAGGTCAAAAGACAACATTTATGGAGAAACACAGTTATCTTGGTCATACCATGTGGACCAGGGCCTGGTTGACCTGGGAGATTCATGACACAACAGTGAGGCATAAATAGTTGCCAGGAGAACCCAGCAGGATTTATTAACAACCAAAAAATTTATGATGTATATTGTTATTTTCAAACACTAAATAAATTAGGGTACAACTGATAGTGTTTTCAAAACCTAATTTCTGATTTAGGATTCTACGAACAATGTTATGTGTTCTTAATTAGAGTTCAGGAACCAAATTCAATCACAATACTTTGATCACATTGCATTTGAACATATGCAACATTGTTTTGACTAAGGTCTTATTGTTTAGAATGCTTGCAATTTATTTTCCACACTCAATTGATGATTCTGTAATGAATTTCTAAACCTGACTCAAGAAATATGAGCACATATTTAAGCATGTTTATGGATCACTATAAGCTCAGTGAAAGGACCAGATACAAATTAACAAACTCTTCCAATATACCTACAAATAGTTGTTAATTTGAATCATTAATTGAGCAAGAAATGTACAAACAAATAGCCTTTAATAAAAAGTTAGAAAAATGGCACTTAACCTATAGATGCAGTGTCCAGCATAGTAAGAAGATACTGAGAGGGGCTGGTGCTGCTTGTCACTCTTCCCCTGCCTTGTACTTTCCTGCTGGCTGGAAGCACGTGGAAATGGGAACTTCGTATTGCTGCATCAAACAGGATGTTCCATGTTCATGCTTCTGATATCCTGATTGCAGAGCAAATAGGAGGCAACAGCTACCTAGACTAATGAATACATCTATGTTTCTCTGACAGTTCACCATGGTCATTATACACTAAGATGCACATATTCATGAAGAGATGGTTGGGATTGTCTCAGGTCACACATCTAGCTGCAGTCTGAGCTTTGCCATAAGAAATATTTGTGGACAATCTATGAGTTTAAGCTGTTTCAACATGTAAATAAAAAAGTCATTCAGAGAGGATCATACTATATTTTTCAATACATTACCATTCTTTATTACAGCTAATCCAATATTCAATTTAGGTTTGAATCTTGAAATGTTTTTTTAAAATGTAAAGGACTCAAGATAACAGCTTCTTTTCCTATTAACCTCAAGGGCAACTTCTTTTGTGCTTAGTTTTCCTTGGATAAGGGCAGCACATTGTAATCTTCATTTTTAATGAGGGTTTAAAGCATATTTTATCTCCCAGTTAAAGCATATTATTCATGTTCAGTAGAGAAAATGAACAACCTTAAGGATATCAGCTTCAGACTGAAGCTATTGATCTTAGCTGGTAGGATAACACCATCTGAGATGGGTCCAAACTGCAAAAGATACTTAGGTAGTTTCAAATTTTCACCTAAAACACCATCTTCACTGCTTTTCATTGCTAGCTGCTCTGAATACCCCTCATCGGACTTTTATTTCTCCACAATGTCATTCTCCCTGATTGAGGAGAATTCAAGAAGAAACATGCCTCAAATTATTTGAACACTCACTATAGCCCTACAACAGGATACCTTTCTCCCCCATCTTACAGGAAACAAAAAACTTAGGAAGAAAATGTTCATATAGCCAACATTAAACTCTCTTAGAAGTGGTGCATGTTGCTTCTAAAGATAAACAGTCAGAATTTCTTCATTCTGTTAGAGAGGCCTTGTGATGACTTGGAGGTTTTGACCAAATACCTGGCCTTTCATTTCCTCCTCAAAGGAAAAAGTTAAAGCCCCATTTTTGTCTTCACAGTGGTAACATTGTTCTTCCTCTTGGTTTCATGGGGCTGATAGAAAATAAAAACAATTAGAAAGTGCTTTACAAGCTGAAACATCTTAAAGAATATTTTCCTAAGCCATAGATTCTGAAAAGGTTTAATGTATTTATTTGTTCCACATATGCTACAGAAGCTTCTTCGCCATTCCCATGAGTGAGAAGAGACGAGCTTTTCAGATGACACTTTTAACTAAGTCCTTGTTTCTCCTGGTCATTCTGACTCTTGATTTTCTTTACTTCCTACCTCAAAGTGGACTTTGAGATTTTCTTCTCAGGCCAGGCCTGACCCTCCAAAAACATTTTTGAGTACTGATGATTTTGAACACATATACTTCTTTTTCGTTTTTTTTTCTATTTTTTGTTTTCCAAGACATGATTTTTCTGTGTAGCCTTGGCTGTCCTAGACTTACTTTGTAGATCAGCCAGTAACTTTTATGAATGGATTTTCTGAGCCAACATTCCTCTTCTACTGTCCTCTAAATTCTCAGGTACTCTCATTTTTTCCCAAAGTGGTTATATCTCTGCAATGATTGTCTGACTGTTCATCATCATTTGTGCCAAGAACTGGATACAAAATTACACAGAATATTTCCACTGTTGATCTTCATTGTGCCTGGCTGACTTCATTTAGAGGTTTGTTAGGCTATCCATTTGTAATATACACTCAGAAAAAGAATAAGCAGGCTACCAAGACAAGATTTGATAGCCTATGACCATATAGTGGGGGAGGAGGTCCCTCTCGGTCATAGACCTAGGGGAGGGGAATAGGGTGAAAGCGGGAGGGAGGAAGGAATGGGAGGATACAAGTGATGAGATAACAATTGAGTTGTAATCTGAATAAATTAATAAAAAAGATGAGGAGATGGCATTTTCTTGGTCCTTCTCTGAGTGCAGACAAGGGCATCCTCTTGTTTCCTGTAATGCTTTTATTTGTGGTAGTAGAGGCTAGTTCTAAGTCACAACCCTTGGAGTATTTTTACCTCCAAAAGCAGTATTTACTTTGTCACATAAAATAATATTTTTGTTAGATTGAACTGTACACTGTTATTGTGTTTACTGCACAAAAAAGGTCAATATCATGTTTTAACTCATTATCTTTCTCTATACATGTTCATCTTTTACATGTGAATCACACCTTATCTACCCTACCTTTCTAAAGAGATACACTGCTTTCTGTATTTGGTGTTAAGAAGGCTTCTTTTACTTTGTGACATCCAGTGAACTTTTTGTTGGGTGAAATAAAATGGAAATCTAGGCAAGCCTTCATTCTCTTTCTCTTGAAGTTTGAGACCATGGCAATAAAATGTGAACATACACTGTGCTCCACTGGCATAATGTGTCATCTTTAACATTAATTTTTCTCACCTTGGAGATGGAGTTTGAAAGTAGGTTAAGTAATTTAATAATCCAGGCTACTATGGTGACCCAGGATGGAGGGCATGCGATCTCGTTCTTTCACATCTCAATCCTGAGAAGATGGTTCATTTGGTACATTGGATGGGCAGTGTGTGGGGAATGAGCTGTGCTGGGCAGGAAGACTGGAGCTACTCTCTTATATGAGAGGCCCAAGCATAGATAATTGTGATACTTGTTCAAAGACTAGTGAAGCATTGGGGGGCGGGTTGAAGTCTGACCGCCATGCCAGAGCCACGGGGATATCTGAGAATCCCTAGGAGATCTTTGTTACTCTCAGTCTTTAAATATGAAGGTCCCATACCCAAGAAAAATGGCTCCAGGACTGCTGCAAATATTATAAATAGATTCACTAGCATATACTTTTGATTTTAAAAAGATACATGATATTTTTACTTATTTATGAAACATCAAAGAATTATATTATTGTATATTTACCCCAAATTATAATAAATCACATATATTAATGTAATATATACATATGTACATACATACATACTACATACATATATATATGGACATTACACTATTTGAGCTTGCATAAGAACAATAGACTAACAGAAACCCCAGTTCTGGACACAGGAAATCATTTTTGAAGGCCTGGTCAGGGTAGCCATAGTTACTCCCAAAACAATTGATTATCAATGTGTCCTTCATTGCTTCAGGGGTTGAAGGTGGCATCCTTTTGCTGGAGATACTACATCCTTAAAATACATGACTTGGATGACTTGCCATGGATCTAATGTGAAAGTCTCTTTCCTACGATGGAGCTTTCATAGTTCCAGAAATTACTATGCTAGCTGCCAATGGAAAGGGGAGAAATGCTAGTTCTCCTTGACGACAACTCCTGTGAACTGTGTCAATTACAGCACGGTAAAGGCATGAAGGTAAAATATGTGGGACTCATATGCCAGTGGCAACCAACATCTGTCTAATTGGACTCAATGCCCACACAGAAGGAGGAAAATCATGCCTGGTACTAGAAACCTAGCCAACTGCCTGGGTCTAGCGAGATGATGAGCTTTAGAAAGGAACATGCTGCTGCGGCTTTGTTACAACATCATAATTCCTTACTGGTTTCTAAATCTCATTGCTATGTCCACAGATAAGTGTGGCTACCACCCCTTCCACATTTTCTTTACAGCAAATTGGAGAACATCATAGAAAACCACAGATGGACACAATCCATGAGGCCAGCCTCAATGACTACATCTAAATCACAGATCCTACATGTGTGGTTCAGGGAATGTTCTAGATAAAGAGCAGGGTAGTAGCAAAAGCCAGACTACCAGGGACTCTGCTGTGAATGTCTCTTAGAAATGGCTACCTAAACAAGACAGGAACCCTGCAATGTCATTGGACAAGTTATCATAGAAGGGAGAATATTTTGAGCATGTTCTACTTCTAGTCAAAGGAATATAAACAACTATTGAGTGCTGGGAGGATGAGAACTAGCCTTTCCCAAGAATAGGCCCCTCATAAAACCAGAGACACTAAACTGGTTAGAAGAAAAATTGGGGAAGAGCCTGGATTACATTGGCACAGGAGCCAACTTCCTGAACAGAAAACCAACAGCCCAGGCCTTAAGGTCAACAATGAATAAATGGGACCTCATGAGGCTGAGAAGCTTCTGTAAGGTAGGAGACACTGTCAACAGAATAAAGCGACTGCCTACAGACTGAGAAAAGATCTTCACCAACCCTGCATCTGATAAAGGTCTAATATCCAAAATACATAAAGAACTCAAGAAATTAAACACCACCAAACTAAATAACCCAATTGAGAAATGGGGCTCAGAACTAAACAGAAAATTCTGAATAGAGGAATATCGAATGGCTGAAAAACACTTAAAGAAATGCTCAACATCTTTAATCATCAAGGAAATGCAAATCAAAATGACTCTAAGATTCCATCTTACACACATCAGAATGGCTAAAATAAAAAACTCAAGTGACACTACACGCTGGCAAGGATGTGGAGAGAAAGGAACACTCCTTCATTGCTGGGGGGAATGCAAACTAGTACAACCAGTTTGGAAATCTATCTGGCACTATCTCAGAAAACTGGTAATAAGGCTTCCTCAAGACCCAGCTATTCCACTCCTTGGGATATACTCAGAAGATGCTCCAGCACACAACAAGAAAATTTGCTCAACCATGTTCATAGCAGCCTTATTCATAATAGCCAGAACCTGGAAACAGCCTAAGTGTCCCTCAGTAGAAGAATGGATAAAGAAACTGTGGTCCATTTTTACTATGGAATACTACTCAGCTATTAAAAACAAGGAATTCCCAAAATTTGTGGACAAATGGATTGAACTAGAAATGATCATAATGAGTGAGTTAACTCAGAAGCAGAACGAGTCTTATGACTTATATCTGGACACTAGCCCAAAGGGCATGTCCCATGAAAGTCTTCACTTACCAGGAAAGTGGGGCAGAGGGGAAGACTTCCTATTGGGACTCTAGGTGAGAGAAGCAAGGGAGAATGGGGAAATAGAAGGATCCAGAGGGTCCTAGAAACCTACAAGTAGAACATTATGATGGGCAGATCTGGGCTCAGGAGTCCTGCTCAAACTATGGCACCAGCCAAGGACAATACGTGCATAAAATTCCGAACCCCTACCCAGATCTAGCCAATGGACAGGACATTCTCCACAGTTGTGTGGAGAGTGGGGACTGACTTTCACATCAACTCTGGTGCCCATATTTGACCACGTCCCCTGGATGGGGAGGCCTGGTGGCACTCAGAGGAAGGATAGCAAGCTACCAAGAAGAGATTTGATACTCTATGAGCATATACAGGGGGAGGAGGTCCCCCTCAGTCACAGTCATAGGGGAGAGGAGTAAGGGGAAAATGGGAGGGAGGGAGGAATGGGAGGGAGGGAGGAATGGGAGGATACAAGAGATCAGATAACAATTGAAATGTAATATGAATAAATTAATAAAATATATTAAAAAAAAAGAATAGCCCCCTTATTGGTTGTTCAACACAGAGTGCTCAATTTTTAAACCACACACACACAAGCAACAAAAACAGATGCAACAGGTTACATATATCCATCTCTCTCTCTCTCTCTCTCTCTCTCTCTCTCTCTCTCTCTCTCTCTCTCTCTCTCTCTCACACACACACACACACACACACAAACAAGTATGTAACAAATGCAGCCAAGGAAAAAGAGGTTATCAACTTAAGAGATGGAGCATCACAGAAGGGGTTTGAGGGAGGGTAACAGGAGAGTTATTTATAGTGATATTAAAGGATACATGATCAGGGCAATGAGCATTTCTTTCTCTAGTATTCTCACTCACTTTTAAGTTCTGTAGACCTTTGAACTCTATTAATATTTGGATTTTTCATATTATATTGATTAAACTTAATAATAAATGGTTTTGAAAGTATCCTACTTATCTATATAATATCTGATCACTTCTATGATATGTCATGTGCTGGACAATTGAGGTAGCTGTCTCACATTTACCCTTATAGTTCTTTATTGGCATTGAAGATAGTCTGATTCTTTTGAAATCTAAAAAAAAGTGACTGGAGAGATAGTTCCACAGTTAAAGCACTGATTTAATTCCCAGCACCCACACAGTGGTTGGCAACAATCTCTAATCCAAGTCCCAGGGGATCTCACAGCCTCTTCTAGCATCCATGGGTACCAGTTATGTATGTGCATACAGACATGCAAACAGAAAAATACACATAAAATAAATAATAATAAAAGAATCTGTTAATACATTTTAGAAGTTCTAGTTTTAATCAGTTGAAAGGGCTTAGAGGGAAAATCTGATGACCCAGTTCAATACCAGGAACCTGTAGTAGGAGAGAACCAATACTTAAGAGTTGTCCTCTGACCTACACACACACACACACACACACACACACACACACACACACACACACA
>OU015742.1:99986715-100000223 GCA_907169655.1 Acomys percivali
ATGTGCATGTGCATGTGCATGTGCATGTGCATGTGCATGTGCATGTGTGGTGGGGCTCATATGTGATGTTGATTGACATGCATGTGCGTTTGGTGTTTGTAAATGCCTTGTCCTTCTTGGTGCATTGTGTGACTCAAATGTGGCATACTCTATTGTGTGTGCTATGTGCAAGGTGGGTGATTTGCTGCCTTTGGGCTTCTGGGCACATTAAATTGTTTCTGTGGTGTGAGGTGATAAGTGACTTAAGGGACAGTACGTGTCCTCCAGTGCTAGGTCCAGTAGATTTCACCAAAATGACCTCATGAGCTGTGAGACTGGGAAAACTTCCCTGCCTTTCTGTGTCCTGGCTTGATCCTCCCTAAATGGTATGTAATTTTAGTCCCTCATTGGACTGAAAATGAGAAGACTCTTGATATAAAGCAGGGGACATCCATGACGAACATTCTAATCTTGTGAGTTTGTAATGTAGGTCAGTTCTGCTTCTCAAGCAGCCTTCCTGGCATTCCTCTGGAAGAGGGAATCTAGGAACTGAGGGGGTGCTGCTCTTGGTTTCAGACTTTGACAGTGTAACTGCATTGCTGGGTTTATATGCAATTCTAGAATGAGACAAATTTTATTTTTAATGAAGTCTTCTTGGTCTCCAGTAGTCTCAGTATTTTTTTAAGTGCACTGTCCATTTTGCCAATTTGTTTCCATAGAAACCACTGAAATTTTACAGCTTGTTAAAGTGGACCTGTGAAGAGGCACAGGTTTTTGTGGGTATTAAATGAGTTTATCCTAATAAGTGCTTAGTGTCCGGGACAGGAAAATATGGTGGATAAACGCCAGCTATTACTATGCTAATTATGTATATTTTTATATTCTGAGGGTAAGATATCTTTTATTTATTTGTTTTTATTTTTCTCTCCCACTACTATTCTACCACCCACTCAGCTTCCTCGTACAGAACACAAAGTCACTCAAGGAAATATATGTGAGGAGTAAGTAAATGAATTTTCTTCCCTTTATCTAAAGCTATTTGTCATCTGCAGACAACGAATTTATCTTTAATCTGAGATTTCTGAAATAAACCTTCAAGTTCCAACTGTTGGGTCTCCTTTTTGTGTTAGGAAAGCTCTCCTCAACATACAGGACAGATGCTCGTTTTCTCTATGCCTCTGATATAAGCAGGTTACCATGAGGTTGCTCTCTAAGGAGAGTGGTTAGTACAGAAACAGAAGAAAGAGAAGGAAATAAAAGAGAGAGGGAGGGAGAAACAAGCAAAGAGAACTCCATTTTGTGGGACTCCCAGTAGGCTCTGCCCTGCTTTCTCTTGGACCACATCAGCCTGATTCTCTGGAGAAAAGGTAATGCATGAGAAAACGGTCTTGCTTTCTTGCTTTGGAAAGTAGAAGTGACAGAGTATGATTTTAGAAAGAAACCCAGTTTTGTTTTATGACAAGGCCTTTCTCATTCTTTATAACCATAACACCCTCCTTTCCATTTTTTAAGTGCTTTGTCCATTTGGCCAATTCGTTTCCACAGATGCCCTTGACAATTTACAGGTTGCTTAAGTGGTTTGGAGAAGAACCAATAGTAATAAATACAATCCTGACATGGGCTATAAATAGCAAAGGGGTTCTGGAGTGCCCAAGTCCAACAGTTTACTCACCACCTAGCATTTTAAGTTTTACAATAAAATAATAAAAGAACACTAAGCATTTTTTCTCTTTCTAAGTGCAAGTGGTAGAAGACAGGTGAAGATAATAGTGATTCCATTTTTTTCTGATATTATGATGGAAGTGCAGCCAACTTGAAAAAAAAAAAGAGGGGAATTCTCCAAGGAAACTATGGATTATTAGCTGATCTCTGGCCCACATTTGGCTGTTAGCACTTAATCTTCCATGGGTAATGAAGGAAACTGTGGCTCCTAAAACAATTCTGTCAATTTCATTGTCAGTCATGGAGTGTATTGAACAGACAGAATTGGGGGTGCTGGGAGCTATAACAGACAGGAAATGTGAGTAGGAATTTGGAATCTACAAGAACCATCTCTGGCACTGCTGGGGTGTATAGGAGGCACAGGCCCATAGTAGTCACAAGAGAAGAGGCAGAGCAGAAACTTCTGGGTCACTAGGGACAAAGGCTGCACTCAAAGGAAGAAGGTTTCTCGAATCAGATCACTTCATCCTCTGCTCCATTTCCAACCCATGCCCTTCAATACCCATGGTTTTAGGTGACAATCCAGAACTCAGACTCCAATCAGGAGAGCTGGGGCAGGTAAGAAATTGAAAAGGAAAATCAGGAAAGGTGTTAAGCAAGATAGAAATGGAGACAGTGGACATAAAGGAAGACAGAAATTCAGGACTATGATCATGGAATGAAATAATACACCATCAGGACTGTGCTCACGGAGGGAAATACTTCACCAAATCACAGGAGAAAATCTTATAAGTGAAATATTAGTGATCTACTATTTTTAATCACTTTGTTGGTCAGAGTATGGGGACAAGAAGAAATAATCAAAATGTCATCCCCACTCAAATTTAAAATGGATTAAAGATTGTCTGAATGTGAAAATAAAGCTGGCTTGGCTAATGTCATGGGTCTTTTTGTTGGGAGAGAAACCCACAGCTTAGAGAAAAGTAGAAGTAGGGCCAAACTGTAATGAATGTTTTGGTTTCTTTTATGTGTTTTTATTTTGGTCCCAAATGTGGCATGTAGAAATGTTTCTAACTCGTCCTCAGTTGAAAACAAACTCATGAGAAGGCACATGATCTTGGTCTGCTGAAAAGAGACTCAAAAGAGGCACATGACCTTTGTTGAAAAACAAAAACAAAAACAAAAACAAAAACAAAAAACAGACCTGTGAGAGGGCACATAACATTTTCCTGGAAGCTTGCCTGTTAGAAAGCATGTGATGTCTTTTTCTGGAAGCAGTCTTGAGAGAGGGAATGTGATGTTTTGCTGCAAACAGTCAGGTGAAAAGGTATGAGATGTATAGAAAGTATATAAATTGAAACCCACAGACAGTAAGACAATGCTTTTGTATTGCTATGCCTTTCTTTTTAAATTTTAATTTATTATAATTTATCCATATTACATCTTAAATGTTATCTCCCTCACTTGTATCTTTCCATCCCCACTCTCCCTCCCTTTTCCACCCTATTTCCCTCCTCTAGACCTCTGACAAAAGGGGACCTCCTCACTCACCATATGACCAAGGCTTATCAGGTCTCATCTGAATAGCCTGTCTCCCCCTCCTCTGTGTGCTGTCATGCATCCCCACCAAGGGGAAGTGATCAAATCGAGGCACCAGAGTTCATGTCAGAGGCAGTCCCTGCTTTACCCACAACCCTGACTAGTGAGCTGTCTGTTGGCTAGAGCTGAACAGGTGATTTATGTTCTCTGCATGCATTGTCCTTGGTTGGGGCAATAGTTTGTGCAGGACCCCTGGGTCCAGTTCCACCAGCTTTGGTGGTCTCCTTTTGGGGCTCCAGAACCCTCTGGGTCCTTTCATCACCTCATTCTTCCACACCACTCTCAGCACTCCACCCAGAGTCCAACAGAGAGTCCCAGCATCTGTCCTGATCCTCTGATGGGTGGAATCTCTCAGAGGGTATCTATGTTCTGCTAATATCCATTTATAAGTGAGAATATAACATGCATGTCTTTCTGAGTTACCTCATTCAGGATGATCGTTTCCAATTTCATATATTTGCCTGTAAATTTCAAGATTTCCTTGGTTTTAATAGCTGAGTAGTTTTCCATTGTGCAAATGTACCATAATTTCTTTATCCATTCTTTGGTTGGGGGACATCTAGGTTGTTGTTTTCAGATTCTGGCTATTACAAAAAAAGGCCGCTATGAACATAGTTGTGCAAATGTCTTTGTTGGAAGGTGGAGCATCTTTCAGTTATACACCTAGGAGTGGAATAGCTGGGTCTTTAGGTAGCAGTGTTCTCAATTTTCTCAGAAAAAGCCAGATTTATTTCCAAAGTGGTTGTATGCATTTCTACTCCCACCAGCAATGGAGGAGTGTTCCCCCTTCTCCACAACCTCACTAGCATGTGCTGTCACTAGCACCTTGCTGTTTCTGCTGCGTCATATTGCTGCTATGTATATTCATGTTGCTGTTTGGTGTTTGCTATTGGACTGGACTGCTGGTATCCTGACAATGCGGTGCAATTGGCCCATGGAACTGCATATAAAAAGATCTACATTCTCTGCCCCTATTAATCTTTGTCCTCTCCTACTTCTGGTTGGTGGGGTTGGAACTGAAGTAGAAACATTTAAGAACCCGACATAAAGCAGATTTTTGAAGCCTACACCAAAGAGCTCCTTTAAGAGTGCTGCCATTTTTGTTGTGGCAAATTTTCACTGGATCACAATCAGTCTGGGATGTCTAGTTGTCCTAAAGTCAAGTGTTTTAGAAAATAAGGAGTTAAGAAAAAATTTACATTTTGACATGATAATGCATTATTAAATATGGTAGCTTTAGCAATGATTTGTGTTCACCTGGCTTAGGCTTAATATCCACTCTATGGTTTAGCTTGAATTTCACCTATTAATATCCCAGAGATAGCAAGAGTTGAGAGCAAAGAAGATGCTATTATGATGGACAAGTTTGTGCTCTGTTCATAGTCTCTTAGCTCACTTGTTCAGTGAAAGGAGAAGTAGCACTTATAGGGAAATCTAATGTGGCTTGTCTGTACTCCATTCACAAATAGACCAGTTTTTCTAGGCAGTATGGAGGTGGCACTTTTACATACAATTTGATAGAGTGACAGTAATATATTTTCCTTATTAAATCAAGTAGCCTAAAGTTGCACTGTAGTTGTGTAAATTAAGGACCTAAGTTAAGTAACAGAATAATGAAAATATAGCTTGGTATCTTGTTCTACATCAGTGATCAGAATAATTAGATAGAAATAAAATCTAATTGGTCTCTAAGCCACAATATGGAGCAAAGGAAAACATCTCAAGAATTGCTTCTAAATATAGGCCATTTTTTTAAGGAACCAAAGAACAAGCCTAGCAGGCTAAGTACATGAATATATAGTGAATGATGTGTCCCTGTGCAAGGTGCTAAGAGCTCTGTCTACTGACAGTCTTACCAGTTAGAGAGAAGACATGAAAACAGATGACTATCCAGATAAATATTGCATATAGTAATTATGCACCAGCTATAAATACAGTGAGTTGATGTTTTTTTCCCTCCAGGGAAGTGCAGTTAAAATCAGGATAGTGATTTTGATGAGAAGAATATCAGAACTCAACGAACATGAGTTCAGAATTTTAAATAGCCTGGGGATCAGGTCATCATACTAAGGCATTTTATGTCACTGAGGAGAATTTTATTTGGCCCCTGTCACTCTCATGGGGTTTGCATGTGATGAGGCTAGTGCTCTTTTCTGTTTCTTTGTTTCCAGCATCAAGATTCCTTAGGTTATGATGTCCACTCATGTTAATTAGCCATGGACAAACTCCTGTACTTGCTTTTTCTTTGCTTGGGTCTTCTTCCATTGAAGTAAATGAAGAGTTAACTCCACCAATCCAAAATATTGACCTTTTGTCATCACTGAATAATGCCCTTTAATGTTAGAAAAGTATAAGTTCAAAAGCTAAATTATTGCTATAGGAGAAGGAAAAAACCATAAAATCCCTCATAGCTACATTTTTGTTAAAAGCCTATTAGTTTGGTTTTATAAGCTATAATAAAAATAGAATTTTAGACACAATGCAAAAGTATATTATCCTAGTGCCCAACACACACACACATGCACACACACACATACACACACACATGCACACACACACACACACACACACACATGTACACACATCTTCAGTGTAAAGTTTCTTATTTGGAGTTTCTGCAATTTCAGTTGTTTTCTCTTTTAATTTTGGCCACATCTTTGTTTCTTGTTGTATGACACTAGATGGCTTATGAGGAAGTGTCTGCCCAGCTTCTGTCCTGATGAGCAAAGTGATGCAGGAAAGAACTACATTTCTGCTTTGTACCTCTCTGTACTGGAAGAAACCAGAGCTTCAGAGGCTGTGGTCTTGTACTCGTCCATGCATGCTTTATTGTGATTTCCCCTGCTGCATCTCCTTATAAACATATACTTAGGATTCATGTCTACTCAAATGCACTACCATGGATCTATAATGGTTTCTGGTTCAAGTACACATTTCTTAGCATGGCATCTGATGTCCTTTTAAACAAAGTCCTAGTCATGCTAAACCTTTTATTCCCTTTGTCTATTCATACCACACTTAAGAATACACCTTTATCACACACTTTTATGTCTTCTGACTTTTGATATACTGCCTTCTCTCAGGAACCATTCTTTCACTCTCGGTTTTATATTTCCCTTGTAAGTCTTTATCTTAGCATCTCATACCCAGTGATCCAACTTACACTCCACCTCTTGAAATGTTCTGGGATAATTCTTCCCATCCTAATGTTAAAATAAAAGATCCCATTTTTTCCTCTATTTTAGTAAATTGGCTCATTCCAGGTCAAAGATGGAATCTTAAATGCTGTTTTCCTCCATGCCAAGCAAAATACTTGAAAACACAGTAAATACTGAGCAGTATAGAAAAATGTAAATGGGGAAATAGGTACTAAGAAGATATTAATAAACATAAACTGTGCCATTATATATAACCATCTATTGAATGTGCAACTTATAATTTGACTCACATAGTCACAGTATTCATGTTAATTTTGTTGCTGTACAATAAACAAATCCCCAGGTCAGTCATGAATTCCAGTCTCTTTGTGAGATCAAAGAGCTTCAGATGTCTATAACACACACAATTATTTTAAGTTTTTATTTCTGTATAACAACCTATCTCAAAACCTATAAGCTTATAATAAAATTTTATTGTTTTGTTTAAATTTGTGATTGGGGATTCAGGAAGGTTTGACTGCATTATTTGTTTATAGTTGGGACTGTCATATATATTCCAAGATTTTTGCTTTATTTCCCAGTGTTTTGATCTTCCTACTCTTCCTCTCATCATCCTAATCTAGGGTCTCTTTACATAGCTTGTACTTGTCCTTAGCAGGCCTTGAGTAGATGTTCCATCTGCCTGGTGGCTGGCCTTCCATGGTGACCAAGAGCCTGACTCTGTAATTATCACAGCGTATTTCTTCATACACTGTTGGTCAAACAGGAAACAGAGTACACCCAGATTTGAAGTGGAGAAACAGACAGGAATAGGATGTGGTGAGGTCACATAAAAAAGCAAAAACATGTAAGATAATAAACCTGTAATACTACAGCCATCATTGAAAACTGAATTCACGACATGGATAATATGTATTTGACAAAGCAGTGCTCAAAGATCTTTATTATAAAAAAGTCGATTAAGTTTTTATACATGCTTAGTATGAAAAGGATGAATCCAGTAAAGTATCTATGCAGCTTCTCTACCACAGACACTGGATCCATGCAGAAGAGGGCCAAACTGAGAACTACAAAAGACCAGTGCTGTTGATCCCCAGGTGAGAGGGGTGCAAAATGTGTGGTCTCGAACTTTTTGGCACAGGAGACAACCTGCTGAACAGAACACCAATAGCTCAGGCTCTAAGATCAACAATTAATAAATGGGACACCATGAAACTGAAAAGATTCTGTAAGGCAAAGGATACTGTCAACAGAACAAAATGACAAACTACAGACTGGGAAAAATCTTTCCCAACCCTACATATGACCCAGGGCTAATATCCAATATACAGAAAGAACTCAAGAAATTGAACATCACCAAACAAAATAATCCAATTAAAGATAGGTTACAGATCTAAACCAAGAATTTTCAACAAGGAATATCAACTGGCTGAGAAACATTTAAAGACATGCTCAATGTTGTTAGTTATCAGGGAAATGCAAATCAAAAGACTCCATTCCATCTTTTGCCTATCAGAATGGCTAAGATCAAAAACACAAGTGACAAAATATGATGGCAAGGCTGTGGAGACAGGGGAACACTCTTCTATTGCTGACAGGAGTGCAAATTTATACAACCACTTTGGAAATCAATCTGGCTCTTTCTGAGAAAATTGAGAATACTGCTACCTAAGGATCCAGCTATTCCACTCTTGGGCATATACCCCAAAGATGCTCCACCATACAAGGACATTTGCTCAACTATGTTCGGAGCATCCTTATTCATAATAGCCAGAATCTGGAAACAACCTAGATGTCCCTCAACCGAAGAATGAATAAAGAAGCTTTGGTATATTTACACAAGGGAATATTGTTCTGCTATAAAAATAAGAAAATCTTGAAGTTTACAGGCAAATGGATAGAACTAGAAACAGTCATCCTGAGTGAGGAAACCCAGATCCAGAAAGACATGCATGGTAAATACTCACTTATAAGTGGATATTAGCCCAACATAGATGTCTTCTGAGAGACTCCACCCATCAGGGATTGGGACAGATAATGAGACTTGCAGCCAGACTCTGGGTGAAGAGCTGATAGTTGTATGGAAGAGTTGGTGGATGGAAATGGAAAGAGGCGGTGTTCAGTATCTCCACAAGAATGCTTTCAAGGCTGACAGACCTGGATTCAGGGGGGCTGTACAAACTGATGCTCGAACAAAAGACATTGCAAGCAGAGAACCTAGACCCCCTGTACAGATGTAGCCAATGGGAATCTCATTCTGCACATGGGGAAGTGGGAGGAGGAGGGGACTGCCTCTGACAAGAACTCTAGTGTCTGCTATTTGATCAAGGTGCCCCTTAGCTGGGAGGTCATGTGGAAACACAGAGTAAGGGGATGCAGGCTATCCAGATGATTCCTGATAGTCTGTGGTCAGAAGGCGAGGGATGAGGACCCCATCTGTCAGAGGTTTAGGGGAGAGGAATAGAACAGAAAAGAGAGGTAGGGTGGGATCAAGAAGATAACAGCAAGAAGACCACAATGATATGCAATGTGAATTAATAATAATAATAATAATAATAATAATAATAATAATAATAATAATAATAATATGATAAAAGAAAATACTGCCAAGCAAACAAACAAACAAAAAGCAACCAGAAAGGCATAGTTTAAATTCAGATGCCATACTATTTTTTAGAAGGGATTTGGGAACCACAGATTTGGGTATCCTTGGAGAGAAAGCAATTCCTAGAACAAGTTAGTCCTCTGTGGACATAGAGTGAATACCAAGGGTTCCAAACATGCTTGAAGAGATTGTGTCCCCAACAGATGACTTTGGGTAAAGTCTCTGCTGATAGGTTTCCCTGACTTAAAGAAAAATAGCAGTGCTACATATTTGTCCTTTGCCTTACAGTTTGACAGCAAATAGAGCAAAATTTTTCAAACTGTGGGTTGTGATCCTATTAGTGGCTTATGAAATCAATTTAGTGGGTTGGGGTCAGTAGCTTCAAATAAACGAAATCCAATCTGAGGTGTAAGGAAAGTTTATATACACAAGAATGCACAGGTGTGAGAGTGAGAGCAATATTGCAATGCAAGCTGGGCCAATGTCAGAAATGTTTTAAAGCCCCTATAATAGAGCATCTGTATCCTCCCATGAACTCTCTCTTGGTACCACTTTCAAAGGCAAAGCCTGGCCCTAGAGGGACTGTTGGTTTGATCCAGCATGGCATTTCTGATGTTTCTAATGAAAAATATTTTGTTTGGAGCCTAGAATGACAAATAGCTTTCAGTCCAACGGAAACATCATTTTCTAAGGGAACAGATTGCTTTGCAGACAGTGTACAGCAAAATAAAGCAGCTCACCTCCACAGCTCATGCCCTCCATTGCCCGTAAAGACTTTCTATATGAGATTTTCCCCCTCTCACTCTTTTCAGGCTTACATTTAGTTGAATAGATTTCCCAAGAGCTTAATTCTTCACCTATTCAATGTTTCTGACCCTTTGACAGTGTGCAAGTATTACCTCAGGCACATTGGAGGGTAAGGCCTGAAGTATTGAGCAACACATAATAGTACTGTGATTGCTGTATCTGATAGGACTGGGTGACTTGCTGCATCACACTTAGGAAGTCTGTGCTCACGGGTTCTGTAGAGGGTTGGAAGGGGGCAATGTTCTTTACTTTGCTCTTTCTCCTCCCATTCCTTCCTGTCTACAAATATTTCCCGACTCATCTTGTCCACACAGTAAGTGCAGAGTAGTTTAATTTAGCTTCTGTTTTTAACTGCAAATCAAACTCCTTAGAGGTGATGGTTAGTTATGACTGCTATAGATATTTTATAGTGTTTCTCAAGCATGCGATTACACTTAATAATCAGAATGAACCCATGTGTTGCTTATCCTAAGTATTTTATTTTAAATTTACAGAAGTTGAAGCATTGAAAAAACAAATGTCCCTGTTCAAAGTCATACACGATGTTAAACAACAGACCTGAACCTCAATTTTTGACTCCAAATCCCAGATCATACTGCAGTTAGCCAGAGGGAAAAAATGGGCCTGAGCTAACTTTCTGGACATGTGCAATTTTCTTGATTTTATTTTAAGTTTCTTTCCTAAGGATGCCTTCAGGGCATCTATCCCTTTATTGGTCCAGTTCTCAAAATTAGGCAATTGTTCAATTTTGCCCTACTTCCAGAAGCTAATGTCACTGAAAAAAAAAAACTAAAAATACAATAGTGAAAAGTATTCTATAATAGTCAAGGAGAAATGTTTAATGTAAGCATTTTGTTAACCTGATTACCAATCAAATTTCAGTATCCACTTGGACCACACTCTGTGAGTGTGGTATTGGGTTCCCACATGTAATAGGCAAGGGAAAGGGAAACCATCATATATTCTCAAGGAGGCCTTATGGATATATCACATATGGATAAGAGGGTTTACAGCTGACTAACAATTTTTGTGTTGATTTTCTAGACACCTTAAGAGTTTGTCAGATTAATGTAAGTGTTGCAACTTAACAAAAGAGATCCTGAATGGCTCTGCACCTCAGAGTGGGTTATATCTTGTTAACTAAATACTTTAACTATAATTATACTATAACATATGGCTAAACTATAACATGGCTAGATAATTTAACCATAATTATACTATAACATACCACATTAATATACACTATATCTCACTCAGTTTGAACTTCAGAACAAAATACTAATGTACCCTTTATCTCCATGCAATGCTATGAAATATCTCTCTTTCCACACTTTCTAGACTTGTCTTTCAGTCCTAGGTGAGTATGCATTCATTACATTGCTATTCAGTGAACACAGGGATAATCTTCCACTGTGATTATACTTGGGTAAGGTTTGACACCGAAATGCTCCCCTCAGGCTCACGGGTTTCAACATTTGGTCTCCAGATGGTAGTGCTGTTTTCAGAAGTTGATGTGCCTTTAGGAGGTGGAGCCTAGCTGTCAAAGTGGAGTTGCTGAGGGCTGATACTTAAGGCTAGAGCCCAGACTCCCACCCAGTCCTGTCCTCTGCCTGCTGCCACTCCATTGCCATGGATTTGGTTGCTATTGCTGCCATGGCATCACAACTATGAGAAACTGTAGTTTCAGAAACAAGAGCTGGAGTAAATCTTTCTTTCTTTACATTGTTTCTGTCAAGTATCTTGCTTCACCAGTGAAAAACAGAACTAATAATATGATAACTGTGGGTATAACTCATGTGTCCCAGGCCAGGCATGAACAGTGGAAGACTATAAAACTAGGAACAATCACATTGATTTGCTAGTCACCTGTGCAGCTCTCACAGCAGTTAAGTTCAGGAAGTCAAGGTCTTGACTCAGCATGTCAGAGTCTACTGAAAGTGGGGACCATTCTGACCTTACACTAATTGGCCTCATTTCTTCTTCCCATTTTCTGCATGTGCTACCCTTTTGTTGCAGTGACAAAATAAGTAAAAAAGTCAATGTAAAAAATGCAATGTCCATTTTGGGTCCCAATTTCAGTTGTTTTAGTTCAAAATCAATTAGCTCCATTGTTTTTTTTTTTTTTTCTAAATAAGTGAGAGTACATGGAGGGGAGACTTCTTAGTTCATAACTGTGCAGCAGAGAGAAAGAGAAAAGTGCTTAGGATAAGATATGCATGTCAAAGTCATCTTCCAAGTCACCATTTACTCCAAAGTGGCTCTACCTCCTAGTAGCCTGTTCAGCTGTGAGATCAATAGCCTAGATTGATTGTTGTTAAAATAGCACCTTCATATTCCAATAACCTTTTAAATAGAGTCACCAGCTTGGGATCCAAATCTTCATAAATCTTTACAGAATAATTCAGAAATTAATTTACAGAAATGTTTGTGCCTGTCCTGCAGTGTGAAGTGCATTTGATCTAGCTCCAAGAATCCTCAAGTGTCAACAGTTCTAGCATGGCTGTAAAGTTCAAATCCAAGCTCTGAGTCTCATCTGAGATCAAAGGCAAACAATTAGCCAGCGAGGTCTTATTAGGAGTATAAAAAGGAGGGTCAGGTGACAGCCAGGCCAAAAGCCAGCAGGAGAAACATGAAATCCTGCAGTGACATGTTTAGTATCTAGACCACACATAGACACAAGCTCCAAAGTCTTGGTTAGCCCTGAACTAATGACCTTACCGATGCCATTCTCCTCATCTTGCTTTACTTACAACCTGCAGCTTCTCTCAGCACATCCCAGGTTCCTTGCAAAGAATAGATGGTTACAAATTGTGCCACCAGCAGGAGGATGGCTGCAGTATTCTCGGAGTGCCTGGGTGGTTGAAAATGGAGAAACAACTGGACTATTAGAAATGTGTTATTGCCAGGCATGGTGGCCACTCCTTTAATCCCAGCACTTGGGAGGCAGAGGCAAGTGGATCACTGTTATTTTAGGGCTAACTTGTTCTGAAAAGTGAATTCCAGGACAGCCAAAGCTACACAGAGAGACCCTGTCTCAAGGTGCCTCCTTCCCTCCAAAAAAGAAATGTGTTATTAGCTTGAAGTGTCTGAAACTGTGAGCCATGTCTCTCGTGTCTTGTCACAGTGATGAATAAACATGCTATTCTATGTCCATTTCCTAGCAGAATCTCTGTCTCTATCTGACCTCCTAGCAAAACAGTGTTTACTGTCCACACTCATATCAGCAGTGGGCTCACTGGAACTTACACTGAGATCATCCGTTATACTTTGCTTAAACAGCCTTGGATTTCCCTGGCCCATGGGTTCACATCTTTCCAAACTTTTTCCCAAAAACCTATTCTAACGGCTTCTTCAGCATGTAGACAGAGATCAACAGCAGTGACCCACTTCCCATGCCAGAGTTCTGCATGAGTCAGCTTTTCACTGCTGACTCACTGACAAAACAACTGAGAGAAATAACTTTTTGCCTCATGGTTCCAGAGATTTCAGTGTGATTAGGGGCAGCTGCCTTGCTATGTGCTTGAGGAAAAGTAAAATAGCACAGTGACTGGGGCATGTAAGAGAGTTTTTCACTACATAAAGACCAAGACACAACAGAAGAGAAGCAATAAGGTGCCCCGGAAAAGGCATCTCACTTCAAAGGCGGGACTCAGGGTTAGGGTTAGGGTTAGGGTTAGGGTTAGGGTTAGGGTTAGGGT
>OU015742.1:100000233-100050855 GCA_907169655.1 Acomys percivali
TTAGGGTTAGGGTTAGGGTTAGGGTTAGGGTTAGGGTTAGGGTTAGGTTTCTTCTAGGCTCAAGCTCCTAGTGGACACTGAGCTGTGAACTCATCAGGTCACCAATGGTATAATTTATTTATGAGATTACTACCCTCAGGGCCCATTCCTCTCATATTGGGTGTACTGTCTGAGGTCAAAGCTTTCCAAACCTGAGCCTGTGCCTTGTGTATTGGTGTTGGTGTTGGTGTTGGTGTGCTCTTCAGATTCGGGTAATAGCATCCCAACTTTGGCTTCTGGAGCCATTTAGGCTTCTGCCTATGCCCTCTTGTTTCCAAGTCTGAATTTCTTTAGGTCTACCTTTACTTCTGCAACAGTCTTTAGGTTCCTCGTGCTTTGCAGATCACTGATGGCCCATGGTCATTGCCAGTGTCTCTACTGTATCCTCTGGAGAGGACACTGTTTTTTACCGAGTTACTTCTGGACTACAAACCAGTTCTTCAACTGCTGTCTGCCGTCTGGCAAGGATCAGATCTCACTTTACATAGGCCTTACTTTACTTCTATGTCTCTCATCACTATAAAGTTGAGATCCACTTCAATCCTTTCATTTAAAAAAAGGATTATTACTATTCCTAAGAAGGTTAACTTTGCTTTTTATGTGTGTAATCAGATGTACTGTGTGCAGCACTCTTGTCTAGAATACAGAAACTTCTAACCCCAAAGGCAAACCAAGGGAGGGGAAAGAACTTGGATCCTATGAGATTTTTTTTCCATTTTGCGATAACATAACATAAAATAAAATAATAAAATAAAATAACAAAGGTTGGCTTGGTGTTAGACACCTGGTATATAGAGAATTCTATATCTTGTCATTTGCCCAGAAATACTAAGTCTTCCCAACTGTTTAAGCAGACGTTTTCTAAGCTTGTGATATCTGTAAGTCTAGTTAGCATAAATTTTCCTAAAACTTAAGAAATGGAGAAAGCAGGTGTGTTTCTTTGAGACCATAAGTACTAGTCTTCAATGTCTTACACTTTTGAAAATTACTCATGAATTTCCATTAAATGTTATTTATTTGCCTATACAGGTTAGTCTTCATTGTCAATGTGACTAAGTTTAGAATTACATAAAAGATGCTTCTGGGCATGGGGTGAGGGCATTTTCAGTGGTGATTCACTAGAACAGTGACCTAAATGTTGGTTATTGTTGACGTTTTCCAAAGCCTGGAAACACGACAATCTAAGGAGAAAATCCAGATGAGCATCCTGAATCACCCAATTCTACTTTGTGCTCTGAAGAAGTGCAAGGAAGCAGATCCATGCTTTGTTTCCGCGGCTGGCACAATGACAGACTGTGCCCTCCAGCTGGGGACCAAATCAGCAACAACAACATCAACAACAGCATCAACTACAACAACAACAGCAAAATCCTCCTCCCTTTGAGTTGTTTCTTCTCAGATATTTAGTCAAAAGTATGATCAAAATAACTATTAAATTGCTCACTGCATCCTAGCTTTGCCATGGCAACCTGTAATGAGATGTAGAACTAGTTGCTTTCCTGTAGCACTTGGCTAATATTCCATCTTCTATTTCTCCAAACTTCTGCTGGAACTTGTACCTCAGGCTTGAAGTCTATCAGTGGCTCCTGCATCTTGCTGAGCTGGACATATTGATCAGATTGCCCACATAAAACCTGAATTTCCAGTTCATGTCTGCCAACCTCGTTTCTTGCTTAGGCCATCTCATTTGAAAAAAGGGTCCAAATTGTGTTGCCTGACTTTGTTGGGAGGGATAGCTGTGCCTGCAACTTCCAAAATTTCCTTTCATAAGTTGAGCTGGTATTCTGGGCCAATCTTCCATCTGCACTTGTTGTCAGGTGCCGTACTTTCCTACAGATCACTCATAAATAACTTACTTGGCTAAGAGATAGGGGGTGTTATAAAATGAAGAGGAATAAAACTCCCATCATGATACAAAGCTACTAAACTCACCTTTATAATTGACAAAACAAAGCAGTATAGCTTCAATGTTTTTCTCTCCTTATCTCCATGATGAACATGATTAGTAGATAATATTTGAGTACTTCCTCCATGTCTCCTTCCCTTCCTTCTTTTCTTCCTGTCTTTATAGTTATTGGACACCTTCTAAATATACTGCATTGTCCAGAGTCTTGAACAACTTGAAAAATCATAGATGAAGATGTTTCTTCCTTGAGGGTAATACATTCTAAATCTAGGAAAAATCAAGCAAACTCATGGGAAATATTAGATGTCAAACAGTAATGGTGACAATATTTATGTCATGAGATAGATTAAGAACTGTTAAGTACTCAGAGGGTAGTACAAGCTGGGAAGAGGGAGGGAGTGGATGCAGGAAATGTTTTGGAGAAGTGCTGGGCTGTGATAGTGTTGTTGAAAATGTGGCATAAGGGAACATAAAAGGACATGCCCATAGATGGGAACAGTACTTTCAAAGCTTCTTCCTTTTGGGGAAAATGCCTGAGTCATTCAGAGCAGAGATGTTGCCATTTGTCAATTAATGTCCATCTTATTTCAGAATGAATGCAGAGTGCGTAGATGAGATTACCGACCAAGTCAGGAGGCACTCATGCTTTGCCCCCCCGAGTTTGGAGACTGAATAATTTGATATGGAGGGTACTTGTTTCGGTTTGTTTTGATATTTAAGTCCATAAAGATAATTGCAGAAAGATCTATAAGTTGCTGTCAAGAAAGAGGCGACTTTAGGAAATATGGTTGCCGAAGACAGGAGTAGAAAATGTTACTATCCCAAGTAAAATACCTCCCACAGTCACTCTGGTTCTTAAAAAATGGATTTTTGTTACTCTGCTATGCATAGTAAGATGTTCCTTAAGTGAAACCCTACCTTTTTCTTCCTTTAAAAGCTGTTCAGAAGCATGGAGTTAGTATCCTTTTTATTATAACCAAGGAACCATAGATCAGGTGAAGGGAATTTGTTCAAATCTAGCCCCCTACTAAAGACAGTGAGTCTCACGAAGAAATGGTCTCAGATCCATAGCTATCAAGGCTTCCAAACTTGGAGTAAAAGAAAAGTTATGAAACGACCTTTTGAATATCCTGTCTCACAAAAGGTTATAGTAGCTACAATGGAAATAAAACAATGAAGTTCTCTACCCCTGAGATGGATTTTCTTGGTGGTGAACTTGGTTCCACTTAGATGGGAGAATTGTCTTTCATCATAGCGCTTGTAAATAGTAATGTGTAATCGGATTGGCTCAGCTGTCAATAGTTTTACTTTTCTTCCCCAACAGCACAATTGTACATATGCCCCAAAGTTTGAGATCTTATTGCTAATTTCCTAGATTTATTGAGTTATTTTTTATTACACTCTTCAGGGTCAAAAGTAGAAAAAAAATCCAATTTCTGATACAGCTTTAATCTAGCGAAGACTGTGGGGGAACTAATAGAAATTCAGTCATAAATTCAAAATGCACAGAACATGTTGGATGGGAGATGGCGAAGGATGGAAGATTTAACCTGTCACTTACACAGAAGACTAGCTCCCACATCTCCCAGTGAAAGGGACTCCATACAAATGCAGGCACAGAAGTGTACCGATGGTGAGAGGTTTTAGCACTACTACATGATTTTCCTGAGCTTATGACAATGAACTTGATTTTTATGCTTGTTAATTATGTTAACATCTTCCTAGGCTACAGTCTGGGGACAGCTCACGTCTATGATCCTGCTGTGTGTGTGGCTGTGTGAACTAAAGGAATGAATCCTGCCTTCAATAGGACCGCCATTCTCAACGTGTGGGTTGCAACCCCTTGGGGGTTGCATATCAGATATTCTGCATATCAGATATTTACATTACGATTCATCACAATAGCAAAAGAACAGTAGTGAAATTTCTAATAAATCTTTTTATCATTTGAGGATCACAACAATTGGAGAAACTATATTAAGGGTTTACAGTGTTAGGAAAGTTGAAAACCATTGTGGCTTAGGAAGTTCATAACATGACTTCTTTGTTTCTGTATTTCACCATGCCAAAACTTGTGCCTGGCAGGAAGGAAGCCTATAGTTCATCCTTACTAAATTAAGAAGGATGTTCTAATAGGAACTGCTGCTGTGGCTTTAGCTCCTTGTAAGTTTATCTGGTATGCACAGGCTGATTGACTAATCATAAAAGTTAAGATTATCATGATTGTTAATTTTTTATGTATAGCTTGATTGCCTTAAGGAATACCCAGGTAAAGTTGGTCAAACATTCTTTCTGGGTGTGTATGTAAAATTTATTGAAATAGATTAGCATTTGGGTCAGTTGATAAAGAAAAGACGTGTTCCAACTAATATGGACAGCAGACATCATCCAGTCTATCGGGGACCACAATATTAGAAGGTGCAGAAAGAGTGATGTATTATTTTCCTCCATTGAGACACCGATTTCTCCCACTCTTGGGCATCTACTGTGTCAGACAAGGATGTTTTAACAGTAAAGACCATAGCACTCCCATGCTTTAAGCAGGAAAGAGCATTACAGCCACTGCTGTCTTTTGGACAAGAACCAAATCATGCCACTTGTTTCCTAGTTCGCAAATACTATGGGATTTCTTCATTTTCATATCAGTCTGTTCCCCGGGAAAACCTTTAGTAGCACAAACACTATGTGTTTTCTACTCTTCCTTAACCAGTCTAGAAGGATTATAAAGAAAAGAAGAGTCATCTACTTTTGGGTGCAGTTTGTATGTTTGTGCCCAGAACACTAACGTGGAAGTGGGGCAGTTGTGAGAAAAAACGCACATGTCTGATAGAGGCAGTGCCAGGGTCCTGCAATGCAGCCTCATTCCTGTGCTGTGTATAGCCTGAGACTGCCCTGGTGACAGCTAGTTCCCCAACCCTCTACCAAGGATCGTGGCCTATGATGATGTCACAGTGCACTTGATGCTAGAAAATATGCCAACCTCTTATGTCCCCATAAATTCTGTTTTTTCAACTCTATTTCATACTTTTCTACTTTAGGCTACTGTTGTCAGTAACACACATAACATTTTCTACAAACTCAAAGGCACACACACAAATGATGCACTTTTTTGGGTTGTTGTTCTTTGTTTTGTAATTATTTATTTACTTTACATCTTGGTCACAACTTCCTATTTCTCCTCTCCCCCCAGTCCCTCCTTCTCACCGCATCTCCCTGTATGCGTCCCTTCTTTTCCTCTCAGAGAAGGGAGATCTTCTATGGATATCAACCAGCCTGAATTTCTTAAAACTGGCTCATGAATTTTATTCATCTGTATTGTTTATTTTAAAATTTATGCATGTGTGTGTATATATGTCCCTCACTGGACTGTGAGTTTTTCAGCTGTGGAAACCAAATCATTAAATTTTACTTTATCTACCACATGGTAGATTGCCAATTCCTATTTAACTAGCATCAGTTTTTAAGGCGTTTGAATTTTCTTGGTATAGCAGCGAAGGGGAGAGCAGGCTGACAGTGAGTGAGAGAGCAGTGTCTCTTGCCATGAGCCAGCCATAGGATTTGTTACCAGCCCAGAGCAAATTGTTCCAGTTCCTTCCTTAGATTTCTGCCTCTTTTAAAACAAAGGCATAATGCATGAGGCTAAAGAAGGAGCCGCAACAGCACCTCTTTTCTGGTTATTGCTATTTCAGGCTTCCTTCTGTTGGATCCACAGCTCCACTGTGGATATATATATATGAATACGAATATATGTCTTCATCAGAAACAACCTCTGTCTTGGATTTGGTCAGCTTCTAATTATATTTTTTGAGGCAGGTCAGTAAAAATATAGAAGGATAAATGCATTCCTTTTTTTTTTCTAGGTGAATTACCTCTCCATTTACCTTTGAGGACATTGAGAAAAGAAAACTTATTAGCCTCTCTAAAGCAACGTTACACCTGATGGCCAAATTGTCATTTTGAAGAAATCATCTTCTCTACCTAGGCAGAGTACTTTAACAAATTTCTCTTACACTTCTGAAGAATGAACATAGGTTGGGGTATGGCAGGAGACCACACATATTTCACCAACTTCTACTTTGTTTTGTTTGGTTGGTTGGTTTTTGAGACAGGGTTTCTCTGTGTAGCTCTCACTGTTCTGGAACTTGCTCTGTAGACCAGGATGGCCTCGAACTCACAGAGATCCACCTGCCTCCGCCTCTGGAGTGCTGGGATTAAAGGGATGTGCCACCACTACCCAGCCTAACTTCCACTTTGTAAGAAAATCCTCTCCAGGCTAGATTTATCCATTCAATTCCTTGGTACTCTCACATCTTTTCTCTGTCTTCCTGTATATTCTTGAAATATATTTCCATCCAACTTTCCTTCTTTCAAATTTGGTGAAAAATGGCTGGCTAGTTCTGATCCCTTTTGAACTATTTGGTGCTGCCATTTTCCTACCAATACCCAATTAATACCTGGATTTGTTTCTCCTGTCCTCTTAGGCTGTTGGAACTTTCCCCAATAATTTTAGGGTGTGCCTCAGGGCTTTGATATAACCTTCCAGAACATGGACCTCCTTGATTTATTGCTTTGTTCTATGGTCACCACACCTTCCCCGGCATACAGCCTCCCCTTTCTGCCCATAGCCAGCAGCACCTTCCTCAGATTGTCTCCTCTGAATTTTATGGAAGTGAAAACACCATTCCCAGGTGGATGGCACCGGAAGACTTTTCCTTGAGACACAGGAACAAATAAACATCCTGGATCCTGAAGGAATGACAGACCAAAGGAACAATTCCATATAAGCTTAGCTCAGAGGAGCAAGCAGTTCATTGGACACTTTTAGAGGAATATAGGTAAGAGGTTACTTAAAATCACATTACCAAAAATTCCTCCAGGAACTGAGCTGCTATAGCTGGTCTTTGCTACTTTGTGGGTTCTTCTCTTTTCCACCTTTTATCTCTCCCCAGTTTCACTTTTACCCTCTGTTCCTAGATAGAAGAGAAAGAAGGATAGAATGGAGAGACAGACAGACAGACACACACACACACACACACACACACACACACACACACACAGAGAGAGAGAGAGAGAGAGAGAGAGAGAGAGAGAGAGAGAGAGAGAGAGAGAAATCTGTGAAACTACTTTCTTGTTTCTTCTTGAGCATGCCTCCTAACAAATCACAACTAAACTATCTGAATTGACCAGCAATCCTTTTGGTGCTTTAGCATTTATGTACTCTCTGAAAAAATCCCAGGAATTCCAAATATCACATAATTGCAGAAATTATCTGCAGTGGGAAAAACATGCTTCTGTTGGCAGCACATCACAGTTAGCTGCTGTGAAGCAGCCCCATATCCCCACACCTGGGGTTAAATCGAAAACACTCTTATACTATTTCCATGGTTTAAAAAGTAATTTATTCATATCACATTCTGATTGTTATCCCCTTGCTTGTATCTTCCTGTTCCCACCCTCCCTCCCTCTTCTGGCCTATTCTCCTCCCCTAGACTTCGGACAGGGTGGCCCTCCTACACCACCATCTGACCACCACCTATCAGGTCTTCTCTGGATAGCCTGCATACCCTTCCTTTATGTGCCTACAGGGCCTCCCAGCAAGACAAAGTGATCAAATCTCAGGCAACAGAGTTCATGTCAAAGACAGTCCCCTTTCTCTTCACAACCATGGAGGATGAGCTGTCCATTGGCTAGATCTGAACAGGAGGTCTAGTTTTACTGCATGCATTGTCCTTGGCTGGTGCAGGAGTTTTTGCCCCAGCCCCAGGTTGATACACCATCCTTGATTGTCTCCTTGTAGGTTTTTCAACCCTCTGAGTCCTTCTATGCTCCCATTCCTCCATACCACTGTCACATTAAGCTAGAGTTTTCCCTTCATTTGCCCATCTATCTCCTTTATACTGTAGCATCTCTGGAGACAGCATAGAACAGAATTACCTCAGCTGGAAGAGCAAAGCAGAGCCAGAGAAAATGTGTATCTGGGGTCTCAGATGAAAGCTGGTGAACACTCCCAATCTGCTTCTATGAGGGAGTGTCAACAGTCTGATCTGGTAAGTGTCTTGCTTTAATGATCACAGATGCTCTAAGATGGTGAGGGCTTCATATTACCTGGAGAACAGCATTCCTCACCAACTTAAACTTGTGGTTCATAAGTAAAATAATGTGGTTCATAACAAAATAATCCTGCCAAATTTTTAGTCATTTTCTTTCTCTCACAGACATAACTTCTCAGTATAATAAATACAAATGGCCTTAGTTTTTCTATGAACCTCTTTGTTCTCCAGTGACACCATGCCCACTGGTTTCCCTCTTATCTTAATGTTCTTTGCAACTATCTTCTCTTCTTGGTTTCTGAACCCTGTGCTTGCCAGAGCACAGCTCTGTGCTCATGTCCCCTAGGGCTCTTGTCTCCATGTGATCTAAAGCATAGACTTAGAATTGTAAAATTCCACCATTTTAGTAGTTTCAAGATCTACACAGATCTATATAGCTATTTATGAAGAGTAAGTGTGAATGTCACCAATACTAGGAAAATAGGAACCAAGAGTGAAAACCTTTAAAGAAAGACTCCCACATAAGACTTTGAAGCCACTCCAGAAACTTGCTGTGGTGCTGTGGATATGTGTGATGTGGTGTGTGTGTGTGTGTGTGTGTGTGTGTGTGTGTGTGTGTGTGTATGTCTGGTTTGTGTATGTATGTATGGTTTGTGTATATATGTGGTATGTGTGTGTATGTGTTTTTGTGTGGTTTGTGTATATGTGTGATATGTGGTGTGTGTATATTTGTGTGTTGTTTATGTGTGTATCGGCACCATGTGTGCCGATTGTGTATGTGTTTGTATTGCTTGTGTATATGTGGTGTGTATGTGTGGATTGTGTGTGTCTAACAGCTATAAATCATATTTAAAATCTCTTGCTGAACGTAGAGGTGAAACTATAGGCATATATGAGACAGTAATGGAACCCAGAGAGTTACAATGTCTTGGGGACATGGGGGAAAAGGCAGTTTTGTCCCCCAACTTTTTTCATGTCAGTCACTGCTGATCAATCTTGTCTGGACCACTCATGGTGACTTACTCAGCACATACTTATGTGAGCTGGATTTCATCTACTTTTCAATAAATACATGAATGGCCATGACTTTGTACTGTCATTTTTCTTTAACCCTACTGTTATCTCTGGACCACAGCAGAGAAGAAAGTAGGTCATATATTCTTTTAGCACTGCTCATGCACAAAGCCTTGCACAGTGAATACACTAGCACCTCGCACAGATTTGACAGGAGGGCTCAGTGTATAGCAATGTGTTTGCATAAAGGATAATATCTTCTCTAAGTAGTTTTAGATTATAAGGCTCACAGTGTTTTCTTTCCCCATAGTGGTATATGTGTGTGGGTGTGTGTGGGTGTGGGTGTGTGTGTGTGTGGGTGGGTGTGTTGAGAGAGAGAGAGAGAGAGAGAGAGAGAGAGAGAGAGAGAGAGAGAGAGAGAGAGAATGGTCACAGGTATCATACCATGTCATGTTTATTCATCCTGTGCTAAGCAGGTGGATGATTGAGTCCTACCTTAGGAGTGAGTTTTGTTAACTCTCTCCATACCCATGTCTTCAGTGGATTCTTGTTAATTCCAGATTGTGAGTGTTATGTCTGGATCTCTGCAAGCTTCTCTAGGAAGTTAATCCTAAAGTCATAGATAGGCCATAGAAAGGCCATTAGTATCACTTCATAACTCGGTGAACTCTGCTCTGAGAGGTCAAATGGTCTGATTCTGCACTTCTCAGAAGTGTATAAGGCTTCCTCATCAAAAGCTGCTGTCTATACCTGTGGCGTCTCTAATTCATAAGCTCTCGGCAAAGCCATAGAATGTGAGTTTGTAACAAGTTTCAAGATGACAGATAAGTGCTGCTGTCATTCTCATGGGCTGATTTCCCTCAGCCCATATTCTGCCTTAGGTGCCTTCCCTTAGATGCCTTCATTCAATGGCTATCTACTGACACAAACTCTACAGAGTGAGGAGAGGCACTGTGTTCTTTCACTTCCTCTGTTTGAGTGGACCTGTTTATGTATCACCTCTGTAAGCTACATTTTAACATCTGGCACATGTGTGCTCAGTGAGTGTTTATTAAATCCAGCTGTTTGAGGTAAATTTCTTCAGTGAACAAGGAGAACATGGTTGGTATCACAGTGGGAGTTTAAATGTTCCCGCAAGAGTAAAAATATTGATTCTTGAAAGGTGAAAAGTGGCTTCACGAGAGTTAAGAGACAGTTTATGTGTGGGGTTGCATGTCCATAGACAGACATGATTGTGAAGAAAATGTCTAACTGAAAAAAAGGTTGAGAAATATTACTATAAGAGAATATTCCAGAAAACAGTTGGACTTTCACCCCAGTATCAATCCAAGTGCTTGCTAACATGGGAATTATAAGCTTGCTTCATTTATTTTCCTTCACTAACTCTGAAGGGACACACACTGGCATATAGCAGATATGCAATAAATATCTCCTGCATAATTAATAACCTATCTAACTTCCTACTTTTAGAATACTTGTAGAATTCTCTTGTTTATGTTCTCTGTTTCTAAAAGTTATTATTCGTTTTTAATTCTTATGATTTAATTTACTTTTAATGTTTTATTATTATTTCATATATGTCTGCTTTTATACTCTCTTTGTGGTGTGTGTGTGTGTGTGTGTGTGTGTGTGTGTGTGTGTGTGTGTGTGTGCCTGTGTTTGAAAGAACATCTTTCACCAACACAGTTTCTCCTTCTATGGAGGAGGACTCTAATGCATTTGTTTATTTTTGTGTATATTTATATGATAATATTTGTATAGTTGTGTTTGATAAAATATTTTTGTGTGGGGGAGTGTAATATAGAATGCATGTGGATGTGAGAAGACAACTTGCTAGAACTTGTTCGTTCCTTCCACCAATTTGGTTCTGGAAATTGAATTTTGGTTATAAAGCTCAGTAGCAAGGCCTTTGCCTGCTACTTGACTGGCTCTCTCATTTATTTTGCTTCTTGCCAAACAAGATTTGCATGCTGATGGTCTCATACTCCTTGTAATCATTACTCAGTTACTGCAAGAACAGGCTTAGTAGACTGCCTTTTATATACAACCTCCACAGATAGGGTAAACTATCCTTGCTCAAGTCTTCCTGTGTTGAAATGATCCACTGGATGAACTCTACATTGTTAAGCCAGATGGTTGAGTTCTGAATGTGTGTGTTCCAAGTCTCGAAACCTGAATTTCTCTTTGTTTTCTGTTAGATGTCCTTGCTTCCATAAGTTCCCCTTTGTCCTGTAAGCATAGGACATATTTTTGCTAAAGAACCTTGAGCTGCTTCGGAGAAATCAGCTTTCTGAAGGTATTACAAACCTGCAGAGAAAACAAGGAGTCACTGCCGAGGGCTTCTTCAGAGGGTGCTGGGAAATTATATGCTGTTTCTTCTGTATTCAATACCAAGTTATTAATATTCCTGCCAGAACTAGCAATGCCTTCCTGCTTTTCTCCCATGGGTGACATCTTTTATCTCCTTCTTCTTTCCACTCTTTTTCCTCTTTTGTTATATACCTTGATCTATTTATTCCCTCCATTTCACTCAATGTCTGATTTCCTTCAGGCAATTGTCCTGAATTATTTAATAGTTTTCCACTTTTTTCGGTTACTCCATCCTCATGTTTTCTTTCCTTGCGGTCCCAGTACCCTTCTGTGTGTATACACAGCTCACTCAGCAGTCCCACTCTCTCTAAGTCATGTCTGAAGGTTGCGTTTGGACTCCAGGCTGAAGTTACACAGCTCCAGGTAGTGAGCTGGGGCGGAATATGCCTCAGTGGCTGGCTTTGGGGGTTAACAGATTCTATCACTTTTTCCAAGAAGCACAGCAGGCAGATTGTAACTGGTAATGAAGATTCATTGCTCCATCATTCTGTTAGACTGAACAGAGTGTGGGTTCATTGTATTCAGCTTTCAGACTCTCACTGAGCTTTGCTCAACATAGCTCTAGGTCAAGGAAAAAAGAACACTTTGTTATTAAGAATACACATATTCTAACTCTTTGAGGTTTTCAGGTCTGCTAACAGCTTCAAGAATTCCCTGCTAGGAGAAAATCCTCTTACACACAGCTCCATATGTTTTATACACCCACTCATATACACCTTCTTGAACCCGCTCTATGGAAAGTACTCATGTTTTCCTGTAGCTTTCCACGTAATCAGAAATAGATGACAATATGATAACATGGTTATGTGGAGAATAAGAGCCATCTATCAAGAAATATCACAATTGGAAGGGATGGAGAAAAATGTAAACCAAAGAAGGTGTAATGATAGGAGCATTTTAGGATAGGACAATCCAGTGCAAGAGAGCTGAGGGCAGTGACAAGGCATCTTAATTATTCCTCAACTTCTTCATTTTCTTTTCCCTTGCTTCATAGCTATGTTGAGAAAGAATTAGCAAAATACTTTGTGGTAGCCTCAATCATTTGCTGGCTAGACTGCTCATTGCCTGACTTTGAGATGCTACCCACTCTCATGGCTCTCAGTGCTGCCAAATGCCAACTTTACAGAAGGGCACTCAGAGCTTACATTTCATCCATGGCCATTTCTATCTCCTTAAATCAAATGTAGAATTCCTTCTTCAACTACTATTTTCCAAGTTCCTACAGGCAAGCTAGTCGGTGAGTTCCTGGTTACAAAAGGAGTGTTGGGGACCAACAGCCATTTTCTGATTTTTGTTAAGTTTGGTAAATGTTTATGGAGACTTTGCCAGATAAAATGCATGACAGTGTCATTTCAAATAGTTCAATCAAGAATATCCTGAGACAAATGTAACACAGAGTTGAAATGTGCCAGTATGCTCCCCTTTCCTACCCAGAAGATACCTTGTATTTGGAAAGTATCTGCCTCTCTAAATAAATATGTAATTTAATAAGCCATATCACAGTAAAAGTCTCTGGCTTTAAAAAGATACTATTTGTTTTATTTTTGTAGATATAATATAACTATCCCATGTATCCTTTAGTTTTCTCTTTTCAAATCCTCCCATATAACTGTCCATACTCAATCCATACACTTTTTTCAAATTCATGACTTCCGTTTTCATTGATTATTGTTTTACATACACGTGTGTTTGGATGCACACACACAAAACACACACACACACACACACACACACACACACACACACACACACACACCTAAATAGGTAAACCATGCTCATTCCAAATACTGTTTCTCATGTGTATATTTCAGAGATAACAATTTGATATTGGATAAGCAATTGATATGCTGGTGTCTGGGGGTGAAGACTTTTTCTCCTATTCTTAGCATTCTTTAGTTGCCTGAAGTTCCTTATGTAGTGATGAGGTCCCATGTTTGTGAGACTTTATGGGTACAGTGACTCAGTCTCACAGCAGATTCTCTGTGCCTTTGGCTCCTATAGTCTTTGCAACCCCTGTTCCACATGAGCCCTGAGTCTTAGGTGTGGGAGTTAATGTATTCATCTGCCTATTAGTAAGATGATAGCGTGTTGTGTTCCAGTGTTTGTCAAACTGTGGTTACTTAGGAACACTAAAGCCATGCAGTTTTAATGTATATTTGGGTAAAATGAGTTTTGAGCTAATATAAACAGGGTTGACACTGGGAAAAGCTAAGCTAAGTGGTGTTTCCTCACAATATTACTTCAGAACATCTCTATAGCAATGCTTTTGAGGTGGAAAGACCACTGAGTGGAGTTCTTGGAAAGGCTGCAGTGTGTGCACTGGGGAAGCACACAAAGGAGATGAAAATCAATTTGTTTGGGTCAGTAAAGGATTGCTTGTAAACTTAGAAAACCAAGACCTGCAGCAATAAAGTCGCATTTGAGTTGAGGCCTAAAAGTTGGATGAGATTTTGTATTAGAGTTCCTAAAGGGGAGGAAAAAGCTCCCAAAATAAGTCAAAGAGTAAGAAACGGGAACTACATGTGTAAGAGATTAAATGGTTAAGTTTAGTCACATAATAAATTCCTGGAGAGTCAATACATTGGTATTGCCTGTAAGCTTGGTTAAAATGCTCAACAATTTGCCAGAGAAATATGTACTTATTTCTGTTGTGTGTTTTCTAATAGGGATAATAAGCACTTCTTCTTGTGGTCTAAAAATATCCTCTTTTGGATATTTAAAATATTTAATATTTAAAATATTGGATACAGAGGGATTTAGTAGCTTGTATCTCTAAACAAATTTTTACATAACACTGATCTTTCAGTTTCTATCTTAAAGAAATGGAGGTTTGACATAATGACTGTTTAGATTATCATATTAAATACACAATCCACCCAATAGGTTTAGCACAGTATTTGACAAATAGAAATGTGTATATGAACACTCAAGTAGTAGTTTTTGTGTTACTAATTTTTGTGAAAAAAGAAAAGTATGAACAAAAAATATAGGTGCTCTCAGACAAAATAAACAAAGGGCAATTCTGTCTGTTTCTACCACTACCACTACATGTTAATCTTCTATTTTTCAGTTTTCTTACACCCAGATATTCATGCATACTGATAAGAGCATGAGATAGAAACAGACCGTATAAGGCAAACACCTGAAGTCCGTGGTCTGAGAATATCCTCACTGGAGACAAAGATACCAGAAGAGAGAAGCTCATGTTCCTTTTTTCTTCATCTTTTTTTTGTGTGTGTGTTAATTAATTAATTTATTCACTGTGAATTCTTATCATAGCACCCCCATCCTTATATCCTCCCTACCTTACCTCCCTTCCTCTTTCCCCCTTCCCTATTCCTGAGACATCCACCCCAACTCATCAAATTGCATCAAGACTGACCATGTCCTCTTCCCCTGTGTCCTGATGAAGCTGCTTCACTAGAGGGCAGTGATTAAAAAAAAAAGCAGACAACCGAGTCCACATCAGAATTAGCCCCCATTCCCTTTACTAGGGGACCCACATGAAATCTGAGCTGTCCATCAGCTACATTTGTGTAGGGGGCCTTTAGAGGTCCAGTCTTTACTCTGAGGTAATGTCTATCTTTGTTGCTGAGGATTCTTTCTTGTATGCAGAAGAATTTTGGGTCCTCTTTATATATCCATTCTGTCAGCCTGTGTCTTTTCATTGGACAGTTTAGTCCACTGATATTGATAGAAATTAATAACCAATGAATGTTAGTTTTTTCTATTATAACTTTGGTGGTGGTAGTGTGTGTGCTTGCTTCTTTTCCTTTTGCTGTAGTGAAGTTATTCATTTCCCATGTTTTCTTGGGAGTAGTTGACCTTATTGGGTTGGAGTTTTTCTTCTAGTATCTTTGGTAGGGATGGGTTTGTATATAGATAGTGTTTTTAAATTTTGTTTTGTCACAGAATATCTTGTTTCTCCTTCTATGGTGAATGAAAAATTTGCTGGCTATAGTAATCTGGGCTGATATCTGTGATATATTAGTGTCTGAATGACATTTTCCCAGGCCCTTATGACTTTCGCAGTCTCTGTTGAGAAGTCAGGTATAATTTTGATAAGTCTGATTTTATATGTTACTTGGTCTTTTTTCTTTGCCAATTTTAATATTTTTTGTTTCTTGTGTAGATTTAGTGTTTTTATTATTATGTGGCAGGAGGGATTTATTTTCTGATCTAATCAATTTGGTGTTCTGTAAGTGTCTTGTATGTTTAAAGGCAACTTTTTCTTTAGGTTGGAGAAATCTTCTATAATTTTCTTAAAAATATTTTCTGTTCCTTGGAGGCAGCATTCTTCTCTTTCTTCTATTCCTACTATTCTCAGGTTTCATGTGTTCATGCTGTACTTGATTTCTTGGCTTTTTTGTGTCATGAATATTGTTGATTTAATATTTTCTTTAACAAATGTATCAATTTCTTCAATTGTATCTTCTTTGCCTGAGATTCTCTTCTTTATCTCTTGTATACTGTTGGTGATGCTTATTTCTGTGGTTCCTGTTCTTTTCCTTAAGTTTCCCATCTCCATAGTTTCCTTGATTTGTGTTTTCTTTATTGTTTCTACTTCCAGTTTTAGGTTTTGAACCACTTTATTCATTTCTATCACCTTCTTGATTGTGTTTTCCTCTATTTCTTTAAGTGATTTATTTAATTCCTCCTTAAAGGCCTTTATTTGTTTGATTGTATTTTCATGTATTTCTTTAAGTGATTTATTCATTTTCTCTTTAAATGCACATGCTATTTTCATAAGCATAGTTTTAAGATTGTTTTCATGTGTTTTAGCTATGTTAGGTTATCCAAAGCTTGCTGCCATATGGCCCTGGTTTTTGTTGACTTTGTTCCTATGTTGGCCTTTAGCCATCTGGTGGTCTTTGGCATTTGCTGGTTGTTCCTGGAAACTGTTGGTTTTCTTGAGCATGCAAGAAGAGACCTTGGTCATGGGCTGGAGGATGAATCTCCTTCTGTAGCCTACATCTCTCTACTGACGGTTGTGTCCCAGTTGGAACTATAGGCAGAGAATTAGGGGGCGGGTTTCAAACCCATATGATCCAGTGAGATCTTACAGGTCTCCTGAAGATACCTAGTAGAACCTTGAATTGAAGGCTTGATCTGCATGTCTCTGGATTGCAGTGTAGTCTTCAGGATGTTGGAAAAGCCTGGAGGTCTAGGGGTGATATGATGTGTGTCTGGCAGCTGGGATCCTCTCTTCTCTAGGGGGAACACAAAAAAACCACTGGCATTTCCCAGTCTGCAGCACAGCAGCTTTCTCACCCAGCACTCATTGAGCTCTACCCCTGATACTCAGACTCAGCCGGAAGCCATCATCTTGGAAGGGGGACCTTGTATGCTTCTATTGTCTATCTGGTCTCCACAGGCAGGTAAGTAGAACCATACACAAGAGGTTGGGTATCTAGGAGTTGTCCAAGGGGAGATGGAAGGTGTCTTAGGTCTGAATGCTGGAGCTGTGAGTTTCTGGACCTCTGGACCACCTACAAGTAGGTGGAAGTTGCCCTGTGCTGTGAGACTAGGACTGTGTGTGACTTTCGGATGTGGGAATAGTCTGAGGTGGGAGTGGGGAGACTGGAACTATAAGTCCCTAGCTCCTGAGAAGCCTCATCTTGCCTTGGAAATGCAAATATTAGCATTTTGAGTTAGCAGCTAGGTGACTCCCTTGGTCTGTAATCTCTGATTTTCTGCTACTTACATGCAGTATTCAGTTCATGCTACCATCTTTAAAATGGTGAGAAACCGTTGTTTCATTGTTATCTCCTATGAAAGCACCCATGCCTAGCTGCTGTATCCAATTCCATGACAGACCCTCAGAAGAGGCACCTGGACACCGCATCCTTCTTCTTATACTTCATAGTTTATGCTTTATGTCTTTCTAAAAGATATGCCTCTTGTCCAGGCTAATGACTGGCTTCTGGGGAACCAAAAATAAAACTCTCTTTTCACTTATCTGAATCTCTAAAACTTTTTATTATTATTATTGACTTATTCTTGTTACATCTCAATGGTTATCCCATCCCTTGTATCCTCCCATTCTTCCCTCCCTCCCATTTTCCCCTTATTCCCCTCCCCTATGACTGTTCCTGAGGGGGATTACCTCCCCTTGTATATGCTCATAGGGTATCAAGTCTCTTCTTGGTAACCTGCTGTCCTTCCTCTGAGTGCCACCAGGTCTCCCCCTCCAGGGGACATGGTCAAATGTGAGGCACCAGAGTACATGAGAAAGTCATATCCCACTCTCCACTCAAGTGTGGAGACTGTTCTGACCATTGGCTAGATCTGGGTAGGGGTTTAAAGTTTACCACCTGTATTGTCCTTGGCTGGTGCCTTAGTTTGAGCAGGACCCCTGGGCCCAAATCTGCCCATCATAATGTTCTACTTGTAGGTTTCTAGGACCCTCTGCATCCTTCTACTTTGCTATTCTCCCATGCTTCTCTCATCTAGAGTCCCAATAGGATGTCCTCCCCTCGGTCCCAGTTTCCTGGTAAGGGAAGGCTTTCGTGGGACATGCCCCTTGGGCTAGTATGCAGATATAAGTGAGTATATACCATTTGAGTCTTTCTGCTTCTGGGTTAACTCACTCATTATGATCATTTCTAGCTCAATCCATTTATCCACAAATTTTGGGAATTCCTTGTTTTTAATAGCTGAATAGTATACCATAGTGTATATGTACCACAGTTTCTTTATCCATTCTTCTACTGAGGGACACTTAGGCTGTTTCCATGATCTGGCTATTATGAATAAGGCTGCTATGAACATGGTTGAGCAAATTTTCTTGTTGTGTGCTGGAGCATCATCTGGGTATATTTCAAGGAGTGGAATAGCTGGGTCTTGAGAAAACCCTATTCCCAGTTTTCTGAGATAGCACCAGATAGATTTCCAAAGTGGCTGTACTAGTTTGCATTCACAACAGTAATGAAGGAGTGTTCCTGCGTCACAGCAGGAGAACTGAGGCTGCGCTGAGCTGGTACTTCAGGTGAATTGAGCGCTCCGCCCAGCCTGCGTCACAACAGGAGAACTGTGGCTGTGCTGAGCTGGTGCCTAGGGTGGAACTGAGTGCTCCTCACAGCCTGTGTCACAGCAGCAGAACTGCAGCTGTGCTGAGTCGGTGCCTAGGGTGGAACTGAGCGCTCCGCCCAGCCTGTGTCATAGCCAAAGAACAGCAGTTGTGCTGAGCTGGCGCTTCCACTGGAACTGGGTGCTCTGCCCAGCCTGTATCACAGCAGGGGAGCTATGGCTGAGCTGAACTGGTGCCTTGGGCAGAATTGCTTGCTGCGCTGAGCTAGCCTCTCCACTGCCCCGCGCACTGAGCTGAACCCGGGACTCTGGGGCTGAGCTGTCCGCTGAGTCCAGTTTGGAACACAAGGCACCACGCGACCCAAATCCTGTCCAGAGTCCCCTCTCCCGCAGCAACTCCCACCAGCCACCACACCAATTGCCTCCACTGGAAGGGTCTGAGCTGCAAACCTCAGCCACTGCCGCTGCTGACGCTGGTGCCTCTGGTGCCGCCGCTGCTGCTGCTGACTCTGTTGCTCCGATCTGAGAAAAATCCGTGCTCCTCCTGTGTGCAGGGGCACGCAGGTCCTCTGCACCCTGGTCCCTATGAACTGTGGAGCACTCCTGCTACCGTGGTGTCGGGACCTTAGTGTTCCTGGCTCAGAAATCTGTGCAATTCCCTGAATTGTTCACTGGAGCTTTCAAACACGGTCCACACTGCTCGCCACCATCTTGGATCTCAAAACTTTTAATTTGAAGAGAGAACCATTGATACCCACATATTAAGGCCAAATGGCACACACAAATAATAGTGATACATTGCCTAGAAACTCTAAAATGATAAATAATTATCATGGGATATTTTCATTGAATGTTGTTGAATTCCTTCATCTGTAGCTGATGAAGAAAGGTGATTTAAACATGGATGAATATTGGTGGCAATTTTCTTTAAAACCAAAGATAGACGTTAATATCAGGAAATTGAACATTTGGAAACATATTTATCAATTATGTAAAAGATTTGTTTATTTAAGTCAAATAATGATTTTGAGAATTAAAATATATTTTCTGAATTATTGTGCATTAAGTTGTCATGTGACAGCTATAGTGTAAATAAATAAGTTAATTGTGCATTACTACTACCATCTCTACCACTTTAAAAAGTCTAGATTATATCAAGACTATATGGCAAGCATTCACTGATTTCCATAATATGAGCACTCCTACCATGGCCCATTTCAGCACAAGTAAATTAAAAATTAGAAAGAATTATGTTTTGGGTATTTGATTTTAATTATCTGAATTTATGTAACATTATTTTCAGTGATGACTGTGTTTAATGGATTTAACTGATTTGTACCATTTCTCAAACTTGAACAGTGAGGTACTGAAAATGATCAGATACAGATGATGTTGAGTATGGGAGAAACATGTTAAACTAGATTAACAAGGGTCTCAGTAAAACTGATTTTTTCCAGGAAGCACACAGGCATAGATGGGTGAAGAACTTGTTTGCTTGCTGAAAGACTCTTTGTTATTTCTCTGCCATTGGTTTCCTGAAGATGCTGGTGCAGGACAGACATTCCCCTTGACAAGATGCTGGAACAACCATCTCTCCTGCTTCACCCTGTGCCTTCTTGCATTGTGAAGGAAGGATTTTCTGCTTCATAATTTCAGCACAAACCAGCCTTCACTGGTGCCATTTTAATTAGATTCTAGAACATTTTTTCATCGTGCCTGCTTTAATTTCACCACAGAATGTTTCAATAACATTTCTCAGCTTATGTCTTTGCTATTTGGGATCAGCAAGTACAACATAAATAAATGCTCACTCTACAGACAGGCACATTAGTAGACAGTAGGTAAAATGCCATAAGTCTTGCCAGTAGGTCATGAGAAATTTGACAGGCTTTAAGTTTCTAGAGCAATGTTATATGCGGAGAATTTGGTCAGTTTGTAAGCATTACAATTTTGCTTAGTAATTGATTTGTAGCTTTAACTTATTTTACCAAAATAATTGTCCCTAAAATATCAATGATAGCCTGCCACATTTCATTTGTAGGACTGTCTCTAGAATCCTTTATGTAAATGAGAAGCATCTGGCTTGAGGACATCTTTTCTCCAATTTGATACTTCCAGCATCAATCTATGACTAGTTTTGTTTCTGTATCCCCTGGGGAATTCTGGCCAACATAGACAGGAATTTTAAAGCAATTTTTAAGGCATAGAGATGAAATTGTTTACATGCCAACCACATTGAGCTGAGATTAGGCTTAATTCTAGTGAATAAGAGTGTCACCAAAGACAACAATTGCACAGGTGTAGTTGCCCATAGACATTTAATTTGTATAAATATTGGTCCTTGGGTCAAATACCTTTATTCCTCTCAAAATATTCTTCAAATTAGGTAGTCGAAATAGATAGTCCAGCAACCACACGTTGGATGTCTTCCAAAGAAAACTTCCACTGTACAAGGCTGAGCTGATTTCACCTATACTTTTTCAAAGAACTTATGTTTCCAACTTCAGATTTATTGTCTCTTATCCAATTGTTACAAAGGCTTTTTTACTATAATGTTCCAGACCAAGGTGGTCATATCATTGGAGAGTGTTTTCTTTTCCTTTGTCACATATTATGCAGATATATACATTATCCTTCACTTTAGAGGTTAATGTGTTTGGTGAAATCCCATGATCTCAAAGGCAGTTTTGAGATTTACAGTAGTGATAATGGCCACATCATTTATAACATGCAGTGGAGATGGGTTTGCTCATCACCTCACAGAGGCTAAGAAAATTAGGACAAGTACATGTCTAATCATTTTCCATGGAAATAGAAATGTTACCTTTTCAAATGGTCCTCACTAAAGACATCTTAAATGTCCTTTAAAAATATGGCTTTCCAGTTACCAGACTAAAATTCGATGATGCTCTCTCTGCAGCATTACAGCATATCTTGTGAGGAGATCTTGCTATCCTTCCTTCTCTTGGCTCCTTCCCCCATCCTTGTTTCCCTCCCTCTCTTCCTCTCATTTCCTTTTCTTCTTTTTTCCCTTTCCTTTTTCCACATTTTTTCTCATTCGGTTAGTGGATGCCCTATTGCCAGTTGAGTAAGTCTTGGATAATGGAACATTTGCTACAAATAACATTGCCTCTGTGACTCACAAGGTGGGATACAGGGAAAATAATATTGAGCTAAAGTATCGAGATGGAGCAAAGAATGATATTTAAATGCTGGAGTCATCTCCCCAAAGAATTTTTTTTCTGTTTTCTTATATGTGGCTTTTAAAAAAAAATTTTTAATTAATTTATTCTTGTTACATCTCAGTGGTTATCCCATCCCTTGTATTCTCCCATTCTTCCCTCCCTCCCATTTTCCCCTTATTTGGACAGAATGTTGTCCACAGTTGAGTGGAGAGTTCACATGAACTCTGGTGCCTCATAGTTGAATATGTGGCTTTTGAAAACATCAAGCACTAGCCAATATAAAAGTGAAAAGTTTTGAGGAATTAAGTGAGTCTACTTTGCTCCATCTCGAACTTTAGCTCAATATTTTCTCATGCATATTAGTGCAGTAACTTGCTAATTCTTGTGCATACCTCCATTGCTAACTCTTCTGTAACCCATCCCCGTCCTCTAGTTTTGACTGAGCATTTATAAACACAAACTAGATCACATCACACCATGGGTATTTGTAATGGAATCTAACACCTTTCCTTGGCTTCCAGAACTTTCATGACTAGCTGCCCACTGGCCTTTCCTATTTCCCATCTCTCATGTATCCCATGTTAACACTCAGATACCATGCTCCAGCATATAATGCACTCCCTTCTTTTTGTAGTCTACACAAGCAGACTCTGCATATGTCCTTTTATTACTTGACTTTTCCCCTTTGTTGTACATTTGGCCAAGCCACTCTTGTCATCCAAATCCCAGTATAAAGGTCACCTTACTACTTTGAATATATTAGCTGACCAAATCATCTTTCTCATATAATATTCTTTTTACTATAATATATGTTATAGTAAATATATATGTACATATATATATATATATATATATATAGTTTGTGTGTGTGTGTGTGTGTGTGTGTGTGTGTGTATGACAGAGAGGGGTGAGGTATGACAGTACAAGTGTACCATGACACAAAGGTGGAGGGCAGAGGAAATGTTTATGGATCCTGAGGAATAAATGTGGTGAGTGTTTTTACCGATTGAGCCACCACACTGCCCCCCTCCCCATAATTTAATTCTCTGAGCATTATTAGATTTTGTTCTTCTTTATGCATTTGTTTTTGTTTGTTATTTATGAATGGTTGTTTCACTTTGACAAAAGTACAATCCAAAGGCATGAGGGAATTTGAATACAATTCAGGAATGTGAAGGATCTTTTTTTGTCTTGCCATTATTACACCTTCAGAGCTTAGAGTGTCGTGTGGGGCACACTAAGATAGAACATATGTAGCAAATGAAACATACATGCCAGAAATACAAGTATGATGTAGAGAGATGTAAATCTGTCACTGAAAAACCTTATGGCCTTTCTTCCTTCATTACATAGCTTCCATTCTATCCCCATGACAATCTGCCTATATAGGCCTGTATTGAGTGCAGATCATAAATGGGGTTTCTTGTAGTTTTAATTCTTATTTAATTCATATGTGGAATAAGTATCTTGTTCTACATATAAGGATATTACTGATTTTTACTATGAATTATTATTATATTTTTACTATTATACTTTGCTTCAATTTATAATGTTAGAGGGATAATTCAGTGTGATATGCATTATAGCAGATGCTGTCTCTAGTTTATAATGCTTTGCTTTATCTTCAGGTGACTCTGCCATGCTGGATGAGTCCACCCATGTACCCATTCTTGTGATCTTGGGAGCTGAATGTGAATAGAGAAAAACTGTCAGGCCAGCAGCTTCTGCTTCAAACTGATAGTCAGAAGACCTGTCCTTGGTTCAGCCTTGCAATATGCTACCACATTTAACCCTTTCTAAGACTGATCACTTTTTACATTTCAACATCTTTGAAATAAAAAAATGAAAGTTTCAATATGTGTAAATATCTCTCATCAAGACGTAGTTCTGACATTAGGAGTTTGCCCCTTTTCTGAGACTCAGCTCTGCTGTAAGGCAAGTCTTCCTCAGCTCAGTCTGGACACCCTGGGACAATCACTTAAAGACAGATTCTGAGTCCTGGTTCCAGATTGAAAACTTTCCATTAGCACTCTCTGGAAGAAAATCACCAGCATTGAAATTGCAGCAAGGGTGTCTGTTCACACTCTCCAGTCCTCATCTTATGCTCTAATTGTTTCCATGGAAATCTTAACAAAATAGTTTGAGTAAGAAATATAGTCCCAAAGTTAAAAAAAATAAAAACAGCTTTAGCCTCTGCAGTAACTCTGTCTCGCATCTCTGTCCTGCTGTGAACATTCCATTGCACAGATGTGTCATGGTTTATTTAACTGGCCCTTATATGTGACCCTTCAAGCCATCTTAATAAATTGTTATTACAGAAGGCGTATAATAACTTTGTGTGTGTAAGAAACATGTCTGTAAATGATATTCCAGGGTCAAAGGAAAATTAGATATGAGCAAAACCATGTCCTCTCAAAACCAGTTTGACAAGAGGCCTTAAAAACTGGCCTTTGTTGGAAATACAATGAAGATTAAATGAGACCATACTACCTTAATGTGGGCTACAGTCCTTACAGAAAAGACAATGCACGTGGTAGCATGCAGGGAAGGAAGGCATGTGGAACTGGAGGAGAAGGTGTAATGTAATAGGCTTTCCGTATCTATAGGAAGCTATCAACAGACACGACGGATTTCTTCCACAGACCTTGTTCAATGACTCCCTTTGTTTCCTTGGCTTTGACACTGCAGTCTCTATGAAGTAAAGGATGAATTTCAGTTGTTTTGACCTACTACATTATGATGTTTTTTAGGGTGATGCATATGTAATGTGATCTCTGTCCCATTACCCTTCCAGTGGGCTTTGTGTCTTGCCACCCTCTCATCAGCACAGCGTGGGCCGTGAGTGTTATCTTTTACCCTTACCAGCAGAGGATATGCTTATACTTGTGTATTGCTGCCCACCTGACAGCGAATAACACACAATAACACACAGCACCTCATGTAAATTTCCATTTATTTCTCTTCATGAGGGAGTATCTTGTAACTTGTTTAAGGGCTGCTATCATCTCCTCCCATGATTTCTGTTTATATCCTTTGCTATTTTTTGTTCAATTATTGTCATTTCGTTTCATTTTACACTAACATCCGAGAGTTGATTCTGTGTGGTATGTATCGTTGCAATTATCTTCTTTGGGTCATCATTTGTCTCTCGAAATACCAATTTGCTAAACTGTGGTTTAGATTAATTTGTTACTGTTTTGTGTGGTGTCAGGAATTTAATCACAGAAAAGTTGCTTGGGAGTTGATAAAGCCACACTTTGATTTTTCTTCATCAAGAAGTTCATTGGAAATCTTAAAAGTATAAAGTTGGATTCAACGCTATCTGTTTCCAGATGGCACATGGTTTATTTCAGCACCATTTATTCTTGAAATGTTACCTTTATGGTATACTGAGTTCTTGTGTATATTTGATTCTATTTCTGGAAATTCTATTCTGTTACATTGGCCTGCCTCTTTATCCACATGCCAATAGAAACCGATCTTGATTTTCAAAGTTCTATAAAATGTTTTCATATACTGGTAGGTGAGTCAATTTCATCCTCACCTCTTTTGATGAACTCACTCCACTTCAGTGCCTGCATCCTCAAGCCCAGTTCAAATTTCTCTCCCCTGTGTAATCTGTGTCATGTGCAATGCTGAACATCAGTGTGACACATGAATGGAAAGCTGTGTGTGGGCTTTGTTCCTTTTTCATATTACTTCAGTAGGTAAAGGGTAGCATCTTCTCCATTTTAGAGATATAGAGGTGTTATATATTTGACCACTATCCGAAGTGTCAATGATACATCATTATAAGGGGCACAGAACAGAATACTATGTTTTCTGCCTAAGCTGAATCTCAGGAAAGGATGCAGATTTACTCATTCAGTCCTTCAATGTGAAGCCCGCTATGGTTTAATATTATGCACACATCACAGGTTTCAAATTTTGCTGCTGAAATTCAGCCTTCAACAAAAGCCTAGCTGTCTCTTTGACTTGAAATGTGTTCTCAGATGTGAGAAAAATCTCTATTGAAACTCATAAAGCATCTCCAGAAAATGCCGGCTTAACCCGTACAGCCAATTCTCTTCATGAATTCAATTTGTGTTATTTGGTTGAAGAGATTGTTCTCTGAGCCCTGACACAAGCAAGTGCAGGGGCCTGACACCCGGTCCACAGTTTCAGTGAAGAAATATACAGGAAAAAAAATCATGTAATTGATGTCATTTGTTAGGTTTGTCAGGCTTTGCCTGGCTTCTGGAGCCGTTGTGGGCTTTTCTTCAGAGCCAAAAGACAGGTCCGGCCCTTGGCCCTTCTCTAATCCTTAATCCTTGCATCAAAGATCTCCCTCCTCTGCTGAAAGGAATGAGTGACATTGGTAGGGGGCGGAGCTCAGCTCTGGAGTGTGTCCCAGTTCGCATAAACAGACCCATACAGTTTGATTCTGAAGCCCAGTCATCGTACTGTGCCTTGGTCCCAGCATGGATCCCAGCTCTTGATTCAGCCGGCCTCTCTGGATTAGCCACTCAGTTCACAGGTAGGACAGTAGTCTCTCACCTTTGTCTGCTAATCTGGGCCACACCCAAACCCAGGCTTTCTCAACATAGTTGAAGCACTGAAACTCAGCCCTGCAGCTTTCTTCTGCACTGTAGGGATTCATCACAGCGTCCTCAGCTTCTACACACCAAGAATGAGTAGTGCTCCTGTTTCAGTCATGGCAAACCACAATGTCTCCAGCAAGGCTATCATCACTTGGGGAGATGGCAAAGTCTCCTGGTTCATAAGTAATGATTTAATTCACTCCAGAGGTCCAATACACTGTTCTTGCTTTCCAGTGTAGGTGCCAGTAACTGTCACGGGGCTTTACGATTCTCACTGATGTCCAATAGAAAAATAATGTGAGTTTCAAATGGGCAATAGAAAATTTAACTTAAAAATTTCTAATAGATACATAAGCAAAGTAAAAAAAAAAAAAACCACAGTGGATTCAATTTTAAAACTATATTTTAGGAACTATGTCCAACTTACTTTACTTATATCTTTAACCTTTGACATTGAGTGTATATTTAATACTAGCAGCACATCTCAGTTTGAAACAGCTGCTTGTTAAATTCTCAGTAGCCACAGGTGGCCAATGACCGTGGTATTGTACTAAGCTGTGTTTCTAAAGCACTTCTTCCTTTTCAAATCTTTCTGAGAGTCAGAGTGCTATTGCTGTAGAAGAGTAGGCTTAGCTATTTCTGTAATTCTGATGTTATGAGCCTGAAATAATTATTTACTCTCTTAGACTACTAGCCTTAATATCTATAGTAGGGAAGTAATAATAGATGCTCTTTAAAGAATTGTGAGAAACACATGAGATAGTTTATTTGGTATAAGTCATACAGCAGGTACTTCAGTAGGGGAGTGGACCTGTATTCTGTGCCTCCCCTATCACCAGAGAGAATTTCAATATTTAGTCCCCCCAGGACTACCTTAGAAAAGAACACATGCCCCACCCATTATCACCATGCCCTGTGCCTAAATGAATACTCTACATGAATGCAAAAGGCCTCCCCATATCTGGAACTCCAAGCTCATATCTACTTGGTCCTGTCTGGCTGCTGTTAATTAAGCCATGATTACTTGTTTTGGGGGAAATGACAATTTAGAAAACAAACACTTAGCCCTCTCAGGGTCATTTGCTCAGTCTCAACGGAACTCATCCTATACGTTCTGCAAGTCAAATAACAGAAAGCCAAAGAATATTCTTGAATGCATTCTGCCCACCCAGCAGGACCAACTACCAAGCATAGTTCAGTATCTGTGGTAACATGCTGTGGGTAGGTGTCCTTTCCTGAGACAAGTTCAACATTTTGGCTAATGTTAAGAAGAGAATAAATGGCTAGTAAAGATCCATTTTGTATCACAAGAGATAGGACACATAAAAAAAAATAAAGTCTTTGTCATAAGGAAGACAGTGCAAAGTATGTAGCATATAGAAATGATTCCATAAACACATGTTTAGCTCAGAACTCATACTCAAGCACACTCAGGTCAGCTGTGCATGATGGAAGACACAGTTTCTGGATGTTTCTTCTTCATAGTTTTTCTACTGTAAGAGAATCCTTCTCCTTTTCCACTCCCATTTTAACTGATGTGAAAAACGCACTATGCAATACAAGTCACTAATGAAAACTCTGTTCTATGGCCTCTCTTGTCTTTGAGCTTCATAGTGGGTAAAGCTTCTTTTGGTCTCCATGAGGTTGTTAGGAGAAAGCAATCAGGAATAGGTAAATGACTTAGTAAAAAATGGCTCTTAAAGGACAGTTTCTACTCTCAAGGACTTCATGACTGAGGAGGAACTAACATGCAAATTAAAGATAACAGGGTAGCATATTCCAATGGAAAAGACTGGAATATTCAGGATTTTGGAAACCGAAACAAAATAACAAATTTTCAGCCATTCACTATTGAACAATGACTATAGGGTAGATGTGCACAATGTGCTGAGGAAAAGTGACATTAAAAATAAATTAAAAGATCAAAAGGAAGAGAGGTGGATATTCTGGATTTCTTTCCTTGTAAAGCTGCTTCTTTTCCAGGGCAGTAAACTGGCAAGAAATCTTTTGATCTCTGTTCTGTTGTAGAAGTGTTTCTGAGATTGCTCTTTTCCTAACTGCTCCTTGCCTTTGATTCTGAACATGAGTGTGCCTAATTACAGCACTCAAATTCAGCAGAAGACCCAGCAACATTCCAGATTATTTTCATCCATTATAGATATTCCCTTCCTTGATTAAATTAATGAAAAGGGGTTTCTAGTTGAGAGTTGCTATATATATGTACAGTGTAATTTAATGACTTGTTTTCAGTTAGAGTGTAGTACAATACACTTAACTCTGTATCTGTTCAAAAGTTTATTTTCTTGCTGCTAAAATGTTCTCTTTTGCAGGTCTTTGAATAGTCCCCATACACATCAATAACAGTTGCACAATAAGAATGTAAACTTCAGGTTGCATATTCAGAAAGGGGTTGCATCCCATATAAAGTTTTTTTCACAGCAAGCATTTTCTCTTTGAATTTCTTTTTAATTTAGTTTCTCTGCAGTCCCGTAAAGCTGAAGCATTGTTATACCATCATTTTCTCATTTTATAGACAGGTTGACAGAACACACGAGACTGAGTAGTTTGACTGGGGTAATGCAGGATAACACTTCTTCAGAGTCACTTCTACACCTCTAGTTTCCTCAGTCTAATCATAAATTTCTACTTGGTTTTCCTAAACAATATTCAGTTCACTGTCTTCCTTTCTATAACACTCTAGCCTTTAAATACACCTACGTTATTGCTATTCATGTCTTAGTTGAGAAACTCCACAGCTGTCAGTAATCAATGAGGACTGAACATTTATTAGATATGGAGTGACTACAAAATAGACAGAAAAATTGCTTTCCTCAAAAACTGTAAGTAGAAATATTGATGCATAAGATCATTGTATTGAATGACTATAATAGTATAAGAACCTCTTAGTTGTCTCAACCAGTGTAGAGATTATTAGTCTGAATACCCTAGGAAGGCATTCCATGTTTGAATGTGCAGGCAGTGTGATTTGACTCAAGGGCAGAGAAAAATACCAAGAGCTCATACTAGAGATCCTAAATTATCCTTATAAATGTGTATCTTTCGGATACAGAGCAGAGTATTAGGATAATATGGGAAGAAAAGGATAGGTTTTCAATAAATGGTTCTTTGTAACGGAAGTTTTGGGTTATTTTGTAAACTGACTTATGTTACATAAATCTGTTTTAAATTTTTTATTGTTTCTTTTTTAACATATACATTTATATTATTACACATGAATAAAATAAACTATGTACAGCAGGAAGAACCACGAGACAATGAGGAATTGTATAAATGTTACATTCATAGTGATTTGGCTATTTGTATTTGGCAAACTTGAAGTAAACATCTTTCCTATATGTTGGGTCTAAATTTCTGAATGAAAAAATCAATATCTATCGTAGCTCATCTCTATTAACTTAAAATATCCATCTTGATCTAAAAACATCTTAACCCCTAACCAGCTAAGCTTAGTTATGAGACTGAACTATCAGGTCTTCAACCCCATTAGAGACTTGAGAAGGAATAAAACTTAAATACCTGAGTGAACTGGAAGTGCAAGTTGGTTAGCAGCTTCCAAAATGAAAAAATGATGGAGACAGTTTGCTGCCTGAACAATCTCTGAGCACACACTATAATGTTGGAGCATCATCTTCAGCCTTCTAGCCCAATATATCTGTCAGACATATTTTCAAGGCAGAAACTATTGAGAACCCGCTTACCCTGTGCTGACAGAGTTCATCCATCAAATCTTCCTGCATCCAAGCTAGCCCAATTTCAGGCAGAATTCTGTTTGTGGCAGAAATGAGGACATTTTGCCCAGTGGCTGGTTTGCCACAGTTGAAGCCAACTCCATAAGAAGTTTCTGTGATGCTCATCATCTTTTTTGAGGTAGGTGGGATGTTGCCAGGAGCTAACTTGTCTTGTTGCCAAAGAATCTTTAGAATAATAAAAACATATTTAAATGCCCTAATCTGTAGGTCTCTGAGGATTTTGAAGACCTTATTTAATTATTTTATCTTATATATTTATAGAATTATATCTATCTGTTAGGCCTCACCTGAGACTACAAAATATGTAGTGTCTGTGAGTTCTAATACTGACAAACCCCACAGTCAGAAATATTTGTGGATCTGACCTCAGCTGTAAATACATTTTTATTTTTAATCCCAAGTGTGAGATTTTAGTTTGGGCTTTAGTATGTCCACAGCTGATAGTTGCCTCCTACCAGGCATAGTCTTTGCTCTCTGGAAATGCCTGCCTCGTCCATCATAGAGAGGGGAGAGGTCTAGGACCTGGAGGGAGATAAATCTAGGAGCCCTGAGAGAGAAAGTTTGACATGTGGTCCATGGTGTGTAGCGGTTTGGAGTGACCAGAGATGGATGATGTGGCAGCTTGAAGATAGGTGGAGAGAAATGTTTCAATGCAGTGGTTTGGAGGAGGCTACTTTCTGCATTTGATGCTGACGGAGATTGGTATTGCTCCTAAAGAACCATTGACTCTAAACAGTTGGGAGAAATAAAGGGCTCTGTGCCCCCTGTCCCCACAACCTTCTTTCTCCTACCCAGGGTTAAGGGATTGATGGAAGGGAGGTAGAGGTGTCAATACCCCAAATAAAATAGTGTTTAAAAACAAGTGTCAACATTTCTTAGTTACCTGGTTGTTTATACAGGAAAGAAACTTGACCCTATGCCATACCATCCATAAGGAGAACTGTCCTAAGCTCTAGTCCTAATGAAAAGCCAAGCTAAAAAGCATTTGGATGACCCAGGGAAACAAGGTCATTCCATTAATAGGCAGCAATTTGAAAGCTAGCATAGTAAATCATTAACCTCAAAAGGATGGTTAAAATGGTGTTTATTAAAATCACGAACTTTTCTCTACCAAAAATGATTATGAATAATTTGAACAAGCAGTCTATCACAAATACCAAATATGCTACAATAGATTCTTCTGAGAAAAGTAAAAACCTCTTCAAAATATGTACATTACTTTTAATGAAAGAGAAAATAAGCTAAAAATGGTCAAAAGACTTTAAGAGAGTGCACATATCTGCTAAGCATAGGAAAATGTGCTTAAAATAATGGGTGTGTCATACATGATTTTACTCCCAGGATTCAGAAGACTGGGGCAGTTTATGGTAAGCTAGGCTACATTGCTACACGCTAAACCCAAATGGAGGGTGGGAAACAACAAGCAAAAATAGCTCAGTATTATTAATCATCAAGAAAATGCAAATCCAAACAAAATGAAGCATCAAATTAGCAGGTGTGATAACCGTTATCTGTTGATGAGAAAATAGGTCAACTAAAACACTTACCAAGGTTCATCATAGTGTAAATTAGTCCAACTGCACTAGAAACCCCTTTCAGTATATGTAGACATATGTATATATATATATATATATATATATATATAAATAACAGGCATGAAAAATAGTTCACGATAGCTACACTCACAATAGTTGAAGATGTAAGCATGCTAAATGTTTCAAATAAGTGAAATAGTGTCCACAGGATCAAATAGGCCAAAGCAACAAGAATGATAATTGTTCCTGTAGACGTATGGTGACATTCACAAATATGTTATAAAAAAGTAGTCCCAAATAGAAGTAATACAATTTATTTTATTCCATTTACATAGAGTTTTAAAAGTAAATAAAAGGCCCAGCTATGGTTTTCTTTTGATACTAGCATGGAGAGTGAGCAATGAACAGGGAGTTCCAAAAACCAAGAGTGTTGGAAGTGTTTTACATCTTTCTCTTGGTGGTGCCTTACGAGTCAGTCCAGCACCAAGGACTCTGAGGATGGATAAGTGGGCATAAGCCAAGGAATATGGACAGCTTACGAAGTGAAAAGCCAAGGAAACAGACTTTCTTCTGGAAATTGTTGGCAGTCATGTATTCTCGATGACATCTTTAAGTCAGGACAGTGGAACTCATGACCCACCTTTCTGCTTCTTGAAGCCAGTGGACTATGACAATCTGTGGCAAAACAATACAAAGTTAATACATTTCAAACAATTAGAAAAAAAAAGCAAAACACTCGCAGTTCTTCCTTCATCTAGGGCCTTAAAAGCAGCGTTCACCTGCTTTCCCTACACCTGTAGTGCCCATAACTCCATTTTTACAACTGTTCACTTTGTAGTAACTGATATCCTTATAACATCACAGATGCACATCTATATCCCCTTCATACAGTACAGATGCCCAGTTCCAAACATATGTGCACTTTATATACTAGGTGTTCTATGCATGTTTGGTAAATTAAATTAAATCGAGCCATTTATGTGCATGAGAAGTAGTCACTAGGACAGACACAATTGCACTAATGTGCTCCCTCAGCCTACTTAGCAAGCTTTTCCCTGCAAAGATGCATTAATGTGAGTGGCTCTGAATAATGAGACTGAGGTTGTTTAAAACAGCAGGCTGGCAGCAGATGACACATTTCCATATCATTCTAGATTAAATAAAACATTTACCATTTCATGCTTTCTTTCCTGGTAATTTTGCCTTGTCCTTCACGTTGGTGATTTGTTCCACATGACCACTCATTTGTGATAATAGCAGGGCAAGAGGCATGACAAATCAGACAGGGCCATACCTGATCACCAGTATTCCATTATGCTTCCTGGAGCTGTGGGCTTGGTAAAACTGTCACTGTCTTAAAACAAAGATATTGTGCTTGGGCCTATATATTAGGAATTCAATGACTGTGGTAGCAGTGATCAAATTATATAGCAAGTAGACAGGCATGCTACAAAGGGACACTATGGTCAAAGTGAGCAGCTTTTCTGAGTCCAGGCAAACCACAAGCATTTTCTGCACATTTTATATACACAGTTCCATAATACAAACAATGGGGGGAGGCGTGAAAAGGAGAAGATAGATTTCTTAGATATCAAAAGGGGATCATGCTGTGGATAAAATTGAAGATATAGAAAACAACCCATGAATGAGACTAAACATAGTCTAAAATAACAGAGGGGAGTGGGAGGATTTCACCAAGAAGGTTTTGGGAAGTGGTAGGAATGAAAGGAAGAGTGAAATCTGAGTATCAAAGAAAACACATTGAGGTTTGGGTGTGCATGTAACACCAATTCCCAGTCCTGCTTGTATACAGCAAGATTCTCAACTCTAGCACTTTTGGTATCCTGTCCTTCACTGTTATGAGGCTGTTTGGGGAATTGTGAGATAACTCTCAGTATCTCAATCTCTAACAGTTATTTGCTTGCCAACAGATTTACAGCAGCCACGAGACAAACTGTTCTCAGTTGTCATGCACTGTGCTAGAGGAAAAGTTCATAAACACAGAGACACAGGAGTTACCTCCTATGTCAGTGCATTCAGAGTTTCATTCCACACATGATGGGGAATTGAAAAATATTTTTGCTGCAAATAGAAGGCTGAAAAATGTTTAAATGGAAGTTATTTGACTAAAATATCGGAGACACATGGAGAGGGCATTCTGGGGGAAAAGGGGAACCATCTCAAATATATCACTTTAGTCCAAACATATATGGTGGGGTTTTGTGCCATAGGACTAGAGAGCTTCTGGAACTGAGAGTGTTCTTAATATCCTACATGTGCAGAGAAGTTTACATTTAGCTCTGAATCTCTGTGTTACATCACTGTTCTTCTTGAATACTAAGTACTCAGAGGTACCCACCTGCTTTTGGAAACTGAAGCATTAACACTCTCTGTGCCCTGCCATGGGCTTCCTTATAGAGAAGAGCTGTCACTAGCTGCTCTAAGGCAATTTGTAGCTTGAGGACTTTGTCTGGGCATACTCTATACTGCGATGGTGAGGAAAAGCAAGAAACAAGCATGTTGTGCAAATCCCAGGGGCCTATCCTCAGAGCACCCCCAAAGCCGCAAAGACAAGCTATACATAGGTTTTTGCTCCCACATCATTCTCTCTATAAATTTCAAATCTATATCTTATTATGAAAAAATTGTGGTTTTTTTTTTCCCTAGGGAAGTGGCAGGGAGAAGAAAGGGGAGAATCACATGTTGTGAGTTTCTACTGGAAAATTTAAGGGCTCAGTAAATAGGCAAGAATATTAGAAAATGTGTCACTGTAGATGAGCACCATAGAGGGCCACTGCCTTAGTGACTCAAACTGATAACCTCATCAGGGAAGTGTCCACATTAGAATGCCTTATAAAGTAGCAATGTATTGTAAGTTACAGCATGATGTGGCTAGTATACTTTACAGAAATGACTTCGCATGAAGATTCATTCTGGCTCCCGGTTTCAGAGGGTTCAGAACATCTTATCCTGCTATGTTGCTTCTGGAGTTATGGTAAAGCAGAGCATCATGGAGGTAGGATCATATAACAAACACTACTTCATCGTAGACAGAAAACATAGAAGTCAATAAGAGGACCATAAGATCAAGCCATACCCAAGGACCTTTCCCTAGTGTTCTACTGTCTAAACTGTTCAGAGCCTCCTACAATGGTGCCATCAGTTTGGCTCAAGCCCTTAAACATGAACCTTCAAATATAATACTTTATAGGCAATCCATATGCTCAGCAGTTACATATTAAAACAAATCAAAACAAAAACCAACAATAAATAAACAAACAAAACTCCAACCAATAGTATTTACATGTACATATATAGGTTAAATGAGCTTTTCTTGTTTGGGCTGACAATACTCCCCCCATGAGCCAGAGCCTACCTAAGAAAAATCTGAAGGCCAGATATGCAGAGCTCTCTCTTAAGTTGTTGCTCAGCGCTATCCAAGGGACTCCAATATAGCCTATTTTTATTACCTTTGGTTGCCCCCGACCCCCATAAGGTGGAATGTACTTCAGAAACTTGGCCAACAGACTCCTGAGATGGAAGTGATCTGAATGCCTCATCCAAGACAGCTAGCTTTCATAGTACTAAGACAACCAACATCTATGAACACAGCAATGACTGAATCATCTCGGCTGTCATCACTTACTTTGAGAGTAGGGTCAGAAACAGACAATTGAGTATAAACCCTACCTTTACTACCTTCTGGTTCATTTACTCTCCATGCTTCCATTCCCTTACTTACAAAATAGCTCTAAAATAATACCAACCTATTTACTAGCACTTCATATAAAACACATAAATGCTAGCTAGATGTAAAATAATTATTAAATCAGTATTTTAATATCTATCATTAAAATTGTAAATATTTACATGCCAGACTATTAAAAGAGATTCCCTAGGAAATTCACTGATATACTGAAAAATCAACATATGATTTGTTATATGGTGGTTGTGGATCTTAATATACTGAGTCACAGAAGACAGAGAATCACCCTAACCATGAATCATTCAGGTATCAGCAAAGAAATGGAAACAGTGAGAATGCAAGGTGAACCTCATGACAGACACTGGTGATTTTTTGTCTGAGCCTCATACCCCACCTAGTCTGAGGCAGAAGTGAAGAGATGAACCTAAGTCTTCTAGTGCAGCATCTGGACCAAAGAGAAGGCTCATATCCCATTTAGTGGTGTCAGAAAAGGAGAGTTTGGTCTGTGTCTCTACATGAATCTCTCTTAATCCTAGAAAGCCTCAAAAGCATGAGATATTTTGATGTAAAAGTTCTCATTCTCATATGAATGCAAAAATATTTCCATTTCAATGACAATCTCAACCAAATGTATGTCTCTCAATCAGCTTTACTTTTTCATCATATACATCAAGTAAATGGGCTTGATTCAAGTGCGCTGTAAGGCTTACTGCAATGCAAAATAGTAGAGAATAGAGCTCTGAATTGTAAGTTTTGAAGAAAAGACATATCTGTGTTACAGTGATCACATCTATGGCCCACAAGACTCTCTTTTTAATTGGCTATACAATGTAGATCTACTGTCAAAAAATTTAAATCAATTTTATACAATCATGGTTTCTAGCTATCATTATTCCAATGAGATTCATATCTGCAGCTGATGTGGAAGGAATTGTGACTAAAAATATCATAGCTACAGCTCTTATTGAAAAATTTCTGCCAGCAGATTTTTATTTTTCTGATGCTTAAAAGCATGATGCCATAAAGAAATGAATCCTATCTTGCATCTGCCTCTCTAAACAGGCTTTTAACTATCATAATTCCCAAGCCTGGATTCACACATACCACCTTACTCCAAGCACAACATTTGGATTAATGGTAAGATGTTGAAAGCAGAAACAAAAAAGCAATTGCTTTGGGAGACACTTAAGTACAGCAGTACCTAGCAGAAGAAAAGACTTGAGGCAAACCTGAAATCTATCTTTGCATTAGTTATCAATATAATAAAGTTGGGAAATAATAGATCATTCTTCCATTTACTGGTTCTCTGAAACCATGAATATCATTATGTGTTTAACTCTTGATTCTGTGGGCTTATCTACTGAGACATTGAAAATCAATAGAAAACACAAGTCCAGTATCCTTCTTCATTCTCTACCAAATAGTAACGTCATTAAAATTGCCATTTCATCTTATCCATCTTCCTGGGAACTGCAACACTCAACCCATAACAAGTCTTCAATATTCTCTTCTATGCTGTTCAGTCCAAGGAAGATGATCTGTTCTTGCAATGTGCTTTTGGGAGTTGAAATGAGGTCACAGATCAGAAAAATTATGGACTACAAAAGTACACTGCAGTATGAGGGGATACAGGGAACTTACCAGAAGCAATGCTCTATTCAGGCCCTTTCCTTTCTATTGTATCTACTTAAGGAGTCATCAAGTGCCCAACAGTTATCATGGGAGAGAGAAGTGGGAGATTCAGTCTAGTGCTAGCCATGGGCAATAAGTTCCTATCAGAATGGAAACTGTAACTATATGTCTTTGTACTACCATAGGCCATTCTTATCCACTTTCCTAGTCCTTCCATTTATAATTAGTAAAACCAATTAAATATAAAGGATGTGAGGATTCCAGAAAAAGGTATGCCTTGGGATTGAGAATCACTGAAATTCTCTGGAGTCAGGAGATACTCATAGGAAATGTGGAAGGGTTGAAAAAATGTTAAATTACCATCTTATCCAATTCAGTATCAAAATAGGTTGAAAGACTGTGTCAGATAATATCAGAACATAACTCAGAAATTCTGCTGTAAGAGCAGGGTTTCTTAGAGGGCGTTCTTCAGGGAATTTATGTGCTCTGTTGTATATCTTTATCTATCTATCATCTATCTACTTATCTATCATCTATCTATCTATCTATCTATCTACTATTTATCTATCATATATCAATTTATCTGTATGGATATTTATCTATAGCTAGCTAACATGAAATCACTACCATTATATAGAGATGCAGTTGGAATCTACAGAAATGGTCTTAAGTGCACACAAGAATGAAACAGCTGCTGCTTTTTTAGTTACACTCTCCTAACTGAGCCTGATAGCAGCTCTCCTCCATGCTTTTTTCAATCTCCATCTCACAGTAAAACAACAGAGTAGTTATCAGGAGGGTCAGGGCACCCTCATCATTCCTAGCACCAACTTGCAGAAGCTGCTGCTAGTATTTTGACTCACAGTTCAGGGTCTGACTTCTGCCCCTGAACTCTAACTTATAATATAAAAGTTTATCAGGTGTGATAGGCACAGAACAGTAGAGCTCAGTTACCCTTTTACCAATGTGTTTGTTGGGCCTACTTGCTTTGGTATGAGAGATAAACAGTGGAGACCAGAGGCTTCAAACCCTACCTTCCCGCTTAGAGTGCCCCTGCTAGTGAACGGGGAGTGCCATACATGAGAAACTAGCCACTGCTTTCACCTCCAGTTGCTGAGAAGAGGCTCAGACCTTTTTCCCAAAGAGGATAAACATAAAGAGACTCCCACCCAGAAATGTGATAGGGAAGCTTCTCAGAGCCCAGGACAAAGAGAACATTTTGAAGCAGCGGGTGAAAGCCCAGTCCGTACAAAGTAGAAAAGCTTAACAAGCTCAACAGCTGACTTCCCTTCACAAACAATCGAGGCCAAAATATAGAGGGTGAAATGTTCACATTCTGAAAGAATGTAACTACCAACCTATTAATTTAATAACTAGAAATTATATCTTTTAAACCTAATGTCAAAATCATGGTACTCAAAAACTAGATACACAAGAAACTAAAATAGTTTGTCCAGTGAGGCACCATGAGCACAGCAACTCAAGAAAGCAGTTTCATAGGCTTAGCCTGTTACCATCATGGTGGGGAGCATGGCAGCATGCAGGTAGGCATGGTCCTGGAGACATGGCAGAGAGTTTTACAGACAGATCCAAAGGCAGCAGAAAGAAAGAGATACTGGGACTGCTTTGGGCTTTTGAAACCTCAAATCCCACTCCAGTGCCACATTGCCTCCAAGAAGGCCACATATGGCCACACTTTCTAAAGTAGTGCCTCTTCCTGAGGGCTAGTCATTCAAATATACTAGTCTATAGGAGCCATTCTTAGTCAAACCACCACAATGCAAATATTCAAATCCCAATAAAAAAACACAGAGTGATGGCAATGATAATCATATAATTTGAAAACAGAGATAAACATATACATTACATTTTCTCTTTAATGATTGGACAGTGGCATAGAGAAATGAAATGTTTTTGGTACTCCTGTCACAGAGAAAAGTGAATTAATATGTATCTGGGAAGGCGAATGGTATGATCAGCAACTTGAATCCACAGGAACAAAGACAGTGACTCAGACAAGGTCAAAGGATTAACACAGCAAAATCTCTAATTGTGCCATTGCTTTCCTTCTTTTTTTTTTTTGCTGCTCCTTAAATAGCCATAAGCTTATATAAAATAATTATCATAAGGAATTTGGGGACTTGTAACATATATAGACATAGTAACTTTTAGAAAATAACGCAATGAAAATGAGCAGTCAGAGCAGAGCAGAGCTGAGCTCTGCTTTGTATCTCACCGACGTGAGTTATGTTGGATCTACCTCAGCTGCATGAACGCTTGGAGAATGCCAGTCTTGCTCCTGAATAAGTGAAAAAAAAAGCAACCGTTTCCAAAGATTTCAGAATCTGTGGGCTGTAAGTCAGTGACTTTAGACTGTATGACATAATTTTAATAGATGAATGAAACACTGCAATGTTAAATGTGAGATACACTTAGTATGGTCGCATGTTCCTGAGCAGTCTTAACAAAATGAAACAAAGCAAAAAATTACTTGATACCTGATATAAACACCTATTATAAGGCCACAGTTACAAGAAACACTATGTTCCACTAACATAAGAACACAGTGACTGATAATGGAATAAAATAGACATAGAAAGCCTAGCATAGCATATATGAAGGGAAACTATTTTACGATATGGTGGTATCACATATTGGTGGAGTAAATAATGAAATTTTTGCAGCAATGGTATCAGAAAAATAGGAACATGGTATTGAAAATCATAAAATCCCAATTTTACCTCTATCTCATTTCTGAATTCCAGATGGATTAGAGGCCCAAATATATAACTCTAAAGTTAAAAAAAATGAACAATATGGGAAAACTCATGTCAGTCTGAGATGATGAAAAAGTTCTAACTTGCCTCCTGGGATAAAGAAAAACTTTCCAGAGGAAAAGCTGTGCCTTTGCCTACATGCAATTTCATAATTCTCTTCATTTAACAGCTCAGGCTATCAGCTTTGTGGGTGATTTGAAGATGATATTGGCTCCATTTAACAGGCAGCACTTGATGTCTAGTACAGCTAAATATAAGGTATGTACATGGGTAGAAGCCCAGTAGAGTTTTGTAGAAAACTTTAGAGCAAGAAAGTCACAGAAAGAGACTGATTGCTAATAACAGCAAGAAAAATATTTGTAGTAATCACCATAATAAGGAGAGTTAATTCTATTTCACAATAACTTTTACATGTTCAAATTTATGAAACAGTTATTGCGATCATTACATTCCATATTAATCCAGGCATTAGAATTCTCTGAAATAAATATAAATTATATAGGCATACATATATACACACATATTTTATACATACACTTGCCTTCACTAATATCCTCAGCAGTGCAAAGGAACCAATCGAATTACACTTCCTAAGGATCATATCAGAAAACAATATGAAAGTTAGGTAATATAAAATGTTGCTGGATGCAAGAGTAAATAGGCACATTTACATATTTTTATGAAAATTTGCATTGAAGGATCAGTTCTTGAGAAGGAAGGATCAGTACTGAATAAAAATAAACACATGCATACTCTCTGTATAGTTGTGTTACAGAATTTTCATTTACGTGTCATACTCACAGTGAACATTTGCATAAAATCCATTTCAGAACTATTTAAGATAAAAATACACAGAATTCTATAAAATACTATAAAACAGGGTCAGCTAATATAATATAGGTATATGGAACATAACCAAACACCAAAGTAATGAAACTTTTTTTTTATAAAACCATGGATTAATGCTAGAAATAGAATAAAATATTCAATATCTTTTTGTTGAAACTCATAAGCATACACAGAAAGATAAACTTACACATGTGTCTATATAAAAATGGATTTGATTAGTATATAGGCAAAAGATGAAGTGAAAGCCTAAGCAGGAGAACAGTGAGAAAGGTGATGGAAAATGATAATTCAGAGGGGGGGGAGGGAAAAAGGAAATCGCTGGAGGTGAACATTGTGCTGTTATTTTGAAATTTTAAATGTTTTATTTTTATAAATTTTAGGCTCTAAAGGGAAGAGAGAGAGGAAGAAAATGGTTAAAAGGAAAAAAGAAATTAAAGAAGGAATAATATTATTGCAAATTACTTAAATCAAAAGTATTGGGTCACATACCTGGAAGGCTGAATCCAGCGACTCTGTCTCTTTCTCTTGGTGTCTGAGAGTCTTGGAGAATGCTCTCCTCTCTCCATGTCCAACCACTGAGCAGCAGGGCTGCACTATCTCGATTCTCACTTTGATCAAAGCAATGAGAATTTTTGACAACTTAGAAGACAGAATTTTCTTTAAAACGTAACACTTGTGACCTAAAACAATGACCATGACATGAAAGCTGTACTGATACAATAACAACATACATACCTTGGCAGTAGCCAACAGGTCTCTAATGGAACTTAAGAGGAAAAATCGTGGTGGAAACCTAGTCAACTATTCAGGGCTAGTGCATGGCTACCTAAACAAGACCTGAACAAGGATGACAGCAATGAACATGCTAACATGGAAAGGAGAGGGGCGATCTTACGTGACCTCAACACTACACGAAAAGAATTATAGGCAACTAACGGATGTTGAGAATGGGAAAAATACTCTGTCCTAAGGAAGAGCCTCCCAACTGGTTATTTAATACCAAGTGGTCAGTCCTGAAATCTTTTTTTAAAATTTATTTATAATGTATACAGTGTCCTGCCTGCATGTACACCTGCATGCCAGAAGAGAGCACCAGATCTCATTATGGACAGTTGTGAGCCACCATGTGGGTGCTGGGAATTGAGGTCAGGATCTTTCAAAGAGCATCCTTTCAACCTCTGAGCCATCTCTCTGGTCCAGCCCTGAAATCTTATACATAATAATAAAATTGTACACCCAGAGCAGATTTTCCTTATACATTTATGTAACACATACATACATACATACACACACACACACACACACACACATACACACACACCAATAATTAAAGAAATAAAGGCTGTGAATTCAAATTTGAGAGAAAGTAAGGCGATTCAAGCAAAAGGTTGGAGGGTGAAAATATTTTAATTGCAAAAAAATTAAAAATTGAAAATATATAACAAAGCTCAGCTCTAAAGTCATTGATTCTAATTCATCTTACGTCATTGGCAAGAACACTTATTTCATTCTTCCTAGTAGAGTCCATCCTACTAATGGGGCTGGAAGTAGGGTGATCACTTCCTCTAAGGTAGTGGGTCTCAATCTGACAGTTTTGCCTTCCAGGGAAGAAAAGCAGTGTCTGGAGACATTTTTCCTTGTTCTTTTATGTCTCAATGAGAGGATTATTTCTACTGATATCTAAAGGTTAGAAAACCTAGGAAAACCTCCTGTGTATTTTACAATGAACAGGATAACCCTGCAAACAAACACTACCTGGTCTACAATGCCAACATGCCTGCTCTGCAGACAGTCCTTGTGTTGGGGGAGAAATTGCTAGAGAGTACAAGTAGTAATTCTACATCAGAAGACTAAATCCCACTTCCTTGCCTATTATGCACCACAGAATCTCAAGTACAGGAGGGAGTCCATAGTGGGTCAGTAATAGTGTTTCTGTAACTGTTGAATGTTATAGACAGATGAGTGTTTTCTGGAAAAGCTATAGAAAGCTCATTTGGTATGCTAGGGCCAGTGTCTGGGATTCTAGTGACTTCATTCTGTTCTATAAATTAGTGAATATTTAATCTTTTGAAAGTATCCTAGATACACAGCCAATATCTAGAGGTTAAATGCATTTTTATTATGAAATTTAATATAAGTCTGATTGATAATAACTTTCCAAAGCCATAATCAAACCTAGAAAAATAGTATCTCAATTTAGCAAGTTGAGAATATTATTAAGTAAAAAAAAATTGAGAGAGAATATTAATTTATTGGCTAGAAAATTCACTAGTAAGCAATGAAAAATTCACCCTGCTTCCTCTTAAGTGGTCCACAGCTGTGACTTTAGACTCCCTAAGATACAACATTTGTAAAATGGGAGTAACAACACCCATCTCCTGATAGCTGTGTTAAGTTTAATGAGATAAATTCTCAGAGATGACTCCAGTGACTGCCATATGTTAGTGTTCAACAAATGACAATGATGGTCTAATGTTTATTAGTTTCCTAAGATATTAGTACTTCAAATGAATCTTGGGAGAGACAGAAAATTCCTAGACATTGACTGGGGAGTTAGGCAGACGATCATTCCAGAACAGCAGTCAAGACCCTAGGCAAAACTGAGAAGTGTCTAGCAATCCACACTGAAAGAATTGTTAGAATACTTTTGTGGTCTGACTCCAAGGTTGTATGCATGCTGGATGAGGGAGAGGCAGGCAGAGACTAACTTAGCCACCTTTTCACATTCCTAACACAAATTGCTACTTGGTTTATTTTTGTTATTTTTGCTTTAAATCAGCAGTCCCCCCCCCCCCCCCCCCCCCCCGCTTCTTTAAAACTAAACCTTCTATGATATCCTGGATTTGTTCAAGACTGATGGAGGACACGTTTGGAAACCTGGCTTAGTTTGCATTTTAGGATGTGTTTGTAAGGAGAATTGATTCAAATTTGGTAATTGAGGAAGACATTGCTTGGGCTGTTAGAAATCCTCTATGAAGATATCCCATGGGGCAGTTAAATATTGGAGCTTCCTTTCCCACATGGGAACTCTCCAAGGACTCCAGCTGCAGGTATTATTTGAGTAACCAAGGCAGAGAAGAGTGAGAAAAAAATTCCATGTTGATGAATAAAGCTTAGTGAACTGATCAACATTAAAAGTACCAAGAAGAATATTAGCTTTTGAAAGTAGTCCAAGGTCATTTATAAGAATGTCCTGTTTAACACATTAAATAGGAAAGAAAGAAATTACTAAATAAAGACTAATGTGTTTCAGTTTTTCTTTGAAATTCTATTTTGCAATGATAACTAAAGGGAGTGAGTGTAGCAGAATAGACATTATTGTGTATTTTCTCACAGAACTAACTGTACAGCCTGCTCTGGATTGTTGCAGTATTCTTTAGTTTTATTCTACTATCAAGTTCTTTTTTTTTATTTCCATCTCAATGTTCTTTTTATTTTTTTTAAGGTTACATTCAAACACACATTGGGAAATAGGAAGTGTTAGTTGTGTTTTTGTTGTTATTTCTGTGCAGTGCAAATATATCTAAGCTTTTTTTTTTTTTATGAGTGACAAGTGCTCTGGGCTAAGACAGAGTCAAGTGTATGCCTCCTGGGGGCTTGACAACTAGGAAGTTGCCATGATGTATTCAAAGGTAAATTGAGGTCAGGTAGGGACAGACTGCATAATGGACAAAACATATGAGCTAGTTAGTACTGTGGTCCATGTTGCTGCTCATCAGCATAATGACATGGCATGATGACATCCTCTGGAGCCCTTATCTGGATGCTCTCAGAATTCACAAGAGTGTAGTTGGCTCTTACCACTGTTTAAGTATTAATCTCAAACTCACTAGAGACTAGGAAGAGGGAGGCCTTTTGTCTTTAGATTTTTTTTTTCTTGTAAGCTTATCGACACAGGGTTGTCACTCAGGGGTTGTCCTAGAGCATAAAGTACTCTCACTGTGCATTCCAACTGGGACTTGCATTGCTGCCAGGATTGGAGACAGTAGCTGATAGGTATGCTTCCTGTCTGCCAGGAATGAGGTGCATTTACTTCCCTGTGTGGCCAATTGCTGGACCCATTCTTTCCTTTTTTTAAAATATACAGACCACTTTTATCTAAAAGCAGCTTCATTTCTTCTTCGTTCTTCCCCTCCTGCCTTTTGTTCTTTCTTCCTCCATTCCATCTTTCTTTCCTCTTCTGTTTTCCCTTCCTTCACTCATATTTTCCTCCTCTCTCTCTATTTTCTTCTTATCCTTTCTGCCTTTTTACAAATGAAATGTTAAGAAAACATTATATGTAACTCTGTCACATAACAATGAAACTTAGGTAAAACTGATACAAGCAAAAATTGTTTTAAATTTCTGCAGCCTGCCCAGGATTTAGGCTTGAGTTTGCCTTTCTCCTCCTTTTATATCTCCTCCTCCTCTTTTTCTTTTGTGATTTTTTCCATGAAAAAAAGTTCATACACTATATTATGATGATTTTTCTCCTACCTCAGCTCCTTCCCTTCTTTCACATTCTTATATGTTCATGACTTATAAAAGAGTCTTGTCTCTGGTGGAACGTGAGAGAATAGAAAAGAAATAGATTTTGCTTTTTATAATATGTTTTAGTATTGGCCAATATCCCATTCACATAACACTTAAAAATTTACAATTGTTAGTCCTGGAAGAGAAAAACATCAAATTAGATTCTATTCTTACAATCGAGATTTCAAGGTTAGAATTAATAAATGGCACCTCATGAGTCTGAGAAGCTTCTGTAAGGCAGGAGACACTGTCAAGAGAACAAAGCGACAGCCTGCAGACTGGGAAAAGATCTTTATCAACCCTACATCTGACAAAGGTCTAATATCTAAAATATATAAAGAACTCAGGAAATTAAACACCACCAAACCAAATAATCCAGTTGAGAAATGGGGCTTGGAACTAAACAGAGAATTCTCAACAGAGGAATATCAAATGGCTGAGAAACACTTAAAGAAATGCTCAACCCCTTTAGTCATCAGGGAAATGCAAATCAAAACAACTCTGAGATTCCATCTTATACCCATTAGAATTGCTAAGATCAAAAATTCAAGTGACACCACATGCTGGCAAGGATGTGGAGAGAGAGAAACATTCCTTCATTGCTGGTAGGAATGCAAACTAGTACATCCACTTTGGAAATCTATCTGGTGCTATCTCAGAAAACTGGGAATAGGGCTTCCTCAAGACCCAGCTATTCCACTCCTTGGAATATACCCAGAAGATGCACCAGCACACAACAAGAAAATTTGCTCAACCATGTTCATAGCAGCCTTACTCATAATAGCCAGAACTTGGAAACAGCTTAAGTGTCCCTCAGTAGAAGAATGGATAAAGAAACTGTGGTCCATTTACACTATGGAATACTACTCAGCTATTAAAAACAAGGAATTCCCAAAATTTTTGGACAAATGGATTGAGTAGAAATGATCATAATGAGTGAGTTAACCCAGAAGAAGAAAGAGTCAAATGGTATATACTCACTTATATCTGCATACTAGCCCAAGGGGCATGTCCAATGAAAGCCTTCCCTTACCAGGAAACTGGGACAGAGAGGAGGACATCCTATTGGGACTCTAGATGAGAGAAGCATGGGAGAATAGCAAAGTAGAAGGATCCAGAGGGTCCTAGAAACCTACAAGAAGAACATTATGAACTATGGCACCAGCCAAGGACAATACAGACCATAAACTTCAAATCCCTACACAGATCTTGCCAATGGACAGGACATTCTCCACAGTTGAGTGGAGAGTGGGATATGACTTTCACACGTACTCTGGTGCCTCATATTTGACCATGTCCCCTGGAGGAGGAGATGTGGTGGCACTCAGAGGAAGGATAGCAGGCTAAGAAGAAGAGACTTGATACCCTATGAGCATATAAAGGGGGAGGAAGTCCCCCTTAGTCACAGTCATAGGGGAGGGGAGTAGGGGGAAAACGGGAGGGAGGGTGGAATGGGAGGATACAAGGGATGGGATAACCATTTAGATGTAACAAGAATAAATTTAAAAAAAAAAAGAATAACATCACCGTGAGGGGATTCCAAAAAATCTTTCCCATGCCTGGAGCTGTTTTTTACAGAAAAATAGGACAATATATCTAAGTTGTGAAAAAAAAAAACAGAAACAAAACAAAAAAACAAAAAAAAAATTCAAGGTTAGCACATTAAACACCTGCTTTTTTATTCAGTAAGTACTGAGTATGACTCTGCTCTGGACACCTAGTGGGGAACAACAAGAACCTTTTTATAGTGACATTTTATGACAGATGCCACACAGATTAAGTTGTTAATCAAACATACAATGAGGACATTCTCATAATACAAAACAGGAAAGCAAGACTGAGGGACAGAGGGGTGTAGGGAGTGGGGGGTGTGGAAAGGGTTCTGGTTGGTTGCACTTGGTAAATAAATCCAGAATGGCTGCCTGATCTGTTGGAAGACTTGGAGGCAGACAATCAAAGGGGAAAGATTCATGAGGGGGATCATCTGGGGACTGGGACAGAGATGTGTCTGGAAAGCAGATGGCCTGTCAATCACCTGCTGCCCTGTAGCTCAACTCGGTCTCACTCTGCAGGGTAAAGTACCATGTTGACAAAAGTCTGTCTTGATTGCCACCTGTCTCCCAATGTCTCTCTAACCCCTTCCCTGGACTCCAGACTCCCATTCATTACTCTTGGGTGGCCTGCATTTAACGTTAGATTTCTTGTTGTCAACCTGGATTCTGGGATAGATCCTAACAACATACTCACAGCAAGGGAGATGTCTACTGAGGGGCTTTTCTGTAAAGCTTCTCTCCTGAGCAGGCTTATACAAAAGTTAGCCAGGTCAATGTCTTGCTGAAGTTGGTAAGAAAAGAAGCCTGTTGCAATTTCTATTTTGCATATCCACATTTGGGTACACGGGTTAGTTATCTAACCAGGCGAAGGAGGGGGAGACTGTAAGTAAAAATTGCAGAAAAGTTACATTAAAATAGCTCCAAATTTATGCTGAAATACAAACTAGGTGAAACTACATAGGGTGAGTCAGAGAAACAATAAACTTTATGATTTCTAAGCTGGGAAGATCAGGATCCATGAAGGTTAGAAAACACTAATTTTCTATGGGTTCGAGAAGTAAAGGAGCTAGCTGCACATCGTGGTGGTTTGAGGAGAGTTGAAAGGCTCCATTGGTTGGTAAATGCATGCCATATGCATAGCAAGAAGAGCTGTTTAGGGGAATTACCAAAGGCTGGCTATCTAGGAGTAGTAGCTTAATAGTTGTTAATCAGTAATTGATATTATGGTTGTAATTAATATTTTTTATTAGTTTATTTCCCAATGGGAGATAGAAAACCACCGTGCTTTAGTTTGGATAGAAAGGAATGGAGGAAAATTGAGGAAAGAGCCAGAAAACAGAATTAATGTGGGTCTTTCTTCTGGAAAGCCATAATTAAAACAAGTGTGTACACATGTGTGTGTGTGTGTGTGTGTGTGTGTGTGTGTGTGTGGGTGTGGGTGTGTGTGTGTAAACAATAACATTCTAACTAAGGTTTCTGTTTTGAAATGAGGGATGATGATGTAGAAGGAAGCATAGTGAGAAAGGGTGATGTGATAGAGATTATAGGCCAATTTAAGGACAGATGTTACATTTATGATCAACTGCAGACTACAGAACGCACTTTGCATGCCCTATAGCTACCAAAAACCCAAAGTTCAATTAGGCAGGAATGTCTTCCTTGAAGACAGCAATCTTGCAACAGGGTTTACACAGTTGTTCAGGTATGTGGAAGGAGGGAGGGAGATCTTAAGACAGATTAAGTAAGTAGTTTTCCATAGCCTCTAACCTCCCACCCACTCTCAGGCAAGAAACTAATTAAATGCAGTGGATTACACCTGGCAAAGAAGACAGCAAGCAGAAGGGGAACTTCTTGGGAATAACGGTTTCTGTGGAAGAGAGGAATAGGGGGTGAAGTGACTAAAATCCATTATATAAATGTAGGAAATTGTTAAACAACTTTTTAAAAGGATGGAAGGCGATGAAGCAGCCACAGTGTCCTAGAAATTCAGTATTATGAAAGGATCAGCCTCCCTACAAGACAAATCTAAAGTTGTGTGATGTTCACCATCTGTATACTTGTGAATACATCTATACCACCTGGAGACCTTTTAAAATAAATACTCTAGATCCCCACCAAAATAAAAAAGTAGGTCTCTAAGCCCTCTATGATTCATACCTACCAAACTATAACTTGCTTTTTAAAAGAATCTCTCTAAATATTTCTGAAGATCATGTCCTAGCAGCAAGAAGGCACTTTGGTTAGACTTAGAATTTGTCAAGTTTCTTGGTCTTATAAATGCCGTCTTCCATCTTTGCAACATGAAAGTCTTAATAGCACTGTCTCCTATTATATATATGGCTACAATGTTAAACATACACTGTGTAACTAACATCCAGCTGATCCTTGTCACCCATATATGTAACCTTGGCTTCATTCTCCTTTGATTAAAGTGTTTGATGTGAATTACCAACGAGCTAATGGTACATTGTTCAGAAGTTTAAATTTTTTAGTACAGAATCCTAAATTTCCAAAAGCTCCAACAAAGTAGTGTGCCCAGGCATCCTGATTAGCCAGTTAGAGAACTGTGTCATAGAACAGAGTAGAGAGGGGGAGGTTATCCATTGTGGTCCCTCTGGGAAGAGGAACAGAGAGAGAGTGGTCTAGTTATCCAAAGCCAACCAGTAGAGTACTAACATGAATTTCAGGCTTAAGCTGAGGGTGATTGGTATACATATTTAAGCAGCTCTTGTCAGGAAGTATCCTAGATCATCACTTGTATATTATTGTCTCATCCCTGATCCTGTAAGGGGATGAGACAAATTGTCAATCTATTCATGATTATCACCAAAGGAGAGCATCAATTTGCTTCCTATAAGATAACTGCTTCTGTTCCCAGATGGAGTTTCACTCCACAGACAACAGCCCACATCTGAAGAGATTGTCATCTGTTATTTAGCTAATCCTGGGATCAAAGGTGATGCAGCTTTAGGACACTCAGCAGTAGTGGGAGGACATAATCCAGCACTGTCACTAGGACCTAGTGGGGTCCCACTTAGGGACCTCCACTCAAGAAAAGCAGGGCCATTGACCAAAGAAGAAAAGAATTTCAAGAGAAATCAATTAGAAGCGAATTTAGCTCATTTAATAGGTAGAAATAAAGGATGGTACACACTTTTATCAAAGTGCTAGCATTAAAATAAAGACACATATAGAGGGGCAGTGAGCATAGCAGTGTTAGTGTGGGCTTCTCGAGAGGGAAGCTTGCACTTGGGTGTCTTTCCAATGGTTTCATGCTGTAGCATTCTACATTACGTTGCTCAAAGGATATAATTTCCAGAAGCTTTAAAGATTAATCAACATTTTAAAATGATGTAAAAATATGTGAGCCGGTTTATTTTTATCTTGCTTTAACAGATTCCCTTTTGTAAATGAAATTAGAAGGTGATTCCTGAGGTATACTGCTTAGGCTTCAGGGAGAAGAGAGAAGTGCTAATGTCATTGAACCGGAAGGTCACAAGCATTCTGGCCCTGAGTAGGCACATGCTGTTTGTCGTTTGTCAACAATTCTGTGTGAGATGCCTTTGAGAAAATGAACATTATCTCTCAAGACAGTCTTGAGTTTATCAGCTCTGTGGAAATTTGAAACTCTCAGGCAAAGCAAACTGTACCCTAGGGTGGGGGCTTCACTCCTTTTCACACTCATTTATTTATTTATTTATTTATTTATTTATTTATTTATTTATTTTCGTCTTTCTGCTTTACCTTAGGACAATGACTTATATCTCTGTCCTAAGCCTTGAATGGGACTGAGATGAGTTAGGTAGACAAGCCAAGCAGGTGTCTGAGCTAAAATAAGCGAGATACACACAAAAGGAGGACAGAGAAAAAGGGTTTCTTCTTGCTTTGAATTGCTGGTAGGCTCAACCAACGTGTCAGAGGTATTTCAGCCAAGCAACCTCTAAGTGCCTGTTTTATTATTTAGTTGCTGGGAAATTTGCCTAAGGTTACTGAAAGTGATGACCATACCAGCATGTGCATATATAAATGTGTGTTTGTGTACATGAGTGCGTGTGCGCCCGCGCGAGCGTGTGTGTGTGTGTGTGTGTGTGTGTGTGTGTGTGTGTGTGTGTGTG
>OU015742.1:100050865-100087011 GCA_907169655.1 Acomys percivali
GTGTGTGTGTGTGTGTGTGTGTGTGTGTGTGTGTGTGTGTGTGTGTGAGTGAGTCTGTGTGCATATTTCCGTGGTTCTATTTTCATCTGAAAACAGATGATATCCATGCTTGTATTTGTGTAATTTTTCTTTGTGCATCATATGACTCTTCTATCATGGCACAGAGAGATGGTTGTGATGAACTTCAGAATGTTTTACCATTCCCAAGTCTGGTAAGGAACTGAGTGACGGTTGTTAGGTGTATGATAACAGTAATGGAGCTATTAGCACTTTCTAGTAGAAGGTAGGGCAGCAGAAGGACACTCACCTGGGATTCTTAACATTACTCCTCTTGCCTCTCTCCCCCAATGCACATGATCTCAGTTGGGAAGCACAGGATACAGAAGGGGGAAGGTTCACTGAAAAGAGACTTCAGTAATGCATCTTTCCTGAGACCAACATCCATGGTACAATGAGGGTTTACGATAGTGATTTGTTTTTGTTTTTGAGGCAAGGTTTCTCTGGGCCACCATGGCTGTCCTGGAATCTCTTTGTAGAATAAGTTGGCCTCGAAATCACAGAGATCTGCCTGCCTCTGCCTCCAGAGAGCTGGGATTAAAGGCGTGTACCTGCACGCCCAGCTTCTGATGATGATTTTGTTAGTCAGGATTCTTTAGAAGATGAGAACTGATAAAAATGAATATAAGTTACAAAGAGGATTTGTTAGTGTGGCTTACTTGAGTGGGACTAGGTAGTCCAAGAATGGCCATCTGCAGAGTAAAGTGGCAGAGAACCAAGTAGTTGCTTAGTCTGTGAAGCTATGTTTCAATAACTCTGGTCAGGTGCTAGGACCTGGAGCCTTCTTGGACAACTGGTGGTCATCATTCCACATGAGAAGGCCAAGGAACCTGGGTTCCAATTGCAGCAAAGAAAGGGAGCAACAACAGAGGGGTAAGTGCACTTAGAGCAGGTGGTGAAGGTAAGCAAGAAGCCTTGCTTTTTCTGCAGACCTCTTTACATCTGGGCCTCTGATGACAATGCTGCCCGCTCTAAGGGAGAGGGCTCTTCCCTCAGTTCATCTTTACAGGAAATATCCTCAAATATATCCCCAGATGTGTTTTTCTCATTGATTTCAGACCCAACCAAATAGATGATCAAGATCATAGTGATGAAGCTATTTGGGGGTTACCAGAGTTAATTTGCCTGGAGTGAGAAGATATTTGTTCACATGTACTGTACCACACAGCACTGTATCACAAGATTGGGAGGATAAGCATGATCTTGTGCACAATCTTTGGATGGAGATGCTAAACTAAGAGTCACTTTCTCCCCTTCTGCAATGTGGTTTTCTATTTTTACCCCCATTTGAAAAATCAGAACATTTAATAGGAACCTAAGAATCTCAAGGTGGAAGATGACCTCTATAGAAAAATCACAAAAAGGCTTCTACACTACTAACCCCTCCTCAAAGAAATGGAGTTACTGACAGGAGCTTCTGGTCAATGAGTAGAACAACATCTCAGTCCTTTCTCTACCAAAGTGGGAAGTTTCTGAAGCCTTGCTTTTGTCTTTCTCAGACATCTGTCACAGACACAAGCTGAGGCCCAGGTCCCTTTCCCCCATGGTAAGAACAGATTAGTCTCTTTTTATGATTTAATTTAATTAAGTCTATCTTTAATTTTAATGGCTTTCTTTAAGTCCTAAGATGGCCACAAACATGGAGTAGAAGAAATTATACTTCCTTCTGTAATGGACAAAACTTTAAACAAATCCTTCTTTTTATCAACCAACTTCTGTTTAATTCCCTTTAAAATACAAAGAAACTAAGACAATGGGTTCATGACTCTAGATGTCTGATAATAATAGGAGCATTAAATAGTGCAATGTCTGATGAAGAGCTAGAGATTAAATTTTGTGCTCACTTCCTTTTATTTGTACTCCAAACCAGATTCCCTGTGAGGGGACGCAGTTCTGTTTTAGGCATGAAAAGGCTATCTAGCTAAATAATTTAGTAGAGAAAGTATGGGGCAGAAATCCATGCTTCTGAAAAGATTATTGGTCACATGTGTGGATAAGAGTAATTCAAAGTCAAGATGACATGCCAAATATGCCCAGAACACTGGGGCTTTGAAGTTTAAAGGAACCCAGAAAGTAATGCAAGCTTGTTTAAGGTAAATGCCTCTAAGGGCCACGTAGCTAGCCATAAACTTAAGAAGAACTGAATTCTAGGGCATAACAGAGATACATACACACAATACAAATGAATGATTACTGAATTTATGCACATGCTCTTAATTTCTAAGGCCTCCAACCTGCCACTCTATATTCAGGTTTTGTCTTTAGTTTACAGCATGTGACAGTGACAGACATTTGGTGGAAGAGAGAGTAGTGGTTAAATCTTGTCATCTTGATGGAATCTAAAATCAAGTAGGAGATCCATCTCTTACAGTTGTATGAGAGAATTTCCAGGAATGGTTAGCCGAACAGAGACAGTCCTCTCTCAGTGTAGTCAACACTCCCCTTCAATTTGCCTGGATATTATAAGGCCAGAAGAAAAAGCAGTGTTGCTCTCCTGCCTCTTGCACTTCTAGCCAGTCAATGTGCAGGTCTCCATTCTTGTGGCTGCTACTACACCTCACTGACATTTGACTCCAGCTTCCTTGGCTTTTCAATGAGGGCTGAAGACCAATGACTCTTGGAATCTTCCATGTCCTGAGCACTAAGCTCGACCTGCTCAGGAGCTTCCTGGGTGGAGCAGTTTGGGGTTCTCACTCTCACCAGTGAGTAAATGGTCATGGTGCACTACCCAGTCCCTAATCTGTTGGCCATTCTAATGATCCCACCTTTGTAATATGCAAATAATCAATCTCTTCTGCTCCTGCAGAGAATGCTGTCTACTGGAGAGAGTGGTGCTGGAAGGACTTCATCATCAAATGCCTTAGCCACTGAGTGAAGCTGGGAATAAAATGTTTGAGAATTTTTAGCTGGCTAGTTGGACATTAGCATACTTAAAGGCCATCAAGGACAGACCCTTACCTCATAATCAGCAGTAACTGAATTTCATGTTGCTAATTACTGGTCAGAAAATGGCATCCAAGACATAACTCTAGTCTGGGTAGGCATGTGACATCCTGAACTGCTTGTTGTAAAACTACTGTCTAACAAAGTCTTTGTGGTAAAGAACAAGTGTACCACTGTCCTCTTGCTTAAGAGTTAATCCAAGTGAGCCTGCTAATCACCTGCACAAGAAAACATTCTTAACAGAACCTGCAGTTTTGTACATCTAGAAACTAAATAAAGACTTCCCAAATATGTAGACTGGCACATGGTTTTCTTGGCCATTGTCCATTGAGAATGTCTTCTCCTTTACTTTGCAATAAACCACTTATTTTCTATACTATGTCCTCTGAATCTTGTCTTCTTGAATCTGGTATTCTTTTTTTTTTTTGAGACAGCATTTGTGTGTGTGTGCGTGTGTGTGTTTAGCCTTGGCAGTCATGGATGTGATTTGTAGATCAGGCTGGCCTCAAACTCACAGCAATACACCTGCCTCTGCCTCCCTGAGTGCTGGGATTAAAGGCAGGCACCACCACACTCAGCTTTATCTTGAATTCCTTCAACAGAAGTCACAAGTACCAGGGATCAGAGGGGAAGCCAGAGTGAAGTTTAGGGCACATAACCACTGTGTTGTGCCTTGAGGTTTTCTAAATTTTCCTCACAACTTCTTATTCTGTGTCATGAAAACAGTTTCGTGCTTGCCCTTAGTATCAAAGAATAATGTCTACATTTTTGCTAATAAGTCATAGATTGGCATTTCTACCAGGCATGGCATTACATAGAGGGCTGGGAGGCCAGTCTGGGTAGTTACTGGAGCACTTGAGATACAAAGTTCAAGTGCATATTTGACAAGGAAAAAAAAACAAGAAGTCTGTAAGGGTGGCAGCTGGTATTTATGACTTTGACACTCCTCTCAGAGAAAGGAGGGGAACTGGAGCCCTGCTTGTGGTTCAGAAGCAGCTGTTAGTGAAGAACAAACTGGAAAGCATTTGAAGACAGATACCAGTGAGAAAAGCCTATGTCTGTGACTGTCTCCCAGCTCTCTCCTCCTGGGATGATAGGAGAGATCTGTAAGTTTCAAGGGATGCAAGCTTGTGTCATACGTGAATCACCAGAGCTGAGACACTGAGGGTTGGGGAAATCATTTAAACCTAAACCAGAGAAACCAAACCAATCATGGTGAGCTGCACATAGGAGAACAGGGCAATTGATAGGGTATCTGTCCTTCCTATCAAGATCCATGTTCAGACCTCGTCCAAGAAAGCAATGAATAGTACCATCAACAACTACTGCTTGCTGGGCTTCTCAAATGGAGTTTAAAGCTCTGCATCAGGGCTACAGTGATCACCTTTGGAAGACTCCTTCTTAACCCTCATTCACAGAGGAGGAAACTCAGAGTTAAGCTGAGCTAAAATTCATCCTCAGTCTCCTTTGGATATGGAGAGAAAGCCGAGATCTGGGAATAAAAATGATATTAACTAACTTAAAAATAGCTCTATACAATTCTAACATAAATAAGTTAAAACTGGGTGCAGAATTGTGAAGAATTCTCTGTCCTGTCTGTACTATTTTTTGTATATCTTAAACTTTTCTAAAACATATTATTTAAAGCAAAACAAATAAATTAAGCATGACATTGAAGCCATAAAGCTTCATAAAGTCAAGTGGGATAGGATATGGGAACCGGGATGGGCTTGTGGGCAAGGGTAGAAGAGACCAGTCAGGAGGCTGCCCACTAATCCTGCAAGGTAAGATGGTGCTGTTGAGAGAGCACAATGTGTCATGGTTGTACTAAGGGCAATGTATGAACTGATGCATGTTTGGAAATAACATTGGTTCTACCTTGTACAGTTTGAGAACAAGTAAAACTCAGAGAGGTAGCAAAGCCTCAAACAAGTATTGATGTACCGGAGCACTGACAAAATAAAGTCATGTGATGCTGCAAAATGGTTTACTATTTAACTTACATAATGGTTGGCTATAGGAGATGGGAAGGTAGTCACAGAGAACAGTATCCTTGATGACAAAAAGATGAGACTGCTTCTGGTTGGGGGCCTGGCCCAGTGAGTAAAAGTGTTGGATGTGCAAGCATAAAGTCCTAAGCTCATATCTCCAGCACCCACATAAAAAGCCAAGCATGGCTATGTGTGCCTGTAATGCAAGAGTTCAGAGGGGTTACGGGTCAGGGGATCATTGACATTCCTTGATTGCCAGCATAGCTGAAAAATGATCACCTTTATGCTCAGTGAGAGACCCTGTCTCAAGAGAAATGTGGAGCAATGGAAGTTTGTGACTATACAACACACACATACACACACACACACACACACACATATACACACACACACATACACACACCACATTTTCTAAATGACTGTTTCAAGAAAATGACGTTCAGTGGGAACATATCTAAGAAGTACATGGAGTGGGGTATCATCACATCTGCCAATTTAGGCTCAGGGAAGTCTACACTAGGCACAGTTGCTGCAATGCTGTACCTTGTGCACCATGTGCAACACTTGCTCGCTGGCTGTTCATCTCACAACTCATACCTCAGGTAGCTCAGGGATTTGCATCAGGCTGGCGGCCACTTCCCCTGTACTGGCAGAGTGTCTGCTTGCTTGCTTCTCTGAAGTCTGATTCTGGGCAAAGAAGCCAGGGTATATCCTTAGTGTTAAAACATTCTCATTTAAGATGGGAGATGATAGAGACAGTGAAGAAGATGAAGATGGGGATGGAGACGGGGAGAGAGAGAGGGAGAGAGGGAGGGAAAGGAGAGACAGACAGACAGACAGAGACAGACAGACAGAGACAGAGACAGAAAGACAGAGACAGAATGTTTTCTGTCACGGACTCCCACTTGCCCAGGCCCAGGCCCTGGGGTATGTCTTTAGAACTAGAAGTCTGAAACCCGCATGCAATGCACTGAACCACAGTGTTTCTCCAGGAGGCCAGTGAGCCCTTAGCATTTTAGAGTACAGTGTTCAGTGCCCTTAGTCTCGGAGAAGCATGTAATGTGAAGAAACCAGTGTGGAGTGCAGTGTACATTAATGTGTTTCAGGAGTGGCTGGAGGATGAGGAGACCCTGGCAGAACCCAAACTCAAACAACCACAGAAACAAGCATGGAGGATGGGGGTGGGAGCAAGTGTGACTATGGCTAATTTTGGTACACTTGGAGGGAAGATGTGGGGTTTGCAGAGGCCATGTGGCACCTATGTAAGTATACATATTTCTCGCTTGTCAAGTGATCTGTTGGAATATCTCTTCTAAAACACTTTAAAAGGGGAGTGATTTCATTTTGTAGATAAATATATTCCTTGGGAGAACATGCAAAGACAGACTTTACTATCATGCCTTTTGATTCAATTTCTTAAAATTTTACAACTTTTAATGATTAAAAACACAACCATTAGCATTTTAGATTTATGAACTTCATTAGGTTTGAGGAAAGAATGGAATTCTAAGAGATGAATGAGTCAATGACAGCTTTCAGGCAAAAACAATGCTAGGGTAGTAGTTTAAAACAACAACAACATGTGATGGCAACAGACAAATCGATAAAAGTGTTTACAGAATGAAATTTTAAATTATGCTTAATTAACTCATATATATATTTTAAAATGTCCTTATGCTATGACGTGGAGAAGCTGCTTTAAAAGGGAGGGTGATTAAAGGCTCCTGGTTAAGGATAAAGGGCAGTGTAGCAAAGAAAATAGTGTGAGGCCATCCATTAACAGACATGAACAGGCTTTCTGGAGCCTCCACAAAGAGGGTGTATGTGTACAAAGGTAATGCCATCAGGCGGCAGCCTAGACTGATGCCTTATGTCATGTTTGGTTTGTACATGCAGACATGGTGGGGCTCACATTCTGAGTCCAGTACCTGCTGTGGGAGGGAACACCCGCTTAGGTTCTCCCACTGATTGAACTTCAAGTAAACACTTCCCTCTCTGCTGGCTCACAAGAGGTGATAGGGAAGCCAGCTGATCCTGGCGAACAAGTCACTGGGTGGACGATAAAAGCAGTGACTTGTTAACTAATAGTTAACTAATCAGGTCATGTGCTTGCAGACTTTCAGTGGGAGCTTTATATTTTTCCTATTAGTGTTTCCACATTTACACATTTGTGAGGAAAGCATCATTTGATGAAAGCTACCATAGATGTGGGGCTGAGAGAAGTGAGGAGGACAATTAGTCCTTGGTGCTGTTCAAGGTATATCCTAATTTCTTAATTCAAGTCTTCTATTCCTAGGATTAATTTCTCTATTTTTATTGCAAATAAAGGACCCAATTACATGGAGAGTGGCTTTAGTTCAACAGGAAGAAGCATGTACTTAGAGGTGGAATAAATGGGCTTGAAACAGTTCTTTTGTTTATTAAATCAGAGATTTTGGACAATTAATTTAATCTGAGGATTTATTTTCTATGTGGCAAAGATACTCCATGAAGATACTATAAGGAATTAAACATGGTACATGGTAGGAACATTGATCACCAATAAAATGTAGTTTTCCCCCTTAATGTGAGGTTTAAATAGACAGAGGCAGTTTGCTGCCTGAACACTCATCCAAAAATCTCTATAAAGTTGGAGCATCATCTTCAGCCTTCTGGCCCAATATATCTGACAGACATATTTGTGAGGCAGGAACTAGTGAGAATTTGCTTACCCTGCGCTGTCAGAGTTGTGGCCATTGACTCTGCCCATATCTAAGCTTGCCCATTTTTAAACAGAATTCTGTCTGTGGTAGAAATGAGAACATTTTGCCCAGTGGCTTGTTTGCCACATTTGAAGTCATCTCCATATGAAAGTACATTGATGCTTATCATCTTCTTTGAGGTAGACTAGGTATTACCAAGTGTTAGACTGTCTTATTGTCAAAGAATCCTTAAAACAATAAAAACATCTTTAAATGCCATATTCTGTAGTACTCTGAGGTTTTTGAAGACCTTATCTATAGAATCTTATCTATTTGTTACACCTAGGATGTATATTCTTGTGATAAAAATAGTCTAATAATTGACATGACCATGATTTGATCAACTAACAATTACTTTGTATAATTTACTATCCTAAAGAGTCTACAACAGCACTTTCAAAGTATTGGAGGTAAACCTTATATTCTACTTGAGTTGTATGGGTACAGTGAATCATATTAGAGTAGAAATATATATAATGTGTGTGTGTGTGAAGAATAATCTTAAATTTGAATTCAATACCAAAGTATCAAAACTAAACCTATTTTGCATCAATATACAAAATTCTATACCAATGAAGAAATATGATAGATATTGATTTACTTTCCAAATTTTAGACTCACCAAGATAGGAAATACATTTTCTTCAAGGCTGCTACATACAAATAGCTAAAACATTATGAATGTAACTTTAATATAATTCCTGATTGTTTCATGGTTCTTCTTGCTATATGTAGATCATTTTATATGTGTGTAATAAAATGACTGTATATGGAAAAAATTTTTAATTAAAAAAATTGAACCTATGGAGAGAAAGTACCCTTGGTAACATAGCCTGGGTTCTTACTAGAATGTAGGAAAGACCCAGAATAGCAAAAACGATCTTGTACAATAAAAGGTGCTGTGGAGGAATCTCCATACCTGATTTCAAATTGTACTATAAAGCAATTGTAATTAAAACAGCATGGTACTGACACAGCAACAGGCTGGTTGATCAGTGGAATCGAATTGAAGACCCAGATATGAATCCACACACATATGGTCACTTGATTTTTGACAAAGAAGCCAAATCCATTCAATGGAAAAAGGATAGCATCTTCAAAAAATGGTGCTGGTCTAACTGGATGTCTATGTGTAAAAAAATGCAACTGGACCCATATTTGTCACCTTGCACAAAACTCAAATCCAAGTGGATTAAAGACCTCAACATAAAACCAGAGACACTAAGTCAGTTAGAAGAAAAAGTGGGGAAGAGCCTGGAACATATTGGCACAGGAGACAACTTCCTGAACAGAACACCAGCAGCCCAGGCCTTAATGTCAACAATTAATAAATGGGACCTCATGAGGCTGAGAAGCTTCTGTAAGGCTAGAGACACGGTCAAGAGAACAAGGCGACAGCCTACAGACTGGGAAAAGATCTTCACCAACCCTACATCTGACAAAGGTCTAATATCCAAAATATATAAAGAACTCAAGAAATTAAACACCACCAAACCAAATAACCCAATTGAGAAATGGGGCTTGGAACTAAAGAGAGAATTCTCAACAGAAGAATATCAAATGGCTGAGAAACACTTAAAGAAATGCTCAATCTCCTTAGTCATCAGGGAAATGCAAATCAAAACAACTCTGAGATTCCACCTTACACCCATCAGAATGGCTAAGATCAAAAACTCAAGCAACACTACATGCTGAAGAGGATGTGGGGAGAGAGGAACACTCCTTCATTGCTGGTGGGAATGCAAACTAGTACAACCACTTTGGAAATCTATCTGGTGCTATCTCAGAAAACTGGGAATAGGGCTTCCTCAAGACCCAGCTATTACACTCCTTGGAATATACCCAGAAGATGCACCAGCACACAGCAAGAAAATTTGCTCAACCATGTTCATAGCAGCCTTATTCATAATAGCCAGATCATGGAAACAGCCTAAATGTCCCTCAGCAGAAGAATGGATAAAGAAACTGTGGTACATATACACTATGGAATACTACTCAGCTATTAAAAACAAGGAATTCCCAAAATTTGTGGACAAATGGATTGAGCTAGAGATGATCATAATGAGTGAGTTAACCCAGAAGCAGAAAGACTCAAATGGTATATACTCACTTATATCTGCATACTAGCCCAATGGGCATGTCCCATGAAAGCCTTCCCTTACCAGGAAACTGGGACCGAGGGGAGGACATCCTATTGGGACTCTAGATGAGAGAACAATGGGAAAATAGCAATGTAGAAGGATCCAGTGGGTCCTAGAAACCTACAAGTAGAACATTATGATAGGCAGATTTGGGTCAAGGGGTCCCGCTCAAACTAAGCCACTAGCCAAGGACAATACAGGTGGTAATATTTAAACCCCTACCCTGATCTAGCCCATGAACAGGACAGGCTCCACACTTGAGTGGAGAGAGGGATTTGACTTTCTCATGTACTCTGGTGCCTCACATTTGACTATGTCCCCTGGCGGGGGAGACCTAGTGGCACTCAGAGGAAGGACAGCAGGTCACTGAGAAGAGACTTGATACCCTTTGAGCATATACAGAGGGAGGTAATTCCTCTGAGGAACAGTCATAGGGGAGGGGAATAAGGGGAAAATGGGAGGGAGGGGAGAATGGGAGGATACAAGGGATGGGATAACCATAGAGATGTAAGAAGAATAAATTAATTATAAATAAATAAATAAATAAATAAATAAATAAATAAATAAATAAATAATAGAAAAAAAAAAGAATGTAGGAAAGCATAGCTAACACCAGTCTCAGAATTTCAAAGGGTTGAGAGAGAGAGAGAGAGCAAATCAGTGGGACTTGGGTGTCAAAGCCCCAGGTAAGCAAACTTAACCGATATCTGTATTTTCTATGCACTTGAAGCATGAGTATTCTACATTTCTGAATCACTGAGCTCACTAAACCTGTAAGGCCAGTGAATTGGGCAGGTTTGAGAAGAGACAGGGAAAATAGTATCAAATGAAGCCCAAGTTGTTTATAGTGGTGAATTCCATACAAAAATTCCCACTGTGCGGAGAACTCCATCTCAGCTACCTGAACACTTTCTTCATTTTAATCTTCACATCACTTTTCTGGACAAGCAATTGGTTGTGATTAAGTTTGCCTAGTTCAATATATAGTATGGAAAAGTCAAAAATCATTTATCCTGCTGGAAGAATTGGCATAAAGTTATTTTCCCTGCTTAGTTGCTACCTGTTTAGCAGTGTTCTTTCTGACCATATACTTGAAACTCAGGCAGGAACTTTCGATTTGGAAGTTGAGGCTTGAGATAAATACTGAATGCGCAAAAAACTTGACTAATTCTAAATCTAAAAATCTAAATTATTGAAGAGCTAAGTTGGAAAAGCACATAGTGATGATATTCCTTAAACATGCTGCATTCCAAAGAACTCACTCTGGTTCCCTGTGAGCTGGCCTGAATTGGTTATGGTAACGGTTTAGGCCTCCTAAGTGAAAAAGTTTTGAATATATTTTCCTTTATCAGAAGCACTCAACTCTAGATGTACCTTATGGGCTACAGATGTTTTTCTTCACTCTTGAAATTGATATTCCAATGATCCCTGGAAGAAGCAAAAATGATGTTTTTCTAAGGAGAAAAGGAACAAACCATGCAGACTCATTACGGCTCAGTAACATGGTAATGCTGAATTTTCATATTTGGCCCCAGGCAGAACTTTATCTCTTTGGCATAAAATACCCCTCCACTGTGTGAGTCTTTTCTGTACTCAGTACATATTCTAATGCTTCTGAGTTACAGGACACTAGAGCTAAAGGGATCATCTAATTCATTTGTACTGCAACCAATGTGCAAAACAACACGTAAAACAAAGCAAATGACACCAGTGATTTGAGGGCACAAGCAACACTGCATTCTTAGTTCCCAAGTTTCTTAGACAGACAATCTTTAGCACACTACGCAGATTGAACTTCCAACTCTATACCTGGGCAATGCACAGAGAGTGAGAGACTTTGGAATGCTCAGTCCTAAATGGTATGTTTTATCACATCCCTCCTCAGGGGTGTGATAAAGGCTTGGGGCTCTATGCTGAAGAGGAGGGAGAAAGATTGTAAGAGCCAGATGTGTTACTTGACTTCAAGGAGATGGCATCTTCTAGCACAACAGAGATGATGCACATATAAACTCACAAAAACTATGAAAAATGCATGAGACCTACCTGAATTCAAGCCAGAAAAAAATCCCAGCACAGAGTAGAAGAGGGAAAAGAAAGAAAGAAAGAAAGAAAGAAAGAAAGAAAGAAAGAAAGAATGAATGAAAGAAAGAAAGAAAGAAAGTAACAGCACCTCTAACCAAGAATCCATTTGCAATTGAGAGTTAGCGGGACAGGAAATATCAGTTCTCCCAAGTGGAGTGACACTACACATATAGAGCACACTCCAGGGCAGGCTTCATGCACAGCATTAATTGGCTAACACAAATAGGATGTCATGTACTTTTGCATGTTTTAATTTTTTTAAGCTTTTGGTTTTTTTATATAAGAGAGTAAGAAAATGAATTGGGTCCCTAAGAAGGTAGTAAGAAACTGGGAGGAGTTGGAGGGAGGAAAGAACATGATCAAAATTTATTGGTTCAAAGGTATAAAAAAGAAAACTCATACAAATGAATTGAGAACACACATTTTACTTGTATTGTATCTAATGAAGTATTTATGCCACTAGATACTAGAGTCCCATAATACTAAAGTTTAGTGTTCTAAGACCCTCCCCAGGAAATATAGATGTTGGGATATGGTGCATCATATACCACTTAAATATTTTTTGAAAATATGTTCCACTGTTCCAGTTGCATGTTACACGACACCTTGTTTCCTGATAGTACCATATGATAGGAAAAGGATGTTAAAAACAGCAACACTAGATAGATGTTCAGGCACCTGCAGACTTGGAGGCAGACTTGTCAAATACATGTGTATCATGAAGTCTGACAACTTCCAGAAAGCCACAATTCTAACTTATTTCATCTAATCCCCCAAACTGTAATGTTTTCTGCTTATTCATTGCCCAGAATCAACTAATTTTTAACCTTGAGGAAAACAACCTCAATTTGATTTGTAGTGCTGGTCATTTTTTGGTGTAAATACTCCCAACATAGCTAATTTGAAGCTGGCAATGTGATACAGAACACAGAAAATGTGACAATAAATCCTCGCACCTCAGCACATGTCATCTCCATCACAGGACTGTGCTGTGAGCTGCATACCAGATATGCACAATAAGGCCAGATATTAACCCATGACAGGCCAGAAGCAAAAAAACCCTGTTCTTCAGAAAGTAAAAGATACAAAACACAGGCTGCTCACATCCTATTGTAAACTCTTTTTGCTTTTATTAGTTGATATAAGTTAACCATAGACATAGTGGTTCTGGGGCATTGTCTCAAAGATTTAAAGTGTAAAAACGAGAAGTTAGTACATTTCCCACTCTGTTTTCCCAAGAGCTAGATTTATCCACAGCAATTTTCACCAATTCCCTTATTGTTACATGGCAGTGTTTTTTCTTATTGTTTTATATCTTTTAAAAATTTATTGGTTATTTTAGAATTTCGTATGTGAGTACTGTATTTATTCATTTATTATTTCCACTACTCTACTTTTCTTCTTCAGTAGCTCTCATTTCTGGCCCTATCTTTCTCAAATTTATGACCTCTTTTCCCATAATTATTAATGTTTCTCTCTGTCTGCCTCTCTCTCTCTCTCTCTCTCTCTCTCTCTCTCTCTCTCTCTCTCTCTCTCTCTCTCTGTCTGTCTGTCTGTCTGTCTTCCCTGAGTTCCTTTAATATTACTCACATGTATGTATAGGTGTTTGGAGCTGATGACTAGAGATTTTATAGCCTATCTAAGGGACTTGTCCTTAATGAAAACCGATTTTCTATTTCTCAGCAGCTATTTATTACCTGTAGCTTTTCAACTGGAGTAGGGAGAGCTTATGAAAATTTCCCCATCCCCACTGACCTGTCAACTGAGTGGTTATTATGCAGGTATTCTTTAGAAATCATATGTTGAGATTTCATTTTTTTCTTGTCATGTGACACTCTCTTGGAATCCACTGGACCTTACCCTCTGATGTTTCTTCAGCCTCAGGTGTAGATGTAGGTTACACTGTAGATGTACACAAGGACCCTTGACCATCCTACGGTCAGGTGTTCTCCACATTTTGGTTAGCTGTTGGTCTTCGTAATAACCTCTGTCTGCTACAAAAAGGAGTTTCTCGGTGAAGAATGAGAGCCACACTGGACTATGGGCATAAGGACAAGCAGTTAGAAAACAGGACAGCTATGTTGTTTCAAGAAAATGGCAGTAGCAGGTTGTCATCTAAGGTCTACAAGCTCTTTCTCTAGCCATGGGTAGTTGGGTAGGTTCACATGACCAGACATGAGTTCCTTCACAATTGATCAAACCTTAAATCAGCTAGGTAGCTGTTGGTTACCTCCAAACCTGTGCCATGGGGAAAGCTTTTTGGTCTGGTCATTATTGTGATTCACTGTCACAGACATGGGGACAAGTCATAGAGGCTTTGCTTGACAAAATTCCAAGATCTCCAGGTGGTCACCATTACCCTTAAAAATTATACATGGTCCAGGTATGATTTTGTTTAGAAATATGCTATATCTCCTAAAACTGTTTTTTTTTCTTCTCCTTATTTCTCAGCAATATAGAAATTCATACAGGGAAAGCTTTTCCCTAGAGAATGTTGGGAGAAGGTATCTGGCAAAAGGCTTGAGACAATGATAGAGCTTTTTGTTCTGACTGTGAGGACCCAAATAGAAATTGTATGGAAGAAAATTAAGACCTTGAAATAACAGTACTTGACTAGATACTGGTACTTGTAGAAACATTTCCTTAGAGTCTGCTTTGAGAGCAATAGAAGGTGGGTTTGGAACATCATGTTTTACAGATAGTTCACAATAGAGGTCCCCTTGGCAGCTAGCTTAGGTTTAGATAACATACTTGTTGGTCTGGGACTGGAGGTAGGTCAAGTTTTTCTTTATTAGAGAACATTTAGCTTATGCTATGTTGCTATGACAATGAAATAAACACAATGGCTTTAGCCAGGGAAATTTATGATGAAACTTTCCAGGGTATTGTTTAAGAAATAATAATAAGGTTATGCTGGCCATTGCTTGGAAAATGATTGATTTTTGCTGTATGTTTTGTAGGTTATACGGAACTGTTTGTGTTTCCTTGTTAGATTGTTCTATTGTTTTGTTGATTTTTGAATGCCCTATTGATTGTAAAAAATGATAAAAAATAATGATGTAATCTGTAATGAAAACATTAAACTTTACTTTAATAAAATACTGGGATTGACCCATTGGGAGAATTAGTTGAACATCAAACAAGCAAGAAGTTAGTTCGTTAGACAGAAGGCAGGGGAAACAAGCAACAGTCAGAGAGAGTAAGCTATAGTGAGATGGGGGAACAGCAGGAAGAGAAAGAGATAGGTGGGGAAGAAGCAAGCAAGGAGATAAAAATATAGGTAACAGCAAACAAGGTAGATAGATAGATATATAGATAGATAGACAGACAGACAGACAGACAGACAGGAAGCTAGTAACCTAATAAGCAAGCAAGGAGCAAGGAGTCAATCAGATAGAAAGCACAGAGACAGAGACAGAGACAGAGACAGAGACAGAGACAGAGAAAGAAACAGATAGAAAAGTTCTCCTGGGCTTTAAGACCTTCAGATTGTACCGTCTATGCCTGAGTCTCTGAGTATTTCTTCTTTCTCCCCTCCTCAATTTCTCCTCAACAACTAGACACTCTAGCTAGTTGTTCAGCCAATGGTTGGTTTCTCTTAAGCAGCCATTCACCACCTGCTCAATTCTCCCTACCTTGAATCCTCCTCTCTTCTTTCCTCTTTGCCATTCCCGGAGCTGGTCTTGGGCAGTGGAAGTTCACAAAAGACTTTTGGTTGCTTTCTCCTTTAGTAGCTTTTATAGAAACTTCAGATATTCTGAGAGCTAGTTCTTCAGTATAAGTTAGGAAGCTTGTGGGTCAGTCTCAGCTCTATTTCTACAGCTTCTGTGCCCAAAGTGTGTGGTACCAGAGGCAACCAAAGGCAAAGGCAATTGCCTATATTGCTTTGGGAGTTAGGGTTAGGGTTAGACAAGGTTTAGGGTTGGGCTTAGGGTTAGAGTTTAGGGCTATGGTTAGTATTAGGTTGTAGGGGTTGTTAAGGGGTCAAGATTAGGACTTAGGGCTCCATCTATCTTGACACTAGTTTGAACCAGAAGCTTTTTCACATGTCAGTGAAACAGGATGCAGGATGTGTTATTTCAAACTCAGGCCAGGTACATCCTTCAAATGTGATCTTTAGTGACTGATTTCTCTTCCTCATACATGAAACTTGCTAAAATCTCCACAGCTTTTCAGAATACTGCCAGAAACAAAGATCAGCAAACATAACATGAGAGTGCACACATTTTACTATCCAACAACAATGTTGTATCTATTAAAAAATATTTTCTATTACAATTATTACACACACAGACACAGACACACATATACACATACACACACACACAACTGATACCCCTTGCCACTCATTAGAGTGTTCTCAATGAAATAGTTGTATTTAAAATATCGAGTTTCTTAGAGTTATCCAGCATCTGCACCTATACATAACACTGGGTCTTTAGTTCACACTATACTGGAACAGTTCTTTCACTATTGTTGTGAACCTTCATTCCAGACAGACAAGGAGAGGATTAGCCTTCTAATACTTTCTTGATGAAGTTTCTTTTCTACCCATAACCAAGACAAGTACCCCAATAGACAGTAATCAGAACCAATCTGGGCCAAGAGAAGTATATAACAGAAGTAAACATAAAGTTAAACAAATTCTTTAGTCATTTTAGAAATGAAAAAGGCCAAGTTGAGTATGATTATATACCTACTGTGATGTCTAAGATGAAAATAGTATCAGACATGACAAAATTAATTGCTGGCAAAGTGGCAAAATGCTGTCTCTGTAACTAGTTATTGGCAATAATGTCAAACGTTACTAGAAACTCCAGAAAACAGTTGCTTAACTAGCTCAATCTATACTCACCATAAATGCTATAACTATGTATACAATCCATACAACAGTACAAGCATGACTGCCTAGAACAGCTTTGGTTATAAACATCTAAACTTGAAAGCATCTTACATGTCCCTCAATTGTTGAGTTATTGAAACTATTGCGATACATTCTCACTTAGGTGCTACTTAGAAACAAAACAAGTACAAATAGAAATAAAAAACAGCATGCTACTGGCGTGTGAAGCACCATGGATGAACCTCAAAAATGTTATATTAAGTGAAAAAGCCTGACAAGAAGGACATGTGATGACGTGTGGTTTCACTTGTCCACTGAAAGTTACAATACTATAAGGGCAGGCTAGAGGACAAGTAAGTTGCTAGTGGCTGGAGCCAGGGATGGAATTGATTTTTAAAGGACATGAGAGGAGATTTTCATGGTGATAAAGCTATGCTAGATTATGGGTGTGATGATGGCTACATGATAATTACAAGACTTTCCATATAGCTAGTGAGTGCTGTGCCTCATTCAGGTCATTTTCAGGTGACTAGAGTGCTATAACCCCAAACTCTGAAAGACTTTGGACTGGATTTATCTAGGTATGCTTTCCAAAATTTTGATGAAGACATTGTAAGATCAAGTGTTTTAACCTGCTAAATTTGCGGCTAATTCACAATGAAACTAAAGAATAATATATACACACAAAATATCACTGGATATTATGTGGCAAGTACATTGATGTTGTATATTACCTAAGATTAATTAGGTAATGTGTGTATTTTCATTATTTATGTTATGCCTATCTAGCTATTTAGTTATCTGTCTTTTCAATGTGATTTGCATGGGCTAAGATCCATCTCAAGGCATAGCCATACACCACTAACGTTTGCAAAGTTGAGTTCTGACTTTCTAAGTCTGAAACATGATTATTCATATTATTTCAGTTTTATTCCTCATGATTGCCTTTTTATCTGACTAACTGAAAGGGTTTGTCAAATCATTTCCTACATAATTAAAAGAAGGATTTTTTTCAAATTGAGTTATAAGGTTATAAAAGGTAAAAGTTTTAAACTGCTATTTTTTTTAGGTGGCAGTGCCACCATTCACTTTGGAGACACTACATTTGTATAAGAGATCAAGAATAGAGGTTATATTTGGATGAGAAATAAATGGAGTCTCCTTTTTTGAAACTTGCAGTCTTGTGGAGAAGTGAGACATTCAAGGAATGACTGAACAACTGATTATAAACCATGATAAAATGCCTCAAAGGAGACTTTTGGGATCTGAATCTTTCAGATTCAAAACTGTTCTATGTTTTCCCAATAGATGCTTCTATATGCCAGATGTCATTAACTGAGTTCTGATTCTAAAACACATACATGCTCATTTGGGAGAAGAACAAGAAAAGGAAAACATCAAAAAGAATTTTGAGGGAAGAGTAAAGAAGACCACAGCAAAGCTTTTGTCCTTTTGAGAGTCTTTTGTCCAGGGAGGCTGTCCTGTCTCTGTGAGCAGGAGGACTCTGCTCCTGAGTCTGTGAGATCCCTCATATGCACCAGCTGCCACACCGTGACCCACATCCTACCCACACCTTGAACCATCTGAAGTCGGTGTGTTGATTCTTCTGTTAGTAGCCACCTGGGTCTACTAACAGAGCCCACCAGCTATTGCACAAGGCCCTGAATGGCCTCTGAGTTCTTTATGGGCTTGGTGTGAGTTGGTGCAGTGGTGCAGAATGGTGAGAAATCAAAGGAGTGCTTGCCCTGGGACTGAACTGCTGTTGTCTAGGCAACTTCATTAAGAACTTTCTGTTCCTGGGAAAATGCAGCCTAAATTAACTCCTGAGTTCTTGGGCTTTTTTCTCTTTAATTTTTTCCTCTCTTTTCTTCCTTTCTTTGCTCCTTCCTTCCTCTATCCCTCCTTCACTCATCCTCCTTCTTCTGACATGTAGGGGCTTTCTAGTCTTTTCAACTGAATTTGTTTTTTCACATTTTTTATTTGCAGCCCTGAAATATTTGTCAAATTGCATCTATTTTAAATGTCTCTTTGGCCTTATAATACATTTATAAATTCTTTCACAGTTTAGATAACACAAGCCAGTGTTGGTATCCTTTGAGAATGCAATCTGTCTAACCTCAAAGTTAGTGCTCTAATTTATCCTATAATTCTAAGATATCCCTCCCTCCCAAACCCCATACAATTGAATTTTGTAAAACTACATGATTTTTTCTTCATCTAGATATGAAATAAAAGAGAAGCCATGTACTTCATGCATGCTAGACATGGCTACCTTATATCCATCAGCTACAGCATCAGTGTGTCCTCTTATGACATTCCACACATGGAAAGTTTCCTTGTCAGTATTGTTAGTATCAGGAAAGGTAGCCATTTATTTGGCTGTACAGAGGACCAGAGTAGATGATCCTCAACTTGCATAGTGTTTATTGACGGTCTGGGCTTGAAGATAGTAACTCCTCATGAAACCTATGGGTCAACTTTATTATTATCTTTTTTTCTGTAGACAAGGGATCTGAATCTAAAACGTAAAGTAACTAATACAAAGTCTCAAGTGAGTGACATTCAGAGCCAAGGTCTAAACTTGGAAAGCAGGCTCCGTGTCCATTCTTTTAAAATTGCCATTGCTTGCCATTTTCAGATACTCAAGTCCCACCAGGAAAGGTGTAAAGGTGCAGGTACTAAGACCAACTTATAAAATTCCAAATAAGATTGGCTCACAGAGACCAGCTCAATTTATTTAAACTGCATTTCCATTAGCCCATTGAGCAGACAGGTGAGTTAAACTGGCAGCCTCGTTATATAGTCTCTCTTTCTTGGCAGTCTGCAAGATTTGGAATCCAATTTGAATCTCAGCTTCATTTTATTTACTTCTTTGCTTTTTACATATTAGCTCACTGACTTTTTTTCATTTATCCAGCTATAAAACAGTTTCACTATTTCAATTATCAAATTCAGAGGAAGGAGAGTGTATGAATTCTCTGTTAAATACAAAGTAGAAGGAATATGATAAAGATTGATTTTTATTATTTACATGTAGATAAAATAAGAGTGTCTTGGGGTGGGCAGATGGCTGGGTGAGTAAGAGGGCTTGTTGTGTAAGCAAGAGGACCCAAGTTCAAATACCCTAACCCCCTTAAAGGCTTGATACAACCACATACCTGTAACCGTGAACTGGAGAGGCAACAGTCATGGGATATTGGGAGGTTTCTGGCCACCAAACCAGTGATCTTGGTGAGCTTCAGATTCAGTGAGAGATTTTATATCAAAAATACAGAGGAATAAAAAAATACAGACTAGAAGTGACTAGAGGGTAGTTAGTGTATTCCTCTGGCTTTTGCATGTGCATGCATGGCATATGCACTCACACATGTATGTAGTCACCACACACACTTACACACTATACCCTACACAGAAAAAGAAAAAAATGGGGAAAAAGGCTTTGCTCCTCTCTAATATTTGTCATCATTTAGGCATGAGCAGTGCATGACAACACTCCATTAATGATTAGAAAATCTTTTTCCTTCGTGAACTTTTAATATTAAATAATTTACTTTTTAAAATGCAAATATCAATGGGAGTTAAAGGCTGTAAGAGTTCTCTACAATTCCCTGTGAACCATCCAACAGGCTGCTTTTATGAGTGACAGAGCAAGCATGAAAAAGAAAATGAGTGCTAGGAAAGTAGCAAATATGTATTTTGTAGATGATAAATCTTTACTAAACCCTAGGGCTGAGCTGTTTGGGTGCTAGATCTCTGTGCCCTTTCATTAATGTTATTAACAGCTATAGTAATCTTTATAAATCATTTTAAAAGGAATTGTAAACAAGTCTCATATTTTCCAACGCTATCATCTATTTATCTATCTATCCATCTATCTATCTATCTATCTATCTATCTATCTATCATCAATCTTTATATCATCTGTCACCTATTACAATTACATGCACTCTGTGGTATACACTGCTAAATACTATATGTGTGTGTGTATACATACACACATAATATATATACATACATATATATAATATATACACATATACAATATATACGTATATATGCACACATGTACATATGTGGCTGCACTGCTAGAGGGGCCAGATTAGACTCCCAGGATTCACATCTCTTTGAAATTCCATTTTCTGGTGCTCCAACATCCTCTTTTGGCCTCTGTAGTCACACAGTGCACATGTGGTAAGCAGACATACATACAGTGCAAAACACCTACTAACATAAATAAATATCTTTAAAAAAAAAAGATAGCATTTGTCTCTTTCAGGTAGTATTGAAGAAATGCTTGGGCACCACAGTGGAAGAAGCTTTACATTTCTTTAGGATGTCAAGGATGGTTTTCCAGAGAAGTGACATATGATAGAAGAACAGAACCCAGTGGAAAAATTAGCCAGACAAAGGTCAGATGGGAAGTAGGGAATTGATACTGTAGGCCAAGAGTATGGTACATTCTGTTTATTTATTGAAATTGATCAATGTGGGGGTCCAGTGTAGTTCTCAATGGCACACAAAAGGTGGAGGCAAACAATTTGATTAAAAGGTAGAGAAAGATCAGGTCAATTATTTTATAATTAAGATTAAAATTTAGTTTTTTTCTATTCACTATTTGCTAGTATTGCATTGATAAGCAAGTTGAGATTTTTCATTTCTGTGGTCCAGAACTCTTTCTAATCTTATCATGTGGAACTTTTCGCTTTTGCACTGTGCTTCAGCCACTTTGTCACCTCTGCATTCACGTTATGTCAATGATGTCCCCAGTTTCTCACTCCTCACTTTCTTTTGACCTTTGCTGAAATGTCAGCTTCTCAGTCAGACCTCCTGTGTTCATTCTATTTGTAAGATCAATCTTTCTTCCTCACATATTTTACTGGCTCCTCTCCACAGTCATATTTGCCACTGTCTGATATACTATGTAACTTAATTTTTTTCCAGAGCTCTACTGAACACAGAGACTTTTGGTTATTGTGATATCCTTAGACCCAAGCGTGCGCATGCACACACACACACACACACACACACACACAAACACAAACACATAAACATACATACATATGACACATATAGTATATAGAATTATATATGTATATACATATGTATATGTGTATATATATATATATATTTGTTAAGGACAGAAAATTTAAAACAGTGATAGGATGAATATTCAATCTTCAATATATAGTGAGATTGAGTAGCTGACCTATATCTGGAGATACAGGTTACAGCTACTGCAGATGTCCAGACAAGGGTGAAAGTGGGGTCTCAGACATTGATTCTAGAAACTTACAGAAAATTCAGCCATTAGGGATTAGGGCTTAGTGATGCACTGGATATGCTAGTGGTAAGTGTAATAGTATCTGTAGATAACAGAAACAATAGTATTTTAGGTTTCTCTGTAGGGAAGCAGTCAGAATGATGAATAGATAGATGGATAGACAGACAGACAGATGTCATTTGTGATTGGCTGTCTGCATATCAGAAAGATAGAAAATCTATCCAGGAGAGTCATTGTTGTTAAGTCTGTTTTGAAAGGCTGAAGAATCTGCAGCCACCAGACAATGGTAAGAGCCAGAGACACTCATTCATAAAGAAAAGGGGTTTTCATCCTGCAATAAGTTTCTTTCATTCAAGCTGCCAATGCATTAGATGGTTCTGTTTACCATCAAGGCAGATTTAACCCCATTAGTCTATCTCATGCACTAATGCTTTCTGTTAGTACCTGAATAGGCACATGGGAGAGCTTTGCCAGTCCTATGCAACCCTTAACCCCAGTCAAGCTGACAACCAAGACTAACTGTCTCACTAAAACTGTTCAGCTGTAAGAGACTGCATTATTTCTACAAAATTATTTACTTCCATCCCAATTGCCATTGAATTTTGCCAAATAGTTTTAGAAAAAATATGAACAAATGTCTTAAGTGGTTTTGTTCTCTTGTACACAAATGTTATTTAATGTGGTATCTGCAAAATTTCAGAATAATCACTTTCTTTTCAGCCCAATATATTTATTGTGGAGCTGACCCAGAACCATTCCATAATTCTAGCCATGATAATTGATACAAAACATAAAACAGAGCTTTCCAGCTACATTTCACATAAAACAACCCCAGTGGTAGTCAACTTTTAGGCATATAGTGTGGTAATACATGCTAGTATATGACAATGAATTTTTTGGGTGAAGTTGTATATTATCATTGTAGTAGTAGATAATATACCTATGTTCTGTCCTGGACTTGGTAGATAGTCAGTGCCTTCTATGGACATGAGAAAACTAGAAAAAGTAGGTTAAGGGAGAAAACCTGGATTTGAAATGCCTGTTGAGGCATCTAAATGATTTATTCAGTAGATATGTACCTAATTTGGTTGTAAGCCTAGGATTTAAAGCTAACCAATGGCTGAGCTTTGGCATCCAGCACTGCACAACCAATTATGAATATAGTGAAAGACCATGTGGCATGAGAAAAAAACCACAGGACAGAGGCCCAAGTGGCATCTCATTTTATAAGGGACATACAGTGTTCATTTGAACTAAAGAATGCCCCAAAAGCTAAATTTGGGAGCTAAACTAAGAGCTGTGCATTTCGGTTTCGGTTTAGAAGGTATGTGATTGACATGAGAAGTTCAGTCCTATGTTGACAGCTCTTTGATTTTGCCCCTTTTCAATTGGTCATATCCTTCACAGTTCTCAACAGGAAAACATTGACCCCAAAGGACTTGACAGATCATTTTGTACAGCCCCTCCCCAGACTTCAGGCAAAGGTCATTTCTGAACTTCTTCTCCTTATGGAAACACATAACAAGTTACAGGTTTCTTTGATTATGGAGAAGGACATGGAAGGGCAGGAATGCTCTTTTCTGCTCAATGACCCATGCAACTTGAACAATATCCATTGTAGGCAAATCCACAGCAAAGATAAGTTGATGCACAGCCCAGCAGCTCTCATAAATGAATTTAGTTCAGGTTGAATTAAGGTGATCTGTGAAAATGTGTTTCAAAATGATTCTCTTCAGTATTTTGGACACCAAATCATTCTTAGAAATGGTTTATTGCTCTGAGTAACCATTTCTATTAAACTTCCAAAATTCCATAGAAGTTATCTAGGGATCTCTAATAAGCTGTTAAAACAGATGAAAACTAAATGATTTTTAATGTTTGCTGTCACTTTTCTGAAAGAAAAAAAGGAACTTTCTCTTCATTTTGTTTTTTCTGACTGATAGTTGCTATATTGTGAATGGTTAAAAAGACCATGTTTGCCAACCATAGGAAAAGAACACCTCATTAATGTGCAAAAGTCGGAAATGATTGTTCTTGGCTTTTAAAGGGGGTCTTTTCTTGTGGATATTTCCACCAGCAGAATTTTTACATTTCATGGAAAGTATCTGTGTTTTTGACTTGTCTTATTGCTTATTGATCAACCTATGTCAAAATCTTTTGATTTAGAATTGCCAGATTCCCACAGTATGATCTGCTCCAGAGAACAGGGAGATGTCAGGGATCCTTAAGAAGTTTACGACAGGAAGGAACACATCTGGAAGAGGGCTAAGCTACAATTTCCCTGCCTCCTGGAGAAAAGGGGTTGCTCTCTCTGATCAGTAAACTGGGGAATCCTTAAGTGTTTCAAATATGTGAGGACCACAGTAAGATTTATTTTTAAGAAAAGACCACTGGGTCAGCAATGAAACAGGAGGCTATTTCAGTATAAATGCCCAGTAAGATATACTGTGAGATTGCACTAGGTTGAAAGTAGTGACTATGGACATGTTGTGTCTGAGAGACAGGAAATAGTCTTCAGGATTTAAGGTGATGCAGGATAAAGTAAAAACCTGCTATACAAATCAATAACAGATGGGGTCTATCAAGAAAATTGTTCATTTCATTTAGATTTTCCAATTTCTTGGAGTACAATATTTTGAATTCAAACCTATTGTTTCTTTGAATTTCCTCATTGTCTGTTATGTCTTCCCTTTCATTTCTGATTTTGTTAATTTGGATATTGTCTCTTAAATTGGGTAAGAGTCTGTTTATTTTATTTTCTCAAAAAAAAAACAGCTCTTGGTTTCATTGATACTTTTATTTTTCTGTTTGTTTCTAATTTATTGATTTAAGCCCTGAGTTTCATTATTTCCTATTATCTACTCCTTTTAAGTATGTTTGCTTATATTTGTTCTAGAACATTCAGTTGTACTATAAAGTCATTACTGTGAGATCTCTCCAATTTCTTTATAAACGTACTTGCTACTAAGAACTTTCTTCTTAACACAGCTGTCATTTTGGCCCATAAGTTTGAGTATATTGTGTCTTCACTTTCATGGAAATTTAGGACTTGTTTAATTTCTTTCTTTGCTTCTATCTTGACTTAGTTATCACTGAGTAGAGAATTTTTTAATATGTAAGTTTTCTGTTGTTTCTGTTGTTTTGAAGTCCAGCTTTTATGTATGGTGACCTGATAAAATACAAAGGGTTATTTCAATTTTCTTGTATTGGTTGAGGAATGCTTTGTGACTGACTACTTATAAGTTTAAATCAAGATCAGGAAAAAAAACAGTCTTATAACTCCCAATGAAATAGAAATAATCATTAAAATACTCCCAACCTAAAAGACCCAGGGCGAGCTAGTTTTAGTGCAGAATTATACCAGACTTTCCAAGACCAGCTAATGCCAACACTCTTCAAAGTATTCCACAAAATAGAAACAGAAAGAACACTGCCAAACTCATTTTATGAGGCCATAGTCACCTTGATACCTAAATCACACAAAGACTCAATAAAGAAACATAATTTAAGACCAGTTTCTCCTATGAACACTAGTGTAAAAATACTCACAAACCAAACAATCCAAGAACACATAAAACATGTCTACCATGATCAAATAGGCTTCATTACAGGGATACAGGGATACTTCAATCTATGGAAATCTGTCAATGTAATGCACCATATAAACAAACTGAAAGAAAAAAAAAAGTGATCCTCTTATTAGATGCTGAATATTTCACAAAACTCAAATCCTCATCATGTTAAAAGTTAAAGAAATTCTACTACAATTATGGACAAGACAAAGATTCCCACTCTTTCCATATCTCTTCAAAATCGCACTTGAAGTCTTAGCTAGAGCAATAAGGTAGATAAAGATCAAGGAGATAAAAATTGGAAAGGAAGAAGTTAAAGTATTGCTATTCACAGATGATATGCTAGTATATATAGGTGACCCCCAAATTTCTACCAGGGAATTCCTAGAGCTGATAAACACCTTCAGTAGTCCTCCTGAATACAAATAACAAACAGGATGGGAAAGAAATTAGGGAAATAATACCCTTCACAATAGACATAAATAATATAAAATATCTTGGTATAGCTTTAACTAAGCCGGTGGCATACTTGTATGACAAGAACTTCAAGGCTCTGGAGAAATAAATTGAAGAAGATATCAGAAAAGGAAAGATCTCTCATGATCATAGAATGGTAGGGTTAGCATAGTAAAAATGGCCACCTTACCAAAAGCAATCTATAGATTCAATGCAATTCTCATAAAAATATCTACATAATTCTTTTTTCTTTTTATTTATTAATTTAATCTATTTTAAGCCTGTTCCCAGCCTCCTCCCTCTTCTCCTTCTGGTCCCATTCTTTTCTTTTTAATAATTTATTTAATTTTATTTTAGTGTGAGGGTGTTGCCATTGGAACTGGTATTACAGACAGTTGTGAGCTGCCATGTGGTGGCTGGGAATTGAAACTGGGTCCTTTGGAAGAGCACACAGTGCTCTTAACCAATGAGCCATCTCTCCAGCCCCCTCTGGTCCCATTCTTCTTCCCCCCCACTCCCTTCTCTTTTTTTCCTCAGAGAAGGTGAGGACCCCCTAAGGAATATCAATGTACCTATGTACCTAGAGTCACAACAAGACTAAGCACATTGTTTCCCACAAGGTAGCCCAGCTAAAGGGAAAGGATCAGTGACAGGCAAGAGTCAGAGACAACTTCTACTCCTATTGTCAACACATTATTTACAGACCTTGAAAGAGAAATTCTCAATTTCATATGTGAAAACAAAGAAAAAACAGAATAGTCAAAATAATCCTGTACAATAAAAGAGCTTCTTGAGGAATCACCATCCCTGATTTTAATTTGTACTACAGAGGAATAGTAATAAAAATTGCACAGTATTACCATAAAAACAGATTGGTTGATCAATGGAATTAAACCAAAGACCAAGAAATAAACCCACTCACCTCTGGCTTTAACTTTTGACAAAGAAACCAAAACAATATAATGAAAAAGAGAAAACTTCTTCAATAAGTGGTGCTGGTTAATTGATGTCTACATGCAGAATAATACAAATAAATCCATATTTATCACCCTTCACACTCAAGTCCAATGGATGAAAGACCTCAATACCTCAATATAAAAACAGATACACTAAATCTGTTAGAAGAAAAAGTGGGGAAGAACCTTGAACTCATTGGTACAGGAGAAAACTTCCTGAACAGAATACCAACAGCTCAGGCTCTAAGATCAACAATTAATAAATGGAGCCTCATGAAACTGCGAAGCTTCTGCAAGGCAAAATAACCTGCCAATAGAGCAAAACAGTAGCCTCAGATTGGGAAAACATCTTCACCAACCCTATACCTGAAAGAGGAGTAATATCCAAAATATATAAAGAACTCAAGAAAATAAAAACCAACAAACCAAATAATCCAATTGAAAATGGGGTACACAGCTAAACTGAGACCTTTCAACAAAGGACTCTCTAACAGCTGAGAAACACTTAAAGAAATGATCAAAGGCTTTTTCATCATCTAATGAAATGATAATGTGATATACAAATGACAAACTGGCTGAGAAAAAAAATAAAGAAACAGCATGTTTTACAACAGTCACAAATAATATAAAGTATTCTGGTATAACTATAACCAAACAAGTCAAAGACCTATATGAAAAGAACTTCAAGTCACTGAAGAAAGAAATTGAAGAAGATATGACAAGATGGAAAGACCTTTCATGTTCATGGATCAGTAAGATTAACATAGTAAAAATGCCCATCTTACCAAAAGAATCTAAAGATTCAATGCAATCCCCTCCCCACAAAAAATACCAAAACAGTTTCTTAAAGACCATGAAAGAACAATTATAAAGTTCATGTGGAAAAATAAAAGGCCCAGAATAGCTAAAACAATGTTTTACAATAAAATAATTTCTGGACATATCTCCATACCTGACCTCAAGCTATACTACAGGTCAATAGTAATAAAAACTGCATTGTACTGGCATAGAAATATATTTGTTGATGATTGGAATGAAACTGAAGACACAAAATAAACCCCCTATATCTACAGCACTTGATCTTCACCCAAGGAACTAAAACCATACAATGGAAAAGAGAACATCTTCAAGAAATGGTGCCTATCTAACTGGATGTCTACATGTAGAAAAATGTATATAGAATGATATTTATCACTTTGCACAAAACTCAAGTCCAAGTGGATCATATACCTCAATACAAAACGAGACACACTAAGCCTATTTGAATAGAAACTGGGGAAAGTACCTCAAAATCATTGGCACAGTAAAAAATTTCCTGAACAGAAACCAACAACTCAGACTCTAAGATCAACAATTAATGGGACCTCTTAAAACTGAAATGCTTCTGTGAGGCAAGTAAACTGCCAAAAGAATGAAATGACAGTCAACAGGATGAGAAAACATCTTCATCAACTCTATATCCAACAAAAAGCTAATATCCAATATATATAAAGAACTCAAGAAATTACACAAGTTCTGTACCCAGTTTAAAAATGGGGCACAGAATTAAACAGAGAATTCTCAACAGAGGAATCTCGAATGTCTGAGAAGCACTTAAAGAAATGTTCAGTGTCCGTAGTCATTAGATAAATGCAAATCAAATGACTTTAAGATTCCATCCTATACCTCTCAGAACAGCTAAGATAAAAAATAGAGTGACAACACACGGTGGTTAGGATGTAGAGAAAGGAGAATTTTCCTCTATTGCTGGTGGGAGTGCAAACTTGTACAACTACCTTGGAAATCTATCTGATACTTTCTCATAAAATTGGGACCAGTGATATCTCAAAATCCACTCTTAGGTATACATCCAAAAAATGTTACACCATACAATAAGTTCACTTGCTCAATTATGTTCATAGTAGCTTTTGTCATAATAGCTAGAATGTAGAAACAACCTACACTTCCCTCAAATGAAGAATAGATAAAGAAACTGTGGCACATTTACATAATGGAATACTATTCAGCTATCAAAACCGAAGAAATCATGAAAATTTCAGGCAAATGGAGAGAACTAGAAAAGATCATCCTGAGTGATGTAACCCAACACAGAAAGACACACATTGCATGTACGCATTTATTTTTTAATTTAATTTTAATTTTATTAATTTATTCAGATTACAACTCAGGTTTTATCCCATCACTTGTATCTTTCCATTCCTCCCTCCTTCCAGCTTTCACCTTATTCCCCTCCCCTAGATCTATGACTGAGGGGGGACCTCCTCCCCTACTATATAGTCATAGGCTATCAAGTCTCATCTTGGTAGCCTGCTTCTTCTTTCTTTGAGTGCCATCAAGCCTCCCCACCAAGGGGAGATGGTCAAATATGGAGCACCAGAGTTCATGTCAAAGTCGGTCCCCACTCTCCACATAACTGTGGAGAATTTCCTATCCATTGGGTATATCAGAGTAGGGGTTCAATGTTTACTATTGTATTGTCCTTGGTTAGTGCAATAGTTTGAGCAGACCCACCTGGGCCCCCATCCACCCATCTTGATGCTCTTGTAGGTTTCTAGGACCCTATGTGTCCTTCTATTTCCCCATCTCCTATATTTCTCTTACCTAGAGTCTCAGTAGGATGTCCTCACATCTATTCACAATTAATAAATGTGACCTCATGAGACTGAGAAGCTTCTGTAAGGCAGGAAACACTGTCAACTGAACAAAGTGACAGCCTACAGATTGGTAAAAGATGACAAACTTCTAATATCCAAAATATCTAAAGAACTCAAGAAATTAAACACCACCAAACCAAATAATCCAATTGAGAAATGGGGCTCAGAATTAAACAGAGAATTCTCAACAGAGGAATATCAAATGGCTGAGAAACACTTAAAGAAATGCTCAACCCCTTTAGTCATCAGAGAAATGCAAATCAAAATGACTCTGAGATTCCATCTTACACCCATTAGAATGGCTAAGATAAAAAAAATTCAAGTGACACCAGATGCTGGCTAGGATGTGGAGAAAGAGGAACACTCCTTCATTGCTGGTGGGAATGCAAACTTGTACAACCACTTTGGAAATCTATCTAGCACTTTTTCAGAAATCTGGGAATAGGGTTTCCTCAAGACCTAGCTATTCCACTCCTTGGAATATACCCAGAAGATGCTCCACCACCCAACAAGGACAAATGCTCAACCATGTTCATAGCAGCCTTATTCATAATAGCCAGAACCTGGAAACAGCCTAAGTGTCCCTCAGTAGAAGAATGGATAAAGAAACTGTGGTACATTTACACTATAAAGTACTACTCAGCTATTAAAAACAAGGAAATCCTGAAATTTGTGGACAAATGGATGGGACTAAAAATGATCATATTAAGTGAGTTAACCCAGAAGCAGAAAGACTCACATGGTATATACTTGCTTATAATTGGGCACTAGCACAAAAAGCATGTCCCACAAAAGCATGTACTCACTTATAAGTGGACTTTAGCCATATAGCTCAGGATAAACATACTATAATGCACAGAGCCAAAGAAGATAAGTAACAAATAGGACCTAAGGTGAAAGGCCTAAATCTCACCCAAAAGGGGAAGTAGAATAGGCAATGATAGTGGATGAATAGAGGGAACAAGATAAGAGTGGGAGCACATAGAAAAATAAGGGTAGAGATAAGAATTGGGGAGAGCAGGGTGGGCTCATAGAGGGTAAGGTATGGGAAGAGGAAGGAGAACAGAAGATGTGTAGAGAAAAGAGAAACTGTGCACAGAGAATCTCTGGGACAAGCTGCAAATCTAAGTCAAAGTAGGCTTCTGGGAGGACAGATGGGTGACTCTAGCAGAGACTCCTAGTATCAGGGCCCATAGAGACTGAAGAGGATACCCTCTAACTAGACAAGTCTCCTAGAAGAGGGAGGAGAACACCAATGCACCTACACAAACTTCAACCTAAAACTCACCCTGCCTACAAAGGTGTGCAGGGATATAGATAGACCAGATAGAGCAGAGATTAAGAGAATGTCCATCCAGTTCCTGAACTAAGCCAAGACACACACCATGGGAGAGAGCCAATCCCTGATACCATTAATGATACTCTGATATGCTTGCAGACAGGAGCCTAGCAGAATTGTCCTCTGTGGGGCTCCACCCAGTAGCAGTTCAAAACAGATGCTGGGACTCACAGCCAAACATTGGGCAATGTGCAGGATGTCTTGTAGAAAAGTGAGGGGACAGAAGAAAAAGTCTTGGAGGTGACAGAAGCTTCATAACAAAACCAACAGAGCCAATACTAACCAGGGCCCAGAGGAGATTTGCTGAGTCTGAAGTATCACCCAAGGATAGCACATGGACTTGACCTAGACCCCCTACAAAGACAATGAACAGCTCAGGCTTTATGAATCACTTCCCTGTAGCTGGGATGCCTTGTCTGACTTCAGTGGAAGATGACGCTCTTAATTCTGAAATGACTTGATGTCTGTGGTGGGTTGGTATGAGGCTGGGGGTGAATTCCCCTTTTCTGAGGAGATAGGAAGGGAGACAAGGGCAAATAAGGTAGGAGGGTGGAACCACGAGGAGTGGGGGATGAAGGCTGCCATTGGGATTGAAGTGCATAAATAAATAAGCTTACTTTTAAAAAATCAACAAAAACATAGAAACAAACAAAAAGAACCATAGCAGGTTGACCAAACTCCAGAAGAGGAAAGGGCTTTGCTATTGTTTATTCAATAAAGTTGTATGTATGGTGGGGTGACATTATACAAGATGATCACACAGTCTAAGAATGAAGAATTACGGAGACATCAAAGAATAATGCCTAGTAGACAAGCAGAGATGTGTGCCTAGATTTCTTAGGTATGCTTGTGTGGAGACATAAGGACTGTTGGGTAATTTGCATTGGTTCTAATTAAAGCTGAAGTCATGGATAATGTCTCATACGAGGAGCAATGCTGGCTGAGTAGAAAGGATCTGAGGATTGAGGAACTTCATATCTCAATGACTAGGGTAAAGAAGATAAGATTTGGAGATTGCATAGGTGAAAGGATGATTAGGAGAGTGAGATAGACACCTTGAGGGTAGGAACAGAGGGCTGTGAGAGAGGGAGGCAGTTAGCCGCATCCACATTATGAGAACGAGATCTACGATTCTGTGAAGAAGAGATGCAGAGGAGAAAGTGCATTGCCATAAAATGGCATGTGAATGACGAGTTCATTTGACTTCTGAGGAAAATTTGACTGTGAAGGGATTAGAGAAATGGAATCTTAGATGAATTGGGAGGGACATGCCTGCTCTGAGGGTTTTGAAGAATGAAGTTCATAGAAAACAAGAAGGCTGAGTTTTAAAAAGGGGTTTCATTATAGGGAGAATATACAAAGAAGAAAGAAAGATGTAATGGCTGCAGAAAGAAAGCAGAGCCTTGGATAGCCGGCAAGGTCAGAGTAGTTTCTATATGGGAGGGGTTGCCCTCAAAGAGGGAAAAGCCTACAGAGTTATGTTGCAGGTGCATTTTTATAGGACTTGTGAGAGAAGCTGAACAAAGATAGAGGTAACTTCTATTATGTGTGGTTAATTCATATGTCCTCTTCCCTGTTGAGCGCGTTGGGGTCCACAGACTCTATGCACTTTCCCCTGGCCTAACCAGGGATATACCCATGTACACTATCCATGTTCAGCTCACGATTAGGGGAGTGTTCACACTTTGAAGCGCCTGACTTCTGATTTGGTAGCTGTTGCCCTTGGCTTCTCGGCTGGCCCTGGCAGCATGGCTACTCTCTGATCTTGTGGAGTCTCGGGGTCTTAGGTTCTCGGAGTCTCAGCCTTTGGTGCTGTCTGCTAGGTTAATCAGCCTATGCTTCCTTTTCTCTCACATTTATATAACCAACTTATAGTCTTACTGTTGCAGAAGGCTAACTCTATTAAAGCTACCAAGACATAGTTGCAGTTTTGTTTATTTGAATCTTGCTTTCTGTCTCTAGGGTGGTCTAAGTGCTCTTCCTTCAGGAAGAGGTGGATGCTTCCTGTGAATGGTAACAGAACCTTGAGTCTATTCCATTGTCTGGGCAAGGGAAGTGCCCGTTGTCTACATCAGAAAAGCTGTATCACCAGGAATGGGTCATGTTATTAGTAACATAGGAAGCTGCTATAGATATTCACTGGTCCAAAGAGTGCTTAGTAAGCAGATGGCTACAAATTGTCCTTTTCACCCCAACTTACTGCCTGGTACCCACTAAAAGAAATATGCTAAGGCAACTGTTAGTACTCAGACAAGCAGATGTTTTGTTGCTGTTACTCCCATATTTGTATGCATTTTTCCTCCTTGAGATGTACTTAGCTTAGTTTGAGGGAGATTAGACAATTTGGTTTTCTCATCAAAATGTTGAAGCAATGGAATATATTTCTCAATGAAAAATTTTAACTAGAACCTTTTAGTAACTGGCTAGCTGAATCAGGAGTAGAAGCAGGGATTCTGAGATTGAGTTTTGACAGCTTAACAGGAGTATATTATTCATAGATACCTATATTGCCAACTGTGATTTTAGAATCTGGTTCTAATATTTCCCCCTCCCTCATCTCATATATATAACAAGCATGTAGGCTAACAATTGCCAGACAAGATTCATGAGCCCACCCGTAGCTGAAGAATTCTAAAGGTCATAGTTATTAGAGCCAGTGGCAGAACATCTCTGCCTAATTTGTTATAGGAGTAAGAATGTAACGATGACTTGAGATCTCAAAGTCACAGTCACATTGGAAAAGTGAAGAAAATGTGATTTTCCGATGTCCCCATTAGAGCCATCTGTGCTTTCTTAGTGTGGGTCCCTGATGCGTTCCAATGCAAAATAGCCTCTTCTTTGTTTATTTTAGAGCACAGCTGTTGTCTTAATTGAGCCTAACAGATAATAGAAGCATTGTTGCTTTCTCCATGCTCACCACTTCTCCAGTGAAGCAGTTTGATGGATATGAGGAAGACCCGAAGGAATCAGTTTTCCTAGAAAATCTGTACGTCTGTTTTATTTCTCCAAAGGTGAATACTGTTTTACAAATAATGCATTTGAGACCAGTGTGGTGGTGTACACCTTTAATCCTCCCAGCGCGCAGGGAGGCAGAGGCAGGTGGATCACTGTGAGTTTGAGGCCAGTCTGATCTACAAAGTGAGTCCAGGACAGCCAAAGCTACACTGAGAAACCTTGTCTCAGAAAAACTAAGTAATAAACAAAAAATAAATAAATGAACGAATGATGGATATGGAATATACATGTACATGCAAATGCATATTATATGAAATTCCATGTGTCCGTGTATGCACAAGTATATGTGTGTCAACTCTAATGGAATTTGAACTTTGGTAGACACCCAGTCCAACAATGCCATATTCCCACACCCTTACACAGGAACCATCAGCGGTACAGGTTGAACCTTAAGCTTTTTCCTTTGGCATTTTCTTTCTTTAAACTGAAAGTGTTAAACAATAGTGCATAGATTGATCTGCTCTTTTCTCCTTATCGCCCCTCTCTGAAAACTCTGTGCAGTTCTTTGAGCCTTTGAGCAAAAGTTAAACAACTTGAAATTCAATTCTTTTCTTGATTGCTAGAAGCTAGAAAGTTACTTAATGTTGTCGCAGGTATTTCAGTCTTGTGAAAGAGAGGTTTTGGCAACCATAAACTGTCCATAACCTTACAGGCTCTCATTAAAGGGAAAAGCACAAATGTTTAGAGTTAATGCTCATAAAATTCAATAAAAGCAAAGTTTTTGTTAACTGCCTAAAGCACCTCTATAAAAATCATTCTGTCCCTAATATTCTAGTTCCACAGAGTTTGATTGTCTTTTCATTTGGCAACAAGTTTATAAAATTATTTTCTATTGGGTGAATAAAAAGCTGAAAGTGTTTCTTCTAGGTTTTTAAATTAAGATTATAGCTAGTTGTAATATATAAAATTTGTGAATTTACACAGAACTACACCCACTGTTTTTAATATTGCCACAAGTTAGTGCCCTATAAATACATACATACACAAACATACACAAACATACACACACAGACACACACACATACACACACACACACACACACGACGATTATTGTCAAAATAGAAAATGAAAGGAAATGTACAAAATTTCCATCCATGGTGTGATTGGTTCTAGTCATAAACTGTAACCTTGGGCAAATGAATATGAAAGACATTTTTACATACTGCTCCTCTTATGAACAGAAGACCCCAGATGCATGGCCTCACATTCACCGTGGCTTTCTGATGGATCACTTTGCTGACCTGACCCAGAAGCAGCGCTGCAGCAAGAGCTGCAAGTGTTGGTGGGTGAGGCTTATGGAACCCATTGGCAAGCTCCAGGAGGGGGAGAGCTCTATGTACAGGCTTGCAGATGTCTTCAACCATGACTAAGGAAGGGTACAGGATGAGATTCCTTGAACCTTTTCAGAAAACAGCTGCCATGAAGAAGAAAATGAAGTTGTGAAGGCTCATACTGCACTGTCTAGAATTAGCTGTTCTCCCCCAGCTAGTATGAAAAAGGATGTGATCTTGTGAATATCCAATCTCCTATTGAAGACACCAGACATGCCTTTGAGTGTGAACAACTCCCTAGAAGAAGGGCTGCTCTCAAAGTTCAACAGTGCAGCACCTGCACTGCAAATACCCCGATGTATCAAGCGAGGGACTGCAGGTTGAAGAATCACTCTGGACAGCACATCATCCATTCTAAGAGAATGCCATTTAACGAGGAGGGGCCAAGGCCTTTTACACAGTACAGAAGCAGGTGGAAAAATACAAGACTATGTAAATGTAAAGTCCCCAGGACAAGAGGAACCATATAACCAAGGTAACCAGGGTGCAAAACAGGAACTTGTGATCAGCTCAGCGAGGCATAATGTTCACAACAGGAAGCTGCCTGGACAGAATAACAATTGCATACCGGCCAGGGCATGGCCCCAGGGGGCCCAAGCCCAACAGTTCCCAACACAACAGGATCATGGAGAATTGCCAAAATTTTAACTTCCTGTCCTCTAAGAGAAACAAAACAAAAGCAGCTCACTGTTCTTTAGTGGAGGACAGTACACTCCCCCTCATGCCGCCCTTCTACTCACTGAC
>OU015742.1:100093314-100110404 GCA_907169655.1 Acomys percivali
CTTTTCCCCCAGCTTGCGTCTCTCTCTCCCCCTTTTTTCTCTCTCCCCCCCCCCCCTCCCCCCTCTCCCTCCCTTTTTTTTTTTTTTTTTTTTTTTTTTTAGATTCTCTTATCTGATAATTCTAGGTCATTTCCAGTTGAAAGCTAAAGCTACCAGGTAATGGAGGTTAGAACAATACAACTGGCAGTGTGCACAAGGCCAAGAATGTCTCTCTCCAGTCCTATTCACAACCCAGTTGTGCAATAAAAACCTCTCTATGAGCTACTGCCAAAACTGGAGCCATTTCAGTGATAGTTTTTATCACATGCTGGCATACCTTCCTATTCTCCATCCAGTCCTTTACATGATAATTGGCTTGTGCCTTCACAAGAGGGTTATGAAACATCCTGCTGACTGCAGAGGATTGTCCTTCCTTGTGGAGAGGCTGACTCTTTGTTCTGACTCTTTCTGTGATTTATATTTGGTGAATGCAAAAGTAATTATGTTTTTTTTTTTTTTTTTTGCATTGTTCAAGTTTGCGATTTGATATTGGAATATTTCTTAAATAAGTTGGTTATATTATACATTGTTTTAATAAGCATTTCTTGTTTTATGGTTTTTGTATTTTTGTTTTTTGTTTTGTTTTTGCTAATGACCCATTACTCACTGTCAATTTTATAATGATTTTGTGCTATGGAAATGATATTAGATAAGAAGCAAATTTAAGCTGATGATCTAATTTGACTTCAAAATGGGTAGTAAATAAAGTGATGGAAATAACTTGGAACAGCAACAACATATTTGGCCCGGGGACTACAAAGGTTCATACAGAGTAGTGGGTTTCAAGAGGTTTTGTTTTGTTTTGTTTTGTTTTTCACATTTTAAAAAATCATTTATTGCTAATGTAGGTTACTATTTCATTGTGAGTCCTGAGGCTGAGACACATAATTCTATATAAAATTTACAATAAATAATAAATATTGAAATGCCATAATTGAACATATAGCTTTTATTACTGTTATGTGTGTATTATTATCCATAATAGTTATTTATTTTTTTTAATTTTTTTTTTTTTTTTGGATTAAAAGAGAAAGCCTTGGCTAGGGCCTTAGTTTGAGCGGGACCCCATGACCCAAATCTGCCTATCATAACGTTCTACTTGTAGGTTTCTAGAACCCACTGGATCCTTCTACATTGCTATTCACCCATTGTTCTCTCATCTAGAGTCCCAATAGGATGTCCTCCCCTCGGTCCCAGTTTCCTGGTAAGGGAAGGCTTTCATGGGACATGTCCATTGGGCTAGTATGCAGCTATAAGTGAGTATATACCATTTGAGTCTTTCTGCTTCTGGGTTAACTCACTCATTATGATCATCTCTAGCTCAATCCATTTGTCCACAAATTTCGGGAATTCCTTGTTTTTAATAGCTGAGTAGTATTCCATAGTGTATATGTACCACAGTTTCTTTAACCATTCTTCTACTGAGGGACATTTAGGCTGTTTCCATGATCTGGCTATTATGAATAAGGCTGCTATGAACATGGTTGAGCAAATTTTCTTGCTGTGTGCTGGTGCAGGCCGAAAAATTTAAACCCCTACCCTGATCTAGCCCATGGACAAGACAGTCTCCACACTTGAGTGGAGAGAGGGATTTGACTTTCTCAAGTACTCTGGTGCCTCACATCTGACTATGTCCCCTGGCGGGGGAGACCTAGTGGCACTCAGAGGAAGGACAGCAGGTCACTGAGAAGAGACTTGATACCCTATGAGCATATACAGAGGGAGGTAATCCCTCTGAGGAACAGTCATAGGGGAGGGGAATAAGGGGAAAATGGGAGGGAGGGGAGAATGGGAGGATACAAGGGATGGGATAACCATAGAAATGTAACAAGAATAAATTAATTAAAAAAAAAAAAAAAAAAGAGAAAGCCTTGGAGAAGAGAAGCACAGGAGTTCACCATGGGAAGCTGACAAAGACCAACTGAGAGCAGTAATCAAAGCTGATCCTTTTACAACCACAGAAGTTGTCAAGAAATTCAGTGTGGACCATTAAAGCTTTCTTAAATCCGTTTGAAAATGTAAATGCCTTGATTAAGTAGGTACTTTATGAGTTGAATATTTAAAACAAAAATAAACAAAAAGGTTGTTCTTCTTCTCTTATTCTATAAAACATAATCAAACTGTTTAGCAATTAGATTGTAAGAGACATGGGTTGCATAGGACAAATAGCAAGGGTTGGCTCAGTGATTGAACGGAGAAGTGCCAAAGCACTTCCCTAAAACAAACTTGTGCTCACACACAAAGATCTCAGTCATTGGTGATTGCTGGTGCTCTGATCCACTACTGCTTCTTGAATTCTGGTGAAACCATTACAGCTAAGATGTGCACTCAGCAAATTATTGAGATGAGACCAACACTGACATGCTGGCTGCTGGCACTGGTCAGCAGGAAGGATTTCTTCATGAAAATGCCTGACCACACAGCCAGTGCTTCCAAAGGAGGAATGAGAATAAGGGCTGCACATTTTGTGTCACCCACCGCATTAACTTACTCACCAACTGAGTACCACTTCTTTTACCATTTCCACAACCTTTTGCAGGGAAAACACTTACTTTCATAACAAAGAATGTAGACAATGTCTTCCAAGAGTTCACAAATACTGAAGCTCAGAATTTTGGGCTATAGGAATATACAACCCTTTTTCCTATTGGCAAAGCGTGTTGATTGCTATGTTTCTATTTTGTTAATGTAGATGTGTTTGGACCTAGTTGTAACATTTTAAAGTCCACGGTCCCCAACTGTAATTCCTTTGCACTAACCTAATAAGAGGTGGGCTTCACCATCAGGCGACACTGGGCTTGCCTTGGACAAGTCACCCATGCTCTCTTAATCTTAGTTTCCTCTTATCTAAAATGGTTATGATGATGAGGCTGGAGAGTGGAACTGAGTGAGCCTGTGTAAAAATTTCAAAACAAGCATTAAAACAAGCAAACAACACTTGGTAAAGAGGAAGGTTGCAGCCCTCCCTCTAAATAGATGCAATCACTGGCACAGAGCCACTCTGACAATGGCCTGGGTAGAGATTTAAGGTGTTAATGAGACATGTGCCACTTGAAGTTGTAAATACATGTGACAGAACATGTGGGAGAGAGCCCACCATGGCAGTGTGTTACACATGCCACAGCTCTTTGTGCAGCCAGGCCATTCAGGCTGCTTAATTCTTTCTTTGTTCTGTCCTGCTTCTTCCTTTGCAAGTGTGTCTTACTTAGTAACCTGCCCCTGCCTCGGCTGCCATTATGTCTCTGCTCAATTATTTATTCTAAGACACAAGAACCTGGGATGCCCCTGGAGGTAGGTGAGCATCATCGCCCCTGGAAACAAGTTCATTGGCTGTACCGCCTACTTCAGAGTTGAGAGTATTTAATGAAATAGTGCCTAATGCTATTTAACATAGAACAGAAAATACAGAAAAATTTCAAAAAATATAATTGCTATTTACTGCACCAAGTGCCACCAGTAACACATAATAGATGTTTGCTGGTCATTATGCAAATCAACAGGGAAATGTCGAAAATAAGGAGACACACAGACCACTGCTAATAACACACGTAGGTACACACAGGGGAGATGATTATAGTAACTGAGTGAAGCGTAGGGAACCACCCTGTACATTGAACCTTCTGCAAAGCTGATTAACTGATTAGATTCTGGAGGTGTTAGAACGCTACATGACCAGAGCTTCAGTACAGTTTATCTCAGCCTCTCTTTGGTTCCATGCAGAGTCATTCCTTGTCTACCTCTGTTTCTGAATTAACAGGCAAAACCTTATGGACTGCATTAACCTAAGAGGTCACAAGCTTCCACAAAGGGTAGCATCTGGGGCTTATAGTAGGCATTCTTCTTGATTTGCTTGAGCCCAACTACCTAATAGGTCCATCAGTGTGCTTTGATTGATGACTGTCTTTGTTCTAATACTACAAAACCTCATGAAATGGTTAGCAATCAATCACTTTAGTACATGAGGTCTGATATAGGCCTGAGTCCGTGTTACGAGGCCACTAACATTTGGCTTCAGAATAAACTATCCCTGATCCCCTTTGAGGTCAGAGTTTGGCCTTCGTATTGACATTACAGGGAAATCTGCTGCTTATTTTATGCTCACAGTTTACTTTCCTAGCCTGGAATACTATAGTGGGCTGGCCAGAAGAGAAGAGATCTCCACAGCTTTGACTTCTGCTGCATTGAGGCTAGAAGCCATTACCCCATGGTCACAATCTCTGGCTGTGTTGGCGTGAGATACTGAAGCAGTGAGATCTGCCACCTCTCAATTCAGAAACATTAAACAACCATGTAATGCAGTGTGGAGATTAAGTCTGATATGCTATGTCAGTCTTAGGCACATTAGCATACATTGAAAATGGCTTCACACTTAGACATTTTCAATGGATGATAAATAGGGTTAATGGACTGTGACTGAAATACTCTTATCCTACTAAATCTTCCAGGAAGCTTTTTAAAACTGGTAAATACGTATTCTTCATGATGGCTTGCGAAAGTCTTCTCTAATTCAATTTCAAGCTGCTTAGGACTGTGCAAAATGCAAAAACCTGCTTTCCCAGACATTCAAGCCTTCAAGCCTTAGCATTCAAAAGAGAGAGAGAGAGAGAGAGAGAGAGAGAGAGAGAGAGAGAGAGAGAGGTAAAAATATTGGAAATGAAGCTCTAAATCATATACCCAGCTCTGTAGGCTTTTGCTGTCCTGCACATTAGCATTGCTCAGTAGACTCTGACATCCATTGTTTTGCTGTTTTATATCTGGAAGTGTTGGAATGGTCAGGGACGTTCTTTGAATACATTTGTGTAATGCTTCCCAGGCTTGGAAAGCAGAAAAGGGATGGGGAGGCTGTGCGTACTGTCTTGTGGGAAGCAGTGCATCCTGCTGTCCTGTGTGGAGCCTTGGAGGAGCTACGCATGATCACATTGGCCAGAAGAGGGATGCGATAGACAGTCACACTGGGCAGAGCTGGTGTAGGCTGTTTGAGCATTACTGTCTTTCCCTGCTCTTGATGAGCTGAACTCCAGGAGCTAAAGTGGCAAGTAATGAGTGGCAATCAAAGCCACCATGACCCAGGGGCTTCCGCATTCATAGCCTCACACACAGGAAGATTTACGACATACAGCAAAGAGTAATTAAGAAAAAGTAAGAAAGAACTTGTGAGCATCAGAAGGATGTTAAGGGGCTAACAGCAATGTGTTGTTTTGTTTAGTGTCTCTTTATGAATCTTTTGATGTGAACTGAACAAATACAATGCTGCATGACTTCTAGTCCTGGCTGAAACTCTGATCATGTGTTACTTCTCCACTCAATAAGGTCGTCAGGCATCACGGTCACCTTCATCTATTATTTCCTCCCCACTCATTTTACTTATTTTGTAGTTTATTGACTTTAGGCCACATAATTGGTTCCTTTCTTGTTCTTAGGCTACATGAATAGCCTAAAATCTAACATGGATTCTTTTTATCTTTTTTTTTTTTTTTTTTTTTGAGAATTAACTCCTGCCTCAGAGTTATCTGGCATGGATTGTTATGTATGGCTTCCAGATTTTAATGGATACAGTTCATGAACAGCTTTGTGATCCAGTTGCTAACCTGAATTTTTGGTAGATCAAAAGTTTCTGCCTGAGTTTCAAGGGAGACACTGAGGCAGATTGTCTTCTTGGGTGAGAATATTTAGAGAAGAAGAGTTTTAATGCATGAGTAGACAGACAGACAGCAGCTTCTGGGTGTCCTGAAGAGAGCTCAAACTTGAATACATAGTCCTTTCCTATCGGTTTCAGAGAGCCTGGGGAATTACACTGTGTGGATGATGTGTAGTCCATAGTATGTGCCTGAAATAAGGCTGTCTTTAATTCCCTCGCAGCAGAGAAAGGGAGGGAAGCTCTCATTCTGGGAACTGGGGAGAACAGTCCCATTAAGTTAATTTGTATCCATTATGTATGGTGCCACTCACAGCCTCTGAAAGCCTGGAGCCTGTTCATCTGGGACCCTTACACAGAGTCAGGTAGGGGAACAGAGAAACACAGCTGTATATGGACATGATCTCAGCAGCAGCCTGATCTGTATTCTAACAGTAGCCATCTGAGATACAGCCCTTGAGTGATAATGATGAAATCACTAGTAGTAAGATACCCTGGCAACAGTATCTATGGGAGAGATTACACACCAGGTTCAAACAAAGATATGATGTTTTAGCTATTTTGCCAATAATATGGTGAACCCCAGTACTAAAAGCCACCATGCCAAAAACTTGAAGTGTGAGTGATGATCAGATTGCTAGTTAGAAATTATCAGACTCGAGGATCATGAAGAGGAGAGCTCTTCTCCTAACCATTTTCTGCCTTCCCCTCCTGCATTCAGAGATGTGCACTAATTTTAAGGATGTATAAAGTATCAGAATTATCCATCCTTAGACTCTGAAATAGTACATGAAAGTAGGAAGGAAGCATCATCATTGCCTCTTAAGTGAAAGGGAGAAGGGGCAGGGTATCTGGACTTTGTTGGGCTTTGAAGGTGAGCTGCTTTCTTCTGTTTGTGTTTTTTGTTTGTTTGAGTTTTATTTGTTTTTGTATCCATGTACATCTTCATTTCTTTATTCTTTTAAACCTAGTTTGTTATATGACCTCTTTGGTGAAAAATATGGATAGGAATAGAATTTTTGGCCTTGGATAAAGATAAAAAAATTTGCACCAAAGTTTGTAACATCTAGTAAAGACTTTTTGGTAAAACACAAAATACATTGTATTACGCTCTTCTCTGAGAGTTAATTGAAATGCACCTATCAGTCACTTGCACTAGTGATGGCATGTCAGAACATCTATTTATTGCCTATGGGCTGAGGAGATAGCTTAGTGGATAAGCTGCTTTCTGAGCAAGCCTAAGGGCCCGAGTTCATATGTGGTAATGGGCTCCTGTGGTAATATGGCAGGTAGAGTAGCTCAGGGGCCAGCAGACACCAATTTTTGTTTTCTGACTTCCACACACATACCATATGTACCTACATATGCGTACATACATACACCCATAAAGAGATCTTAAAGAAGAGAAAATAGTGTGTATGTTGGTACAATATTCTGTATAGAAATGGCCACTCTCTCACTGTGAGAATAGTCTTCTTTGGAAGAATCTTTTTTGCTGTGGCTCACTCTCTTCCCTTAAATGTACTTCCCTTCTTTATCAGTCTGTGTACCATATCTGCATTTATTTGAAAGAGAACATAAAGATGGGGAAAACAAGGGTAGTTGAGTGTCAGATCCTACTAATAAGACAATTCAAGTTGCGACCAGATAGATTTGCCTTTCTTGAACTTATTATGTTTGAGAAAAGAGGTAATGGGATCCATTGTTCTTCAACCCACATCCCAGGCATACATAAGTGAGTAGGGAATCTTTGAGTATGAATCGACTAGAAAGTTAGAGAAGATAAAACTAAGGGAGCAGTTGAATGAACAAGCCCCAACGAATGATAGCCATGAGAATCCGGAGATTCAGTCCCAAAGCTGTCCATCAGAAAGAGCAGAGGTACTGGATGGAGGAAGTTCCCTGTGGATCACAAGGAGACAGAGTAGTAGTAATGAGGTCACAATTCTCACATTTTGGCTGAGAACAAGAGTCAAGTCCTTGTCGCTGAGCTGCCCCAGCAATTCCTATTCTGAGTTCACATCAGAAGTGCTGTATACACTTTGCAGTCCTATATAAATGCTAATTATCTCCATTAACACAAGCATTAATTTCTTATTAGGAAATAAGCTGAAAAGAATGATTTATTTATCTTTATCAGGAACTGAACTATAGACTGTTAACATGACTATTGATTCCTAGTGAATATATCATGTAATTTCCCACAATTTAGAGTTGTACCTTGATTGGATGTTTCTTTCAAAACACCTACACAATTAGATAATTAAATACAATTTCTCCAATGATATTGAGATACCAATGTTAAATCCATTATTTTTTTGGTTTTAGACATATTTTCAGGGAGTGTAAAGGAAAACACTTGGTGGAGGTCAGCTTTTATATTCTGTTATTCCTGTTCCCTTCCAAACTCCTCCTCCTCTCTCCTTTCTCTTTTCTTCTCTTCATTCACCTTATTACTTCCTGCACTCTCCATTTTTTGCTTTCCCTCTTTTTCTTCCCTATTCTGAAATCATTATCATTTTCAACAGCTCAGGAATGGATGAAAATTTTGGAACAGATAAGAGTTTCCATCCTTTATTTGACAGAAAAAAAAAAAAAGAAAAAGAAAAAGAAAAAGAAAAGAAAAAAAGAAAAAGAAAACAAAATCGTCTATGTACATTTATTCTCATTTCAAAAGGACTGTTTCAACCCTTTTTTCAAGGCTAGAAGAGCATAGCAAAAGGTTTTTGTTGCTGCTGTTATGTTTTTCTTTTTAAAATGCTGTTGAAAATGTGGTAAAAATCTTCTTGTGTCCTATGGAAGTCTAACGTTTTCAAGACAAATAGGGTCTGCGTGTCAGCATTTGAAATAAGTTACTGTTGTGTGCTGTCGTGTGCTGCATAGTGATGCTCCAGTTAAGAACAGATGACAGATGTTATATACGTACCACCAGGTAACATGACAGCCACTTCTTTCTGGGTAAGTACAGTCTATTTACAGATGGAATTGCTAATGGCTCTTTTCTTAAGATGTACCCTCAGCATTAGCCAGCACAAAAACACACACAGGTAGCTCAGTCTTCTGAGCCAACCCTCAATCCCAGAATCCCCTCACATCTTTTCTCATATGTCTAAGTGATACCATCTTCAGAAACAAGGACAGATGAGATAATAAAACTCATATTCCCAGAAGCTAGTAATTGTTATTATGGCACTTCCTGGAGTAATTGATTTCTTATTGCAGTGGGCATTTGATGGCCACACTCCTCTCTGTGCATGCCTTTCATCACAGACACAGAAAGCAAACCACTTAGGATAATGGAATAAAGCACTGCATTAGGATCCGCTAGCATATGTGCATTTTCCATAACAATGTAGAATAGAATTAAAGCATTTAAACCAATTGCACATGTATTCACCATATAATTTAATTAGCAGTTATGGAAGGCACTGTAACGGCTCCTATTACAGTATTTCTATTACAAATAATTACAAGTAAAAAAAATTTTTTTAGCATTAGTGTTGGTGTTCCCTTTGTGATCACAAGAGGGCAATTTATTTAAAAGCTTCACTGACGTCATGCATACAATAGCTATTTACTATTTCAGCAAAATACAATGAATGATATTTTCCACAAGGAATAGTGTTTGTCAGTGAAGTACTTCATATTTAAATTAAGTATACACAGTGAGGACAATAGTGCTAACTAATTGTGATCTACTTAAGAAGGAATTTTGATAGAGTAGAAGGAATGTTTAAACTTTGTGTAATAGTGAAAACGATAACCAGTGATTATTGGCTCGGTAGCTAGAGAAAACATCTATAATGTCTCCACTCTTTAAAACAAGACAAAGTCTTATAAGTAATGCTAACTTCATTTATTAGAAAACTGAAAATTACACAAGAACCTGGATAAACCGTACAATGTCAAGTTAAAGGGCTCAGCATGTAAAGTTATGGCAAACTGTCAGTATTACTTCCAGCATAGAAAGCTGTCTTTTCTGAAGCATTGCTGTCTTGTAAATGAAACATGGAAATCCAAAGTGATTTTTCCCTAGGTTTCCTTTTCAGGAGACCTGATGGGTCTAAACTTTGTGCAACATTTTGTCAATGACCCTTTAAAAAATTACTTGAGTTTAGAACACTTCAGTTATTTTCTACTGGTAAACAAACATTCCTACTACCTTAGAACAAATGAAAATGGCCTCCTTCATTCTTCATAAAGAAACACATTTTTTTTCTTTCTGGGATCAGAGACAAAAGCATAATCAAAAGATGTCTGGCCACTTTCGACACCACAGGGGACCTGGTTTATGTTGGGACCTCACTGTTTCAGGGGAATTGCTCATGATTATAATGGTGGCAGCGTGATAGCAGACAGCAGGCATGGCACAGGGGCAACAGATGAGAACTCACATTTTCATCTGCAAGTGGGATGCATAGACAGGCACACTGGAAATTGTGTGAATTTTTAAAACCTCAAAGCTTGTTCCCGGTGACATAACTCCTTTGTCGATGACATATCTTCTAATCCTTCTCCAAAAGTTCAACTGAATAGGGACAATACATTCAAATATATGAGTGTATAGGGCCAATATCATTAAACAAAATGAAACAAAAACAAACAGACAAAAAGCACCAATTACTTCCTGTTTTCCCTTTCAAATATTTATTTTTTATTATGTTTCTTTTTAACATATACGTTTATATTATTACACATAGGCAAAATAAACTACATATAGCAAGAAGAACCTTGAGACATTCAGGAATTATATAAATGTTAGGGTCATAGTGATTTGGCTGTTAGTATTTGGCAAACTTGAAGTAAACATCTTTCCTATCTTGTTGGGTCTAAATTTCTGAATGGAGATTAATACCTATCATATATCATCTCCATCAACTTAAAATGTCTATCTTGATTTAAAAACATCTTAACCCCTAATCTACTAGCTTAATTGACAGACTAAACGATCTGGTGATCTGGTCTTCAAACCCATCAGAGACTTGAGAAGGGATAAAACTTAAATACTTGAGTGACCCAGAGGGCAGGTTAAAGCTTCCAACATGAAAAAATGCCTGAGACATTTTACTACCTAAAAAGTCACCCAGCACTCTCTATAACATTGGAGCATCATATTCAGCCTTCTGGCCCAATATCTCTGACAGACATATTTTCGAGGCAGAAATTATTGAGGACTTGCTTACCCTGTCTTGGCAGAGTTTGGTCATAGACTCTGTCTGCATCCAAACTTGCCCACTTTTAGGCAGAATTTTTCTGTAGCAGAAATGAGGACATTCTTCCCAGTTGCTGGTTTGCCACATTTGAAGCCAACTCCATTGGAGGTTCTTTGATGCTCATCTTCTTCTTTGAGGCAGACTGGGTGTTGCCTGGAGCTAACTTGTCTTGTTGTCAAAGAATCTTTAGAACAATAAAAACATCTTTAAATGTCATATTCTGTAGGTCCCTGAGGGTTTTGAAGGCCTTATTTAACTATTTTACCTCATATATCTATAGAATCATATCTATTAGACCTAGAATATATATTCTTGTGATAAAATTAGAGTAGCTTTTGACATGAGTATGATTTGAATCAATATACAAAATTTATCTTGCACCATCCATGATCCAGGCCCAGGTGCCTCAGTTGTGAGTACCCATCAGAACAGGACGGCATTGTAGAAAGCTTCTGATCCCAATTGGTCCAGCAGTTCAGAGTGTCCCACACAGGACCCCTATTAAACCTGGAATTTCATAGGCTTAAATGAAAAATGGACTGCAAATGCTATCCCTGGCTTACTTAACCATTTTCCCCAAAATTTTTGGTGGGGCGGACTTCAAAGGAATTATTCTCTCTAAATCAATCTGAAGAAACCTTAAGAGAATGATGTCCCTTTCAAATATTTTAATGACTTCCCAAAATCATAGCAGGGCTACCTTTAGTCCATTTATTCAAGAGAACACCAATTTGTTAAGTGTTGGCACTGTTTCTTAACAATTAAACTTTATTATACAACTCAACTAGCTTACACAAAAGGGAAAAAAGGTTAAAGGGAAACAAGAGTGAACCTTCCAGTATCCTTTCCACTGGATGGGTCCCTAGGTGTCTCCTGCCTGTTCGCTGATCTGGCCTGTTCGCTGATCCTCTTCCTGATCCACATGCACTCAAGCCCTGTCTGAACCTACTGCTCCTCTCTCCTCTCTGCCTGCCTGTCTCTCACGTGCAAGGGCGGTCTCCCTCTCCCATTGAGGGTTGATTAGAAACACAATAGTCCAGGTAGAGTCCCTCAGTCCCCTTCCTAAATTCCAGGCACAGGATGGCTCCACCCAGTCTATCTCAAGGTTAATCTCAGGGAGTATCCATGTTGTGTCCAAGGGCAAAGCCTGACAAGACTGCTTTCACCTGTGACAAAGCTTACAATCCTCACAGTTAAGTGGATGCACACATATGTTTTTGCTAGTACTTCAAAATGCTTTACTTAATGGAAATTGTCAAGTAATACTTTTAGATTGCAGGCTAGGACTTTAGTCTGTCTAAGATGAGAGGTCTTACAGTCAGAAGAAACCAGGCCATCTTTCCCTTCAGCTCTCTTTCCAAGGGTGTCTGTAGACCCAATTAATGTGAGCTTCTGTTTACCAGTCATCTGATTGTTACTGTTGCTTGTTGACCACCTGTCAGCAGCAGAGGCTGACCCAGAGCTATGGTGTGATGTTTCTCAAGGAGACCAACCACACATTTAGTAGCAACTGACTATATTGGAGTGCTTACATCCTGAAAAGGACAGATATTTGTTCTAACATTAACAAATACTAATTCCAGGCATAGGTTTGCCTTTCTGAGTGGCACTAAGCCTGTATGACTTTTGTAGTGGCTTCTATAGTTCAACCTACCATTATAGGAGCCTATGTATAAAACATTGGAGTCAGATATGTTCATAGGACTCATTTTAATAATACAAATGCTGTGTGGACCTGTGAACTTGGGATCCACTGCTAGATCATACAGTATAGCATGGAGAACCTGCTATGAAGGAAGCGAATTAAGAGGTATGTGAGCATTAGTAGGGTGCCAAAGGACATTTAGAATGAATATCAGAGGAAGGAAAAGTACAGGAAGTGTAGCTTCTCCAACTTACTTTCTCTTCAAAATTTCCATCAGACATAGAAGCCCAAGAGAGCACTAGAAGGGACTAGGAAGTATATCCGAGTCCCACACAGGGGATGACTGTGAAAAGCAATGATATGTGTTGCCCAAGTCCTCCTGAAAGGACAGCCAATATTGCCCCAGCTGTCAGAAGCCTCAGCATCTCTCTTGTCTCCTGAATGCTATTTGTCCTAAAGGGTCACTCTTCCCAAGTCAGCCTGAATGCAATTAATGACAGAAGCAGATGTGCACAGGGCTTGTTGATTAGGGTACATGTACTGTGATGCTACATTAGGCACAGACTTATTGATCTGTGGTCTGAGTCTGGATCTGAGTCTAGCCTCTTGCTCTGTTAATCTTGCTCTTCCCACTCCCTTTCATAATTTTATACTAAAATACCCTTAATACTAATCTCCATTCTAATAATCTGCTTCAGGAGATCCCGTGAGGACAAGGATCTTCTAAACAATGGGTAGGGAAAGTTTGTACAAAATTAGAGAGAATGATTCCCACAGTTTTACTTACTAAATTCTGCAAAGGTAAACATGTTTTTGGAATGATTGCCCCTGTATTTCCCACCTAAAATGGTCCAACACAATTTTCTTTTATTTTATGCCTGATCATTAGCTTGGCACATGGATACAAATCAAACAAGAAGAAAGACAGGATGAAAGAAAGATAACATTAAATAGTTTCACATGAGGCATTACTACCCCTGGAAAATATACAGGACTCTGTGGCAGGCTATGGTTCCAAGAAGATAGTACATTGCTTAGAACCTCTCAGAAAGAACAAGACACAGTCAGTTAGAGATCATGATGCAATGGACACAAGTCCTTCACGATTAATATCCAAATGAGGTAGTCTAAAACTACATGCCTTAGAGGCCAATGCTCACATAAAGGAGGCTGTAGTCAGCATACTAATAAAATACAAAAACAGAGAACACATGAGAGAGACAGAGAGAGACAGAGAGAGAGAGAGAGAGAGAGAGAGAGAGACAGAGACAGAGACAGAGACAGAGACAGAGACAGAGAGACAGAGACAGAGAGAGACAGAGAGAGACAGAGAGAGAAGGAAACTAAATCACTCAAACAACCCCCCCCAAAACCACAGGAAATGAAGGAAGGAGGGAAGGAAGGAGGGAAGGAAGGAGGGAAGGAAGGAGGGAAGGAAGGAGCAGTAACTTTTAGCCATAGGAGGAATCTGAAAAGACTTGTGTGCTTCCTTCTGAATATAATTGTTCCTGTTTGAGAACAAAATGCTCATATTTTATTTACACAATCTCCACTGTTAAGGATGAGTTTGTAATTCAGTGGTCTTGCACTCACCTCACATGTATGAGGCCTTGAATTCAGTTTTCAGCTTGACAATAATATAAGATATATAATATAATGAAATCCTTACATTTCTGAGGCCTTGGAGCTATGTTTCAAATATAGAAAACACTATGAACCAAACCATTCCCCACACCTACTCTTAAAAATGTATATATTGAAAGCCTGACCTCCAGTGTGAGTCTATTTGGAGATAGCGTTTTTATAGAATAATTATGGCACAATGAGATAATAAAGGTAGGATCCACATTGGATAAACCTGGTACTTTAAAGGATGAAAAGAAGAGGGGAGGGAGGAAGGAAGGATGGAGGGAGAGAGAGAGTCTTTGGGAGGAAGTTCAAGAGGGAAGGAGATTGGTTTCTTCTTGCTCTCATAGCCAGGCAGAAGAAGGCAAGGCAGGTAACTGCTGGTGGAGTGGGCCACTGATTGGGCCTTGGAATCTTAGCCTGGAATTACTCACCTCCAAAACTGTAAGAAAATAAATGTATGTTGTTAAAGCCACTCAGTTGTTATTTATTATCTGGACAGCCTCAGCTGAAACAGAAATTATTCTAAAAGATGAAATAGCTTCTTTAGGGAGTTCAGGACAAAACACTGGCAAGACCCATGTCAAGTGGGGATGGCATAGTGTGCAAGCAGAAGAGGAGGTGGGTAAAACTCGCAGAATGCCACTGCACCTCAGCTGCATGGAGAAGGCTTATTTGATTGTAAGGTATTTATAATTTTATAATCCAGCAAGTACAAAATGAGCACAGGAAGGAAGGGAATTTTTCTTCAAGCCAGACCAAAGACTTTACAGAGAACTCCTAGCATCTCAGGGATGGAGGTGATGCAGGATACAGACCGACAATGGGATCCTTTGTTTTGCATAAGATCAGGCAATCAAAAATGAACAGAAGCCAGCACTCCTAAACGCAGAGCCACAGTGACATAGAAACAGAAACAGTTCATGTTCAGAAATGTCAGTTTTCTATAAATACATAGGTTCAGTCGTTACCAGCAGAATTATTCATTATACTATGATTCAAAAACAAGATGAATATCCTGGGCCAACATTAAGACTCCAATCCCTGAAGAGACCTTTAATGTATTTTTCAGAAATGGCTTTGTCTATGCAAAAATAGAAGTTTGCTGAGTGTGGCACAGTCAGTAGACACTCGAGAGGCATTTAACTGAATTGTACAAGACCTTAATTTTAAAATTCTTTTCAGTCTAAGAATTGTAAACATAAGAGCATTAGTGAATTTCACACTTCAGTTGCCTTTGATCCCCTTCTTACACACTTTTGCTCAAGTCTCTGATTTCCTATAGCACATCTATTCTGCAAATCCAGAGACTGCTCATCCTTTCAGACATTACTTGTGTCTTGTTTGTAGGATTATTTAGAGCACTGTGCGTGGACACATGCGCGCACGCATGTGTGTGTGTGTACATGTGTATGTATATGTGTGTTGCATGCATGCATGCATGCATGTGTGTGTGTGTGTGTGTGTGTGAGAGAGAGAGAGAGAGAGAGAGAGAGAGAGAGAGAGAGAGAAAGAGAGAAAAAGAGAGAGAAAGAGAGAGAGAGAGCTCCTATACACATTCACAGTTTTTTAAAAATCCTATTTGACTTTTGAACATTTTGAAACTGAAATTTTCTCTCTCTACACCCATTGCTCTTTCCTTAACTTTGCCGCAGTCATCTCCTAGTCTCTATGTTCAGAGCTCCCACTAGATGTACTACATCCATCCTGAATCTATGTTCCTGAGTCTGCAGATTTCTTAGTTATTTCTTCTTTTCTCCATTTGGTTCCATAGTCACTACCAGGCCACAATTTTTAAAATCCTATTCAGCAATCATACTAATAAGTAGGTTAAAAGTATCTGTACACTTTTCTTGTCTTCTGTAATTTTTATCAAGGGATTCTCAGTTTCTATGTATATATTAGTCTCTAATCTCATAGACACTGTAAATTTGTTTAAAAGCCTTATTTTTTCAGACATCACAACCATCTCAGCTTCTTCTAGGATATGGCTTTCTGTTTATTCTTCTTCTATTGTGTGTTGCCTATTTTACTAAAATGGATGATGGTCTTTCTGTTTGGTTTGTGTCCATGCATGAACTATGTTAATGGATTCCCAGCCCATGGGATGAATTGAACCAGGGCTCACCTGAAAGAGGAAATGGGGATTGAAAGTGGGGTACAGAGACAAGAGAGAAATAATGAGTCAGATTTGGAAATGTCTGATCAAGACTCTCTTTAACGCTGCTGAGTAAGACTTTTTATAGCAAGGTCAATAGGATCTATTCTGATCCCTCCTTCCTTGGGTCCCAGGCAAGAAGAACACAATAGCCTGAGTAGCTCCTTGTAGGAACTTCCTTAATCCTCTGAGTAGCTCTCTGTAAGGACTTCCTTAGTCCTCTGGGTGTCTCTCAGTAGGGATTTCCCTACTTCTTTCAAAGGTAAATAGTCCAAGGATAGCCTGGAATGCAAAGACCTCTTCAGGCAAAGCTCAGCAACTGAAAGGCCACAGCATGCAGCCTAAGCACCGGATTTCTGACATGGCAGAATTTAACATGGCTCCCCACATCGTGACACAGAGTTTATTTACACTTCTTCCAGATTTTTCTTCCATATATTTCTTCCTGAATAGAAAGGCCCAGGTGAGTTCTTGGTATGTAGTCAGGTTGTTTCACCACCACCTTAGACATGGATTTTTCTTATGGTCAAATATAGACATTTCTTTGGATAGCAGAGAGCATTGGTGTGCTTTTCTTCTCAGCAGAGTGGGTTACTGCTACCTCTCTTCTCTCTCATAGGTTCTTGGGAGTTTCCCCTCAGATTGAATCTGTGCTTTACCAATGTAATCAGTGATGGTCTCTCCCCCTGCCCCTCACCTCCGTCTCTGTCTGCCTGCCTGCCTGCCCCTCTCTCTCTCTCTCTCTCTCTCTCTCTCTCTCTCTCTCTCTCTCTC
>OU015742.1:100110414-100120626 GCA_907169655.1 Acomys percivali
TCTCTCTCTCTCTCTCTCTCTCTCTCTCTCTCTCTCTCTCTCTCTCTGTGTGTGTGTGTGTGTGTGTGTGTGTGCACATGCACACACATATACCAAGTCTGCCTAGCCTGAGTACTTTATTTATACTCCCTTAATAAGTAGCTCTGATGTCTCGCTTTGTCTTGTTTTGCTCATGTGTGTCCTGAGTTTGGTGTTTCTCCATCTATGATCATCTTCAGGATGATGTTCACATCCTTATGCTTAGGATGCAGTTTCCGAGGCTCATTAGGCCCAATCCATCTGCTTTTTACGTTTCAATACTGTTACACAAACTCTTAGATTTTCTTGTTTTCCATCTGCTAGGCCTCATGATAATCTAATCTAAAAAATGCATATTCTTGTAACTTATTTTACTTACTTTGTTGACTGGAAAAATTGTAAATGAGAAAATAGAACTTCATTTTATCCGCTAAAATGTTAGTGTCTTGAATTTTTGAGAAGTATCAACAAAGAAACAACTTTGTGAACTCTTTTGGACAGAATTAGATCTTGGTCATATCTTGAGGCTACGCAGACCTCCAGGCTGTTCATTACTGGTTTGAGATGTTTCTACTCACAGGGACATATGCACTTCGGTGGGGAATTCTTGTAGCATAAAAGCCTTCAAAACTAAAAGAAATTAATCTCCAAGCGTGAACTTAGAGATATTACAATGAGGCTCTTGGGCAAAAAGGGAGCAGGATTTTCAAATGGAAGGTGTCCCTCTACCTGTAAATTGTACCTTGTTTGTCATGAGGCAAACTTCAATTGGGAATAGTAGAAAATTGTCTAACTCCATATTTCCTATAGGATGTGAAATTAATTTTCAACAGTCAAAAGTAATGAAGGAGTGTTAAGAGTTTACCAAATTATTTATCAATTGCTTTGAAAAGCACACACCAAGGCTTTTATTTTTTACAGTGATATTGTTGATCATGGCACAAAATGCAACTCTGAATGATTACCTAGCTCAAACAATCTTCTTGCTCTTATTCCACCAAAGTTTGTTGTTGGGGATGGGCTACATGGCCAATGTTCAACCATCTTGTCAGAACCTAGGTTCCTATTTCTCCAGAAGTCTGCCATTCACCAGAAACTAGCTGACCTTGTCGTAGGTCAGCAGTTAGACACCTGTTGTGGTTTATTGTGGGGACTGGTCATTTTAGACCCCCGAGCTACTCCTTTTCTGATGGGACTACTGATAAGATCAGATTAAAGTCCAGCTGCCTGCGAGCAGCAGTTCTGGGAGCTTTTTCCTGACTAACCAGATCCTTCATGACTTTCCTGGAATTTCTCTCCTGCAATTAGCAGCTGTAAAGGTAGATACCTACCTGCTGGAGCATTCCAGAGTTAGGTATCCATAGCAACCCTTGCTTACGCAAATACCCATGCTGCTGTGCCTATATAAACTCTGAAAATTTTCAATAAACGAGGTTTGATCAGAATGCAGACTTGCCCCCTTCTTCATGTCTAGTGTTCTGTCTCCATACATGAAAATTCTCCTTCTGAGAGTTAGTCGAACCCCGGCGGGCCGGGGCAGTTTGTCAGATGACAGGTCTGAATTATGCAATATTAAATGACACCAGGCAATGTTGGATGGAATCCATAAATCTGGATGCAGTGCTGGGCACAACATCAAGTATTTTGAAGTAATTAGTAATCTTGATGTTGGTACTCTTTTGAGTTTGATAAATGGCCAAACTTCAAAATTCCTATAAAGAAGATAGAAGTCATAATTATTAAATATGTGATTAAAGAAAACATTTTTGGTGTTGGCCATCCCACAGACTGAGGATATGATTGGCAAAGTAAATAAATAAATAATTCCATGAAATGCTTCCTAGAGATAGTCTGCTATACTCATAGACTGGTGCCTAGCCTAATTGCCATCAGGGAGACATTGCCCAGCAACTGATAGGAGCAGATGCAGAGGTTTACAGACAAACACCAGACACAGCCAAGGGAACCCTGAAAAAGAGAAGAGAATAGGATTCTAGGAGCCAGAGAGGTCAAAGACACCTTAAGAACACAACTCATGGAAATCAGCTAAGCAGGGTTCCCAAGCCTCACAGAGACTGATCCAACAATCACATGCCCTGTATGGGTCAGAGCTAGGTTCTCTACATACTTGTTATGGTTGCTTTGCTTGGTGTTCATGTAAGACCCCTAACAATGGGAGTTGGGGTTAGGTATCTCCGACTCTTTGCCTGCACTTGGGACCTTTTTCCTGCTATTCACCCAGCCTTGATAAGAGGGTATGTACCTGGTCTTATTGTAATTTGTTATACCATAGTCAGATGATAGATCTGGGAAGTCTGCTCTTTTCTGAAGCATAGTTGTCTTCTGAGAGGTTCCACCCAGCAGTGGATTTAAAACAGATGCCAGGAGTCACAGCCAAACATGGGGGAAAGTGTAGGGAGTCTTGTAGAAAAGTGGAGGACAGGATAGAAGGACCTGAATGTGATAGGAGCTTCACAGGAAGACCAAAAGAGCCAACTAATCAGTGCCCAGAGGGGCTTGAGGAGGCTGAAGCTCCACTAAAGAACCATGAATAGACTGGACTTAGGCCCTTATAGAGTTGCAGCTACTGGGCAGCTCAGGCTTCATGTGGGTCCACCAGTAAGGGGAACTGGGCATAGGGGCTGTATCTGCCATGAACTCTGTTGCCTGCTTTTTGATCACTCCCTCATGATGTGGTTGCCTTGCCAGGCCAAAGTGGAAGAAGATGTTCTCAGTCCTGATGTGAGTTGATGAGCTGGGGTGAGTTGATAGGGAGGCTCCCCTTTTCTGAGGAAGAGGAGATAGGGGAAGAGGGAGGGAGTGTGGGTTTGTGAGGAGAAAGTGGGCTATGATCATGATGCAAAGTGAATAAATAAATGAATTTTTAAAACAAACAAAACAAAACAAAACAAAAATAACCAACCCAAAACAAACCAAGAAAAAAACCTCCAGCCTCTGTCTTCCTCCTTTGCAGCACCTATCAGACTGGTAAATGAGGCAGCTGTCACAAGGTTTCTAGAAATAAATTAAATTCTGCTTTTATCTAAAAAAATAATAAAGACAAAAATTCTAATCATTGTGGGCATTTTCTCTCTGAACATTGAGCCCAATGATCACACTCTTGTATTTGCATTAAATGCAAAAGCTTTGTTAAAGCTGTAATTTACCTCCGTTTATCAAGTAGTCATTTTCTTAGCAATGCCTCCTCTCCAAAAATGAATTCCACACAGATGCTCGGAACTATGGTAAGTTTTTGTGAGTGCTGCTGTTTATCTGTTTTCTTGTTGGTCTTAGCTTATAACTGTCTGTCTGCCTTATTTCTTCTTGACTATAACAAACATTATTTTAGGCTGCTCTGGAAACAACAGATGTCACAGATAAAAAGAAGCACCTTTCAAGTCATGTGTCACAGCTAAAGCAGGTGCACCCTCAAGGGGAAAAAACTCTTGTTTTCATGCAATTATCTTTTTTAATGAGAATAAATGAAGGGGAAAAACTCACAGGACCATATCAGCATCAGATCCTTCTACACTTCTTCTCACAAACATTTTTCCCTGAAGCTGAAACAGCTCTTTAACCTCTTCAGTTCTTGAATTGTCTGTGAAGTAAGAGCTCATCAGAGCAAATACTAAATGTGTGAGGGGGTGGTGATGACTGTAGGTGACAGGAACATCATAAGATGACCAAGAGAGCCAACTAACCAGGACCCAGAGCAGCTTTTGGAGACTGAGGCACCAACCAAAGACTATGCATACAATGGACCTAGGCCCCCTACATAGGTGTAGCAGATGGATAGCTCAGGCTTCATGAGGGTCACCTAGTAAGGGGAGTGGGGGCTGTCACATCTTGTTATATACTTTTTGATCAGTTCTCTATGGTGGCACTGCCTTGCCAGGCTACAGAGGAAGAGGATGTGTTCTGTCCTGACGTTAATTAATGAGCTGGACTGGGGGAATCCCCTTTCCTGAGAAAAAAAGGAGGAGTGGTGGGAGAAGATAGAGGGAGAGAGGAATGAGGAGAAGAAGAGGGAGGGGCTACCATCAAGATGTAAAGTGAATAAATAAATAAATAAAATTTAAAACATTTAAAAGATACTGTCAGATATACTGGGCCAGAAGGATGAAGATGATGCTCCAATGTTATAGGGAGATTTGGGTGACTGTTCAGGCATCAAACTGTCCATGTCATTTTCTCATTGTGGAAGCTGCTTACCTGTACTTTCTGTCTACTCAGATAATTAATTTTATTCCTTCTAAGGTCTCTGATGGGCTTGAAGACCAGACAGTTTAGTTTTACAATTAAGCTTAGTTGTTTAGGGCTTAAGATGTTTTTAGGTCTAGATAGATGTTTTAAGTTGATAAAGATAAGATATGATAGTGATTTACATTCAGAATTTTAGATGCACCAAGATAGGAAGATGATCTCTTTAAGGTTGCCAAAACAAATAGCCAAAACATTATGAATAAAACATTTATATAATTCCTGATTGTTTTCTGGTTCTTCTTGCTATAGGTAGTTTATTGTATATATGTGTAATAATATGAATGTATATGTAATAAATAAATAAATAAATAAATAAATAAATGGTTATTAATTAGAAAAATACTTGTGTTAGAGAATAGGTTGAAGAATTTTAGGATTGTATTTTTGTTTTTAAAGGGGCTGGAACGATGGGTCAGAAGTTAAGAGCTCTGACTGCTCTTCCAAAGATTCTGAGTTCATTTTCCAGCAACCACATGGTGGCTCACAATCACCTATAATGAGATCTGGTGCCCTCTTCTGGCATGCAGGCATATATGCAGACAGAACACTGTATACATAATAAATAAATAAATAAATAAATAAATAAATAAATAAATAAATCTTAAAAAAAAAGAATATTTAGAGATTTGAGCAAAAGTACAAAAATAAAAGAAGCCTTGAAAAGAGATAGTCAATTATGAGAGATTGATCAGTGTCATATCTTAATGCACTTGAACCTGTCCACATTGTAATGCGAAACACCGGCCTCAGAGCCATGTTGTTCATCATTCTTGTGTATTTTAAATGGTCCAATTTTGCTCATTTTCTCTTACATCAAGACTCTTTAAGGTCTACCCCTACACATTCTTACTTCTTCTTTGACTATTCTGTTCACCTAGTTTTCTCAGTTGATGTGTCAAAAAGTGAACAGGGCAATTAATAGAAAGGTATAGCTAACCTGCTGGATATCTTATGTTTGTATTTGGATTAAACAAGTAGGTTGTTATTGACCAGAAATTAGGGTTAGCATTTATGCTTTTCTAGGACACTATGAAAAGACCAAAACTAAGAATAACAGGAATAGAAGGAGAATAATTCCAGCTTAAAGGCCCAAAAATATTTTTAACAAAATTATAAAATAAAAATTTCCTAATCTAAGGAAGGACATGTCTAAAATTGTACAAGAAGCTTATGAAACACTAAATAGATTGGACCAGAATTGAAAGCTCCTTTACCACATAATAATCAAAACACTAAACATACAGAACAAACTAACGATATTAAAAACATAAGGATGTAATTTTAACCTTTAGGAATAACGTAAGACAAGGGATGAGAGGTGTCAGGATGAAGAAGAAACAGTAGTGAAGGAAAACAGGCTTAAACTTTGATTCTAAAGAAAATGCAAAATTCATAAAGACCGGAGATATAGAGGAGTGAATCAAGAGGAAGGAAGAGAATTGGAGGAATAAGGGTAGGAGTAATGGCCCTCTTGAGGGAAGGGTGGACTTTAAAAATGCTAATATGATTGTGATCCTCTCCTGTATAAACTCTGCAGTGGCTGCTTATTATAAGTAGACAAGGTGCAAGCCACCTCCATGAGCTCCAGAACCACACCAGGCATGGTCAGCATCTAGGTCATTCTTACTCATTCTGATCCAGCCACTGACCTACTTATTTGCTGAGCAATTCAGGAAACCAGATAGTTGACACTGAAAAAAAAAAAAAAACACTTTAACTCTGTGTAGAATTTTCTTCTGTCTGTGTAGAATGTTCTCTCTTTCCCACAATGATACTGTTTAGTATCATTCAAGTCTCAAATCAAATACTGCCTCTGATGGAAAAATTATTTTGTCCCCCCCCCCCAGTTTGTTCACACCTCAGAGGCTTTACTTTCTTCTTTAGTTATAATAAATTAAATAGTTAGTTTGTTAAGTTTTGTTGTGTCTGTATTTTACTGCAAGCTCAGGTAGAGTATGACCTATGTGAGGGACTAGACCTTTTTTAGTCATGCCGACTATTGAATCATAAGCATCTACCCCAGGTTGTTGCTCAGCACTATAAACTATACTTTGAGAGATTATGAGATCACTCAGTGGGTGAAAGCACTTCCTGCCAACACTCTCTGGGATTAAAATGGTAAAAGCATAAAATTGATGGCCACAAGTTGTCCTTTTTCCTCCATATATTTGCTGTGTCGTGTCCACACATTAATATAAACAAATTTAGTAAAAAGTTTACGATGCAAAAGTCTATGAGTTTCTTGTCACCAGTTTGTCAAAAATCAAGTTAACACAGTGAGTTTTTTCAATTATAATGATTTTCTAGTGTTAGAGACATTGGCCACTAGGTCATGATTTTGCCAGATGCATTGCCACAGGTATGTAATGCAAGTCTTCTGTGGTGAGATTAGAGATGGAGACAGAAGAATTCCTGAAAATTCTAAGGTCAGCAAGCCTGAACTGGGAGCTTTGAATAATGGACCGTGTATCACACACACATACACACACACATACACAGACACACACACACACACACAATTGAGAGTAGTGATACATGTTTTAAAATTCCAGGACTCAGGAAGTGAGTCAGGGAGATGGAAAGCTCAAAGCCAGAAGATGAAGACAAATAGGAGGAAGATGCCCAAGAAGTTATTTCCGTACTTCCACTAAAAACGATGGTTAAAATAAGCAATAAATAAATGCATGTACTTACATAGTTGATATATATATATATTCTATTCTGTCTTTTCATAATGTCTAATGACTTGTGGCCTTTTATTGTCTATAGATTCAGTTTTTGGATAACCCCAGAACTAGCTTATAGGAGGTTGCAAGGTTTTGTTCCAGAAAAAAGTAGAAGATAGTAGATGAGTGACCACATTCAGTCATGGGTGAGGCATGAGATTAAATATAGGGTGAAGAGTGCTCCAAAGTGGCTCTTTGTGTGTGTGTTGATATGTGTGATTGCCATAAAGTTATAATTTTTTTGTCATAGTTATAAAAAAGTCTCATATGTTCTATTATGAGGTTGACCTTTAGAGGCTGAATCATACATCTCAGTGTGGAAAGAACTTACCCTTAAGGGTAGGCTACATGCCCACCACCACCTTCTTTCATAAAGTTCTGACAAGGCTTTTTTTTTTTTCATTTTTAACTTTTATTATTTATCTACCACCCCTCAACTCCACAGGTCCTTGGTGTATATATTATACCTTCTGGACTTGTTTATTTTAATGAAATTCTTGAGTTTGTGAATGAATGGGTTTCTGTTACTTTATTGATTTCCTGTGCTTTTTCTTGGGCTCTTTTCCTTCTGTTTGTTTTGTCCTATTCTGATGGGATTGTTTTATCTTATTATGTTCTATTATAATATTATCCTTTAAAAGCCTGTTTATTTTCTAAGGGGAGACAGAAAGAGATGATTCCAGATGGGCAAGAAGATGAAGAGGAAGTGGGAGAAATAGAGGGAGGGCAAACCATAACCAGGCTATATAATATGAAAAATATCTATTTTCAATAAAAGGAACAAAAGTCTTTACTTAGGAATTCATTTTTTTTTCTTTTTTTGTATCTTGAACACTTTCCAGATTACCAAATTCCTGTAATAAGAAGATATCATCTGTTTCTAAATCAAACCTGTTAAGAAGGGCTTCTCTATGTAAGTCTACATAATATGAGTTTATCCTAAAAACATCTTAACCCCTAAACAACTAAGCTTCATTGTAAAAGTAAGCTACCTGGTCTAAACCCATCAGAGACTTGAGAAGGAATAAATAAACACGATTACCTGAGTATGCCGGGAGTGCAGGGTAGTATCTTTCCAAATGAAAAGATGACAGAGACAGTTAGCTACCTGAATAGTCACCCATAACTCTCTATAATATTGGAGCATCTTCTTCAGCCTTCTGGCCCAATATATCTGACAGACATATTTGTGAGGCAGGAACTATTGAGGACTTGCTTACTCTGTCTTGGTAGAGTTTGGCCATCGACTCCACTTGTATCCAAGCTTGCCCTTATTTAGACAGAATTCTGTCTGTGGTAGAAATGAGGACATTTTTCCCAGTGGGTTGTTTGGCACATTTTGAAGCCATCTCTACAAGGAGGTTCTTTGATGCTCATCATCCTTGTTGGTTCTGCATCCTTAAGGATTCTATTTTATTAGTAATTTATTAAAGGCATGTACCTCCCTTATAAACTGACTACCCTAAATAGGTAGGAAAGGAGATTAAGGAGAACAGGAATGAAACCCCTGGGTATCAGTTCCGCAGGGCAAATCCCCTGGCATAATTCTCAGGAGTCTAGCAGATCCTCTATCCGACAGAAAAAGCTGCACCATCAGTGGTGGACCTAACCTGGAGGAGTCCACCAAGCTCTCTGCCTGTCACCAAATCCTCCAGCTCCACAGGCAGTGGGCAGGAACCTCTGATCTCTCTGACTCCAATTCCCACATGTCCTTTACTTTCTTTCCTGCTTCCTCATGCCAGCTTCCTCCTCCTAATTGATGATACTTTTTGCAATACAATACCCTGGGAAGAGTTGCCTGAGCCTGTCTTTTCTCTTGGGCTGAAACTTCCTCTCTCTCTGAGTCTATCTGAGATCTTTATTAGTTTGTAGAGACAAAGTCTCAGTGCGGTCAAGCCACCCAAGATAGCTTTCAGCTTGGGCTTAGCCTAAGGCAAGGTAACATTCCAGGAGTTAACCTGTCTCATTTAGATGTTTTAGGTTGATAATGATTAGATATGATAGATAATCAATTTACATTCAGAATTTTAGACCCACCAAGATAGGAAAGATGTGTTCTTCAAGGCTGTCAAACACAAATAGCCAAAAATACTAAGAATGTAACATTTATATCTTTCCTGATTGTGTTATGGTTCTTCTTTCTGTAGGTAGTTTATTGTATATAACAGTATATGTTAAAAATAAAAAGTGTTTAATAAAAAAGAGTGAGTTCATCATGAAGAAGCTGGAGTCTTTTTTACCTCGACACTGTGCTGTTTGGCAGTGTGAGGAAGGAAAGGCTACTGAAGAATTGCTTTAGAACACTTCCTACAACTTTTTTTTCTAGGTTCAACTTTGTCACATAGAGGAATTTTTTTGACACTGCCTTGCCCCTCCCAAGGCTCTGAAAAACTGTTCAACAAACTGATCTAAAATATTAGACATATGATTAGGGTCCTGTGCTAGAATAGTGTCTTGGGGATGGAAAATCTGAATGAATGCAGTGTCATTCTCTGGGCAGACAGCAGGAAGCCAGCTGTAAGCAACACCACTTTCTGAACGGCACACACTGTCTCATAATCAAGTGGATAAACGTGGCTTTCAGAGTGAACTCTTCATATACAAACCAAATGCATTAGGATTTTTTTTCTGAGTTGTTAGTCTGTCTGACATTTTGGCATGTCACTCTGACTGTTGAATTTATAAAGGAAAAAGAGAGAATCACACATCGGGTGTCCATGGAGTATGACATGATCCTGAAGAAAATTTCAGAAACTGAGTAATTAAAGTTGAGAGTTAGCAACATGTTCTTCTATGTTCCTATTTGTGGCTTTGGATACAATTCAATTCTATATCCTCTTATGTCCATTGGAGAATGAATCTTTTGAAATCTACCCATGCCATGTGACTCTTACAACACTATTAGGATCTCTTTTCCCAACTAATATTTTTAAGTGACTTTAAAACAATTTTGAAGAAAACAGGGAGACTATTTTAGTAAAGTGAATTCTATATGCTTTCTCCTTACCTGTGAGTATTTACATAGCATTGTGAAGCATGGCTGAGTAGTTTAATTATTAAGTTTGAGGTTGATAATATCCCAGATTTGGTGAAAGTAAATCCTAAATGGAAATGTTACATGGCCTTGTGGTGAGAATTTTATAACTCTGGTTTCTTTAACACACACACACACACACACACACACACACACACACACACACACACA
>OU015742.1:100120636-100152279 GCA_907169655.1 Acomys percivali
CACACACACACACACACACACACACACACACACACACACACACACACCGTATGGAGAGAGAGAGAGAGAGAGAGAGAGAGAGAGAGAGAGAGAGAGAGAGAAACATTATGGGAGTACACTTTCATTTTAATCCCAGCTATGGGGATATGGGACTGCTTCATAGCAGGTGACTATGATTTGCCTTGTGCTTTAGTAGGGGTGTGGTTTTGCCAGCTGCAGATAGTTTCTCTGAGTGTGCGATGTTTGGAATTTTGAGAACATTTCAGAAGATATATAGATGCTAGGGCCCCAAAAGACAGAGTTGCTGGGTTTGTGGTTGTTGTTGTTGGTAGCTGTTTGTCAAATAGTTGTGTGCAAGGAAACAGAGAAATCAAACTTACCCCCAAGGAACTCAATGCCTCTAATCAGCAGTAAGTAGTTTAACAATAACTTTGTCCCCCTTCTCCTCTATCTGTTTTTTTCTTTTTCTCCTATCCATTGTTAGTGGGTTAATAAGGGTGCAAGAGAGAAGAAGAAACTCATGAAGTAAACAAAACAAAACAAAAACAACAACAACAACAACAACAACAACAACAACAAAAAACAGTGGGTACATGGCCTGACCAGAATACTATATATTTGACTGAACTTATGAGCACTTATACAAAACTTCATGCATTGCTTTAGTGAAAAATATAAAAATAAAAATAGGAGAGGTATATTGACAGGTGTTTGCCTATCATTGGTTTATATTCACTAGAGGACTATGAAAGCTATTGTGAGAGATTAAGGATGTGAAGAAAGGTCTTGACCAGCTGCCGTGAGCATATTCTGTTACAGTGCGAGGTTGGGAAGATAAATGAAACCTGAAAATGGGATGTCTCTGCTGAAGGATGCTTCCTATCTGTCTTCTCTCTGGATGCAGGCTGCTGTCACCAGCAGGCACTCTTCTGGGCCTGGATGCTCTCACAGTAAAGATAAGCCATGCTAAAGAAAATGAGGTCTTTTTGCCAGTTCGTCATGCATGTAATTATGATATGTAGCTTTTGGTTTTCACTGCTTTGCTGTGGGACTGTAAAGAAGGGAGGTTCTACTTCTTGTGTCTGATCTCTGCTTAAGCAACAATCCTTCCCAGAACAGAAAAAGGAGAGAAGACAGGTCAAGGGTCAAACTACAATGAGGATGATTTATTCTTGTGAAACATGCGTAAGGCATTCCTGTCACCTTGTCAGCTGTCAAAAATGCCACCAACCTTTTTATTTACTTGTTTCAGTACATGCTCCTAGAAATCATCAATCTTTGGAATTGGCACTTTAATTAAAACCTGAAGGGAAGCAGTTCATGTGAGTGCAGACATGTGTAAGTGCCCATGTGTGAACGTGTACTTTTAGATGCCACTGGTGTTTATGTGTGTTGCATGTATGTTGAAAGATTTATAATACATGTGCATTTCTAAGTGTCATTGTACTTTATGTACTTAGAAATTTTCAAAGAAAAACAATTTTTGGCTTTTCAAACACTGTAACTCACTGCAATAAATTTGAAATACTATATTCCTTAAAGGAGACCTGCAGAAAAGTCATTCAAAACAAACATTTATTCTAAAATGTGGGAACATTTCTCTCATAACATTGATGTGTTTTCATTACAGCGTTCTTAAATTTTAGAAAACAAAACCATGGGTGATGGTCCTGACTCTGTGAGTGCAGGCACAGTGAGACCCAAGGATTCTCTCAAATGGACCAATGCCTAGGAAGTTGGCAACTTGAGTCTCTTATATGTGAAGTGAGAGTTCTGCATAGGATTTTCAACACAAGGATATCCCCAAGCAAGATGATAATATTTATAATTCTCTCCTCACAGTTCATGGACTGGGTTCCCTGCTTCTTGATGTCCCTTGAATAATTAAGCAATTCTGATCCTTTCCCATCTGGCACATTAGACTTCAACCAGGAGAAACTTTATCTTTTTACTCCAAACACTACTATAGGTCTCTTTCAAGAAATTATATTTATCATTTTCCATGCTAAAAATATTCTTTAATGTAAAAATGTATGGAGGTATACCAAAAGGAATTTTTTTAGCTACCACAAAGGCATGGACAATATGCAAATGTCTATTGGAATGGCAGATTCAGCAGTATAGTTTTTGAGACACATAGAGAACTTTTTCTTTTCCAAGTGCTTGTGCTATCATTATAGCTTAACTGTACACATATCATGTGCATTTTAAAAAGATATGTAATTGAATTTTGACTTAAAACAAGCTGAGAGGCAAAGTTGGTTAATGGACTCAGATGTACACCAAAAAAGTCATTCAGTGAGCTCCCCATGTCTTCTCTCTATTGACTTTAATGTGACAAGCAATAGAAACCACTACGTGTTCTATCTTCTAGAGAAAATGTTTTATTTAACTGGGCTTTCTTGAGTCAGGAATACATAAGGAAAAATATTATATTGCCAAGAAAGGAGCCACAAATAAGGCCTTTTCAGGACAATAGGGCAAAACAAGGGTAGTGATGGGGGCAACAGAAGAAAACAACTAAATTGACAATTGATATTTGATGGGTTCTGTTTCATTGTGAATGCCCAGTCTGTAAGTAGATAAAGGATATGCCTGTCTTAATCCTTCAGTTTTCCATTCCTTGTTGCCCTGGTGTGAGTGATACTGGCCATCTTAGCAATCATCACTTTATGAAAAGGTGATAAAGAGAAAGATTTGGAAGAACAAGGAAAGAATATGTAAGAATTATTTTCATGAAATATGAGCATGGTATTTTTCAGAGTTAGGGATAATGAATGGAGAAACCTGATATGGTATGGTATGATATGATATGATATGACATGACACGACATTATAGAAAGCATTTCGAGGACTACACTGTATTCACCATTTTAGCAATATTGGCTCTTGATCTGTCTGGGCTATAATCCTATGTATTTGTCATCCTGCCTCATAATACTGTCTATACTTTTTGTTGTATTAAGCTTTCGTTGATAGTCATTTTTGTAGTATAACTATATTCAACGCCCTGATACTTAGAGTGAAAAGAAAAATGACATCATAAGAAATGCAAAACTGCTCATTTAAATCTCAAATCTTGAGTAGAGGGAAAGCTAAGGGAAGCAGAGAGAAGGGATGCACAGGCAAGTCAGTCTATAAAATGGGAGAATGGGGTGCGAAGGCATATGAATACAAAAAAGAGTTTATGAAATTGGGTGTGCCTGAGCTGGTATTAATATCTGAATAGAGTGTGGCCTTTGGTTTTAAGGTGAGATAAAGACAGAAACATACATTGTAGTTGTTTAGATAGGAATGAGCCCTCATGGGCTCCTGTATTTGAACGCTTAGTTATCACAGAGTGTCACTGCTTGAGAAGGATTAGGTAGTGTGACTTAGTTGTGGTAGGTGTGACCTTATTGGAAAAAGTGTGCCACTGAGAGTGGGCTTTAAGGCTTCAAAAGCCCAAACCAGGCTCTATCTTCCTGCTGCCTACAGATCCAGATGGAGAATTCCTAATCACTTACCCAGAGCATGTCTCCTTGTGTGTTGCCATACTTTCCACTATGATGATAATGGACCAAACATCTAAAACTGTAAGTAAGCAAGCACCAATTAAATGTTTTCTTTTATTAGAGTGGATGTGGTCATGGTGTCTCTTCACAGCAATAGAACATTGACTAAGACAGTCTGACATTTGGAAAACAGTATGGGATCTTAGATGAGAATTCTAAGAGCCCAGATCCAACTTCCACATGGTTAAATTAAACTAATTGGCTTTCTAGTGTGATTGTTCTAGGCTGAGTTTCCTAACCTTGTGATGTTTGAGAAAAAACAATAGGCCACAGTACAATGGCAAAGTCAAATAGCTAAAGTTTTTGTTGGCCTTTTTTTTTCTTTAAGGTTTTTCTTTTTCTTTTGAGGTGTTAGGATAGAACTTAGGGTCTCATACAAGGTAGGCAAACACCATACCACTGAGCTACACAATTTCTATGCCCTTTTTACTTGGAGATGCAACTGGCTAAGTTGCTCAAGTTGTCCTTGAACTCAGTCTGTAGGTCAGGCAGGCCTTGTGTTTATGGTCCTTCTTTGATCTCTTGAGAAACAGGTATCCACCAAAAGACCTAAATTTGAAATTCTCTAACATAAAACAGAGATACACTTTTTTTCTGTTCAGGAATATATTATCTTTGTGAAAGCACTGAGCTCTGCAGTAATACATAAAGCATAAATAGATGTGTGTGACTACTCTTTTTTTTTTTTTTTGAGACAGTTTCTCTGTGTAGCCTTGGCTGTCCTGGACTCTCTTTGTAGACCAGGCTGGCCTCGAACTCACAGCGATCCGCCTGCCTCTGCCTCCCAAGTACTGGGATTAAAGGCATGTGCCACCACACCCGGCCTGTGTGACTATTCTTGTATGGTGACCTGTAAAATTTTTTTAAGGATAAGCCTTGGTTAAAGGCCATAGACTTCTGACCTCTGGTTTGGAGGGAAAAGCACACTAAGATAGATAGGAGTGGGTGGAGAAAGAAGTTTATAAAGAAAGTGACTCTAAGTAAGGCAGGCACAGTAGTGGACATCTTCCAGAAGATGAATGGTGTTCTGAAATTCTGTTTCTAACTAAGAAAAAGGAAACAAAGTGACATCAGAATGATGGAAATGTGATAGTACTGAGTCAGGTCCAAGTGGAAAAGAAAAATGAGTCTGCTAGAGGAAGCTAATGGGAGAAGAAAAGCCAGAGCGTGGCAGTCAACTTATTTAGAGACACATCAGACATCAGGGCAGAAAGGATCCAATGAAAGAAGGGTGATGATGTAATAAACCATTGCAATAAAAGGGTTCACAAAGTAGACACAGGTTCTTAATCTACAGGGACTTCTCTGATCCAGGGGTTCACCAGCCTTATTAAACAAGGCCTGAGTTTCCTTTCAGCGACTGCCCTCGATTTCTTATTCCATTTCTAATCAACTATTCAAACTCTGGAAAGCACATAGGAAATTGAAAAATCATGGGGCAAATTGGATCTCTGTTCATGTTTCTTTGTGCCTCATCAGTACCATGCCAAGTTAATATCAAGCCTGATTTCTGAATCAAGATTTGTCTACTCTAGAAAGGAAGGTGTGGATGATTCCACAGACACAGCGTGGAGTCTGCAGAATATGGAGCCTTGCAGATGTCATTAATGCAATGCTCCCAGCTAATATAATGAATGCAGTCAGCAGGAGAACCATCAAAGTGAGTTTATCAAGGGTACTGTTTTATTCTTATTATATAGTTTAACAATTTGAGATCATCTCTTTTTGCCAATTTTTTCCCTTTTCTTTTCAAGATTCACCACTGAATCATTTCACAGTATGCTTTAATGACGGTGGATATGGGTTCACTGTTGTTTTATAATAAATCTGCAGCTGCCAGACTTTTCTAAAGAATTACAGAGTATCTTTTCCAAACACAAAGAATTGAAAATCACACCAGAAAGAAACACCTAGGATTTAAAGTAATGGCTCTTGACTCATCTTACAGAACAATGTTCTCTTTTAGTTTTTCTTCTAGAGTGCCTCCTGATCTGAGATGATGCCATTTATGTGAAGTAGAGGATGAGGTAAAGATCTGGAGAGGATAGAGCTGCTCCAGTGCTCTCCATTTTCAACAAGCTCAATTGACACCTAGTTCACATCTCTGTATACAGGCTGGCGGCACCAACCTTGGTGCCTCACACATGAGTTCTTCAGTAAGTGGCAGGCAGGTCGGGCATTTGATTGATTATAAATGTCACTGTTCTTCCCAGGCCTTGGGAGGCAGTGGAGAGGCCCTCCCTTCTTGTCATGACTGGGATGCGTTCCAGGGATTTTTATTTAGGAACATGAAACCCATGCCACCCACTTTCTTAGTTTCTGTCACATGTAGACCAATTCTATGGAAATATTTTTGAAATGATAGACAACTACATCCTGTTTCTGCATCTCAGCTTACATCCTTGAACTTAGACCTCTAGTCATGCTTCAGAGAAGCTTGTTAATATCTATGATAGGATCAGTACTAATTACAACCAAAATTACTTTGAAATTATGCAAGTATTGTCATGTGGTTGGGTGTTTTCTCCTCCTTAGGAGAAGCAAAGACAAAAAAAGATCTTACTGACCATATTTGGATCACATTCTTTCTTTGTTATCTCTCTACTGTTTCTGCAGGTAATTAAAATCCATGAAAATTCAGAGCTAAATCTAGTGGTTAAATAATTCATTGTATATTTAACAGACAAGCTGTACTCTTCACTTATTGAAGGTACAATTAAAAACACATAAAACTTTAATTTATATAATGTTTAATTGGTAGGTTTGAAGGCAATTATGGTGCCAATGTACTCTTCTCTCAATTTTAACTCCTACATTATTTTTCATTAAAAATGTTAAATTAAAAGAAATTGTCATTAAATAACAGAGAAAGCTGTCACTGAACCTAGCAGGAGGTAGATGTTTAAAAAGCTAGGATTACTTACAGAAAAGCTTCAGTGGACTTACTTTTAGATAATCACTATTAGTTAGGACAACACACACATGTACACACACACACACACACACACACACACACACACACACACACACACGCACACACACACACACCACTGGCAATGTTATAATAAAATCCTAAGCATACATGTAAGGCAGAAAACTCGATAGTATCAGAAATATAAAGAGAATACTCAAATGGAATAAGCATGAGTTAACATTTTTTAAAATAGTAAATTAACAGGCTTAGAAAAAGATACATAAACCCTAAGAGTGGGATCACTCATCTTAAAATCTAGCTGTGGCTACATAAATCTCTTTAGGTTCTATTCCTTATCCAGGAGAGTGTTTCCATCTAAGAAAAGGGAGGAAAAACAAATAAAATGATGGCCAATTGTTAGGTTAAACACCTGATCTGCTAGAGACTTTATCTTTGTCCTTTGCTGTTTTCTTGAACTTCAAGGAAGGGTTGCAGCTGGTATTTGTACTTTTGATCAGAGGAATGCTAAAGAGCTGTCATTCCCTGTTTTTTGTCATCTCATTCTTTTTCTTCATTTTTTTTTCTGTTGTTGTTGTCTGTACAGATTTGGTAAAACACCTGAGTGAACAAACATTCTTACTAGAGAGTGAAGATGATACATGAGAATGGATAGAGTTAATGTTGTCATCAAAGAAAAATATAAATTAATTCACAATTTTGGGTATCTATGCTTTTACTTCGTGGAAGTGTTTTCTAATGTTGAGATGCCGAATCGATTATTTGTGTCACTGCAGCAACAAAATACCTAACAAAGATGACCTAGGAAATAAGAGTTTGTCTTTGCTTAAGTTCCAGGGTGCATACTCTACAGTGTTGGAGAAGTATTATGGCAAGGACAGCAGGTGGTCATCATAGTGAGTCCATTGCCATGATGAGGTGATGAGTGTTTGTGCTCTGTTCCCTTTCTTCTCTTTATTCAGTCTTAGGTCACAGTCCATGGAATGGTGCTGTCACATTTAGGGTGGGTCTTTTCACCTCAGTTTACCCAGTCTAGAGAATCCCTGACAGATGCACACAGGGGTTTGTTTCCATGGTAATTCTGTTTCCACCATGGACACAGGAGTAACTATCATGGGTGTTAGAGGATCCTTGAGGAGCTGCGTCCTAGCTTTCTTGCATGATCACCTTTTGGGACTTGGTTTCTTTCTTTCTTTTTTTTTTTTTAATGAGAATTCTGTATTGGAAAGAATGTTATTTTACTTTATGTTTCTTCTGAGACAGAGATGACTTCTAAACAGCCTAGAAACACCATAGTTCAGCTTATGCTAGAATATATCCAGGGAAATCCAAATATCAGAAATTATGTACAGAACAGTTCCCACTAAGTAAAGTTTCCAAAATTGGGGAGCTCTAGAAATAATACAACTATAGTTGTATGACTCTGGAGCTATGCTGTGGTCTCTGCTGCACTTAAACTTTGCTCTCCTGAACTTGGATGAGCTTTCAGACATATCCAAAAGACACTACTCCTATCACCCTATCCATCTGCCCCCACCTCCACTAACATTTACAGAAAATGTCTTAGCCAAGCATGGTAGCACACATCCATAATCCTCACAAGTGGAGGCTGAAGGAGGTGGCTCTCAGGATTGAGGCCAGCCTGGCCTATATAATATGACCTTATCTCAAACTAAAAACTCCTGGGACTAGAAAGGAGCAAACTCACGTGTGCTGACAGCAAGTCTCTGGAAAAGAAATATAGAACCCATCTATGATGTGTCTTCGACCCAATCCCAGCCAATCCCAGGCTTCTGTGTCCTTTGTCCTCTCCCATATTAGCACATCACAACTAGCTTTAGATAAATAAAGAGAACAAGATTAGAATTCCCTATTCATAAGTGTGTTTGTGTGTGTGTGTGTGTGTGTGTGTGTGTGTGAGAGAGAGAGAGAGAGAGAGAGAGAGAGAGAGAGAGAGAGAGAGAGGGATCAACTCCAGGAAGGGCTCATAGAGTTTCCAGATACTAACTTCTCACCAGAATGGTGACTATGACTAAGTGTGTAGGAACCACCTTCCACACAAATTCTGTGACCTTGTGTGAGACATCACACCACGTCTATCATGACTTGATATGTTATAGTATTAGGAAAGACATTCTGGATTTTGCTCCTAGCTAGATTTCCTGTTAATTACATGTCTTGCTCTTCTTTTGTCCCACACTGGCTTTGAAAAATCTATGTGGAGCTTTTTTTTTTTAGAATTGTTATTGGGATTTTAGTACTTTGATTAACAAATTACACAACCAAGAAAGGAAAATGGAAATCTTCCTAGGTTTTATGAAGTCTTTCCCGGAGCTGGTTTTCTCGATAGGCACTATGATTTTTAGTGATTAATTTGTGAAAAATCAGATTTCTTGGAAATGTGTATATTGTGTTATAGCAGTTATGACTTCTAGTTTAAGTCAAGTACTTTCAAAAAGCTTACAAAAATATCCCCAGGTTTATGCCTGAATCCTTGGACTCCTTCTTTTCTCTGGTGTTCCAAGATGTCATGATGTGCCTTTCTCTGGCTCTGCTTTCATTCATTTCACTCAGCACTCAGTGGGCACTTTTAGTCTGGAGTTATATATGTCTTTCACGGTTGGAAATTTCTGCTTGTATAATTTCTTTGATAATTCTCCTCTCATCATTTTTATAGAGCAACTATTAATATAATGAAAGCAGAAAAAAGTTTAAATGAAAGTTCCTCAGTTATGTAATTCAAACCTTAAAAATAGAAGTAGACGGAGACAGACACCGGGTGTCAGCCAAAGAGTTGGAAGATATTTATCATGGGACTCTGAAGTTTAGTGCAAGCAATTCTTGCTGTAATTTATTTAAAGTTTTCAATGACTAAATTATCTAAAATAAATCAGAGTATATAGAAGCTCATTATCTGTATAGTGCTTCCCTTTGAGCAAGAGGAAAATTTGGCTATTAAGAGCTGTTAACAGAGAACAAAATGGAAAGGGGAGAATTAATGGTAAGATGACATGTAAGTAATATGTTCATGAACAGCCATTGCTGGGTATATGAGCTTAAATATAACGGCATATCCTTCTCCAGAGAACTGTCCTGTTCAGCTATAAGCTGTCTTTCTTAAGTAGCTCTGTGCCCACTCAATCAAGACAGCAACTATCTAGTGTTAAATGGCTGCACTCTTATCTTAAAGGGAGGTTGATGCAATGGTGAGATATATACTATCATGTCTTTCTCAGTGGAAGCAGATTGAAAGACGCTCCCATCTGAGGCAACAGCCTTCCATAGGATTTTGCCTTGCCTTATCCTGTGTTCTTCTACTGTCCAGAATCACCCCTATCAATCTATGGCTTAAACAAGAATCTCCCATCTTCTATGCATCCAGGTACTTGGCCTGAGGCCGCAATTAAAATTTAAAATTCGAAGAGTCCCCCCTTCCTTCCTATCTGATTATTCCTATTGCATAAGCATTCTCCTCCTATTAAAACAATGTGATATTTTGAAAGGTCTTTGCTCTATTATTTTTGCATCATAGCTAATTTTCTTCAGTTGTCTGATTTAGTCTGTTCTTTACCATGCAGGCTTTTATCAAATGACTGAAAGTTTTTGAATATAAGTTCCTGCTTAAGATAGACATGGATACTGGAAAATTGTTTGAAGTTCTTTTTATCAAAGAGAGAAAAAAAAACCTTTAAGAAGGGTGGATGGAAGGATGAATGGGTAGGTCAACAACAGGTACTTTACTAAGTGCAGGTTTAACATGTTTATGAAGGCTGGTACAGCTCACAGCAGGCCGCCTGCTAGCAAGAGACAAAGGAAACTAACTGGTACCATAGATAAGACCAAACATTGAAATTTCAGAATTAGGGAAGTTAATGATCTCTATTCAGGGCTAAAGCCCCACAAACCTGAAAATCCAGAATCCTAATTCTGGAGAATACAGAGTTCTGCTATTTAGAGAAGGATGAACCAGCTCTAAGACAGATTCTGTTCTTTTCTTTTTGTTTTATATGAACTCCCATCAATTTGTTAGTGTCTGCAAACATTGCAATAAATCTCTGTTCCTTGGTCCAAGAACTCACATACAAACCCCTTCAGGATTGGCTTCCCAGACATACCTGAAAATATGCTTACCAACTTTCAATCAAGTTGACATGCGAGATTATCAGCTTTAGATATTCCAAATGGAAAGTGTATGTTTCTTACATGGCTACCACCTGTGAGAGAGAAAGGAAGATAGACCATGTACTGTCTGTAGGTGGGCCCAAATGGCTTACAGTTGAATTGTCACAGCTTTTCTGGAGGTGCCAATTCTGTATCTCTGACCTAGGGTGTATGAGTTTGGCTGGCTGGTTTGTCTCCCAGAGCAGAGGATCAGGGAATGATTATAGTCATTGTTTGATGTGGTTTTTATTAGGTCCTCTTATTTAAGTCCAGATGTTCACCATTACCTATGTCCAGCCTAATATTACTGCTCTCACAGATTCTTACATTGTATTTTTCTAGAAGTTGAATCTAAATCTCCTACAAAAATCATTTGAAGTAATCAAATGCCTAATTGCTGTAAGGACTTCCAGCTATACCCATTGTTTTTACAGACTTTTCATTTTATGTCAACATTTCCGAATAGACTTTCCTTTTGTTATTCCTACCAGCATTTCTCTGGTTGAAATAGATCTCTTTATAATATTTTACAAATGCTTATATATGGCTTACTATCTATAATTGCGGAGCTAATCATGGTTCAGACATATTCATTTCATTATCACAACAAAAGATGCTGTTGTCACCAATCTAAGGACCACTTTCTCAAGCCCACATAGCCACTACAAGCAGTGCTCAGTTTAAAACTTAAGCAGTTTGGCTCCTTCTTATTCTGCTCTGCTTAGCCATTTCCCAAGTTGCCAAACCACCATTAAGACTTGGCAGTTAGAACACATGGGTCAGTCAAGGTGGAGTTTCTGTTTTCCCTCTTGCGTTTTGCTATAAATTTGAAGAGAAAGGTTTTTACAAGGTTTTTCCAGATGCTCTTTATGCTTAAATGTTATGGCTTTGAGAAAAACATCTGTATCCAGCCAAAACATTTGGTTAGAGGGACAGGAATATTAAAACAATGTAATTTAGACAAAAAAAAAAAAAAGCATAAAGCCACTTTGGTGAAGGGATTTGGTCCCTGAGCCTTTTGGTATGTTCTGTGTCTGGGGAAACCGTATGACTTTACATTTGTAACAGATTTACCAAGTTATAACTTACATAAGTAAAACATACATAAACTATGTATTTAAAGAATGCAGTATAATACCTTGTCACATAATACTGAGACCATCATCCCAATCTAGATATCAACTATGTCAGTCACAGCTATACTTTCTTCATCCCCCTGGCAATATTTCATGTGCTTCCTGTCTAAGCCAGCTCACCTCTCAGGGAGCCCATTCCCATGGACATTGATCTGCTCATGGTCAGTACCCATTCATTTGCATATTTTAGTATATTATAAAATGGAATCAGAAAAGACTATTGTTTATACCTTTCCCCATCTGTCTTTTTTCCTCTCAGTATCAATATTTTAGGAGAAATGCATGTTTCATATGCATTGATAGTTTATTCCTTTCTCCTTTTGGAGTAGTGTTGCATGGTGGCTACATTCCAATTCATTTACTCTACCATTGATGGAGTTGGCTTTTATCACAATTTTTAGTAATTATAAATAGCATATATGAACATGACACATTTGAAAAGGTTTATGTGTTGTCATGCTTTTCCTCCAAATCTGTGGACATTTCTAATCAAAGTGATGGGTTATTAAAGTATAAGACAAAGATTTGCATACACATTTATATACAAATGCAATTCTTACTTGTCTATATGTATATTACACTTAAGAGGCTTACTCCTTTACTCTACCTACATAATGAGATTAGCATAAAATTATATGAAAGTCTCAGGGATATTTGAGTTTTTCTGCTTTTGGTTTAGCTGCAGTAGATGAAGGACAATGAGACTTTCCTTATACAAGTTCAAAAAGTAATGCTCCTGTATTCAGTCATTCGTATGAAGGACTGTTGAAATGTAGATTTCAGAGATGTGGGAGCCACAGGGACAGAGAAAGAGTGTCCCACATGTTCAAGCTCTTCCCATTCAGTGTCATAACACATGGTTCCCTGAACACAAGCAAAATTCAATAAGACAAAGGAAAAAAAAATTTTCTCATGTATTCTGGTGCCTCACATTTGACTATGTCCCCTGGAGGGGGAGACCAGTGGCACTCAGAGGAAGGACAGCAGGTCACTGAGAAGAGACTTGATACCCTATGAGCATATACAGAGGGAGGTAATCCCTCTGAGGAACAGTCATAGGGGAGGGGAATAAGGGGAAAATGGGAGGGAGGGGAGAATGGGAGGATACAAGGGATGGGATAACCATAGAGATGTAAGAAGAATAAATTAATAAAAAAATCTAATTATATTAAAATATTATAGGTGGCCATGTAGAAATGAACAAGGATGGTAGGAATTACTGAAAGACGTAAAAACACTATAAAAACATCATCACAACACTGTTGTAATTCAGCAGGAACAGAGAAAGAAAACAAAATACTTCATCTGTGTCTTCATCACACTAAAGTCATCAGCAATGAGAATACTAACAGTTCAGTTGTCAAGTGGCTGTTTCCAGCCTAAAGCTCCCACAGCACTCCACCCCTCAACTCCTCCCATTTCTATTATCTTGGCCTGGTGATAGTCGATTTGGAAAACTTTTTTGGCTGGATATTTTTTGGTCTGCCTTTTAACCCTGATTTTTACCTAAGGTTCAATCTTGTTTGCTTCTTATTGATCACATTCTACAGTTGAGATTGTGTATTCCCATAGTATGATCTACTTGTTAAAAATGAATGCTGTTTCCATGTATGCCTGGTTGCCAATCTCTTCCTCTAGCACAGAACCCTATCACCAATTACCAACTTAACATCTGAACTTGGTTGCCCCAAAGCACGTCAAGAGTGTATTTCATTGTTTATCTTTCTCCTGCTTTACCTACACACTACACATTTTCCTCTGTACTTAGTGCTGGAAACACTTATTGAAATATCTAAATAAGCTAAGGGTGAATAATTGCCGTTTTAACTTTCCCTCACACCATGTTCCCTCAGACATTTTTGACCTCGACACTTTAATGTTATGCCTGCTCATACCTCTACAACAAGAAATTTTCATTCACATGTCTTGTCTCTCACAGAGTAAGCTTTTAAAATTAAATTAAATTAAATATCCCACTTTACATCCCAATTGGAGGCCTGTCCCTCTTCTCCTCCAAATCCCACCCTTTCACCCTCTATCCCTTCCCCCTTTACACCTTCCCCCCTCTCCTCAGAAAGGAAGGGCCCCCACTACCAACCCAACAATCCAGTCACATCAGGACTAAGGGCATCCTATTCCACTGAGGCCAGACAAGGAGACAAGCCCAGCTAGGAGAAAGTGATCCAAAAGCAGCTTGTCAAAGACAGCCCCTGATCCATTTCTAGGGGACGCACATGAAGATCAAGCTGTCTGTCAGTTACATATGTGTAGGGGGCCTAGATGCAGTCCACGCATGTTCTGTAGTTGCTGCTTCAGTCTTTGTAAGCCCCCATGGGCCTAGGTTAGTTGACTCTATTGGTCTTCATATGGAGTTCTCATCCCCTCCAGGTCCTTTTTTCCTTTCCTCCACTCTTTAAGACTCCTTGAGCTCCTCCTAAGGTTTGGCTGTGTGTCTCAGCATCTGTTTTTGATCCACTTCTGGGCGGGGCCTCTCAGATGACAGTTATGTTAGGCTCCTGTCTGTAAGCATAGCTGAGTATCATTAACAGTGGCAGCGGTTGGCTATCTCTTATGGGGTGGGTCTCAGGTTGAGGCAGTCATTGGTTGGCCATTCCCTCAAACTCTGCTCCATCTTTATTGCCTGCATTTCTTGTAGGTAGAGTAAATTTTGGGTGGAAAGTTTTGTAGGTGGAAAGTTTTGTAGGTGGGTTGGTATCTCCCTCCCTCCACTGAAAATCCAGCTTAGCTATGAGGTGCCCACTTCAGTCTCCATGTCCCCTGCTACTAGTTGTCTCATCTCAAGTCACATCCATATCCTCCCAAATGCTGGTCCTGTCTCAAGTGTACATCTTGTCCTAGAGATTTGGCCCCTATGTTTCCTTTATCTCTCCAATCCCTTTCATATCTCATACCTGCTCTCTCTACATCTGATCCTCACCCTGTCTCCCTTCCCCTACCAACTCCAACCCAGTTCTCATACTTCATCCATTTCCTATGTCTATTCTATTTTCCCTTCTGAGTGGGATAAAGGCATCCTCCATTGGGCCTTCCTTGTTTCTTAGCTTCTTTGGGTCTATAGCTTTTAATAGGATTATTCTCTTAGTATATGGTTAAATCCCACTTATAACTAAATGTATACCAGGTATGTATTTCTGAGTTACCTTACTCAGCATGATCTTTCCTAGTTGCAACCATTTGCCTGCAAATTTTATGTCCTAGTTTTTAATAGTTGAGTTGTAGTCTATAATAGTTTGTTTTTTAAATAAAACTGTTTGTTTCTCAGTTTCTTTCTTAACCTGGCTATCAGCCAAATAATTGAGACCATATTATTTTAACAAGCTTCACAGCACAAGAACTGGGCAGTCATTAATCTATTCATAACCCTCGAAGCTAATTTTGTTTCCTCCCAGCATACATTCTTATAACTTTCTTGCATCTTGTATCTTGTATCTTGCTTCTTGTATTCTTGCATCTTGTAACTTTCTCTTTGTAACTTTCTCCTGGATCTCTTCAGTGACTGGATGCCCTATGTTTTCCTCTTGCTCCTCCTTCCCTGCTGGCAGAAAGTCTAGCCCTATTCTTTCCCCTGCTCAGCAAATGGAAATAGGCATATTTATTAGCATACCAGGGTACAACGGAGGGGGGCAGTGTTTACACAACCCAGAGAAAGGAGATTCTTAGAACAACAAATTGGAATCAGATATGGGAGTAAAGAACTCAGAATTTAGGGGGAGATCCAAGATGTCGGCAAGCAGTGTGGACCGTGTTTGGAAGCTCCAGTGAACAATTCAGGGAATTGCACAGATTTCTGAGCCAGGAACACCAAGGTCCCTAAACCATGGCAGCAGGAGTGCTCCACGGTCGGGTGGGACCAGGGTGTGGAGGACCTGCATGCCCCTGCACATGGGAGGAGGGCGGATATTCTTGGATCGGAGCAGCAGTGGCAGAGAAAGCAGCGGCACCAGCGGGACCAGCATCAGAAGTGGTTGTGGCTGAGGTTTTCAGCTCAGAGCCTTCCAGTAGAGGTGATTGGTGTGGTGGCTGGTGGGAGTTGCTGCTGGAGAGGGGACTCTGGACAGGATTTGGGTCGTGGGGTGCCTTGAGACCCAAACTGGACTTGGCAGACAATTCAGCCCCAGAGTCCCGGGTTCAGCTCAGTGCTCAGTACTGTGGAGATGCTGGCTCAGTGCAGCAAGCAATTCTGCCCAAGGCACTAGCTCAGCACAGCCACAGCTCCCCTGCTGTGATGCAGGCGGGGCAGAGCGTTCATTTCCACCCTAGACACCAGCTCAGTTCAGCTGCAGTTCTCCGGCTGTGACGCAGGCTAGGAGGAGCACTTAGTTCCACCAGAGGTGCTAGCTCAGCGCAGCTGCAGTTCTCCTGCTATGATGCAGGCTGGGAGGAGCACTCAGTTCCACTGGAAGCACTAGTTCACCTCAGTGAGCAGTTCTGCCCGAGACACTAGATCGGCTCAGTGGGCAGTTCTGGGGTGCTGACGCAGGCTGAGGTCAGCATGCAGATTCAGGCCAGAGGCCCTAGCTGGACGTGCCAGGCAGATTGGGCCCAGATATTCTAGCTGAGTTGTGCGCACAGGCTCACGGGCCCTAAGACTCTGGCTGGACTATCCACGCAGTTTAGGCCCAGAGTCCTGGGCTGAATTCAGTGTGTAGTGTGGGTCCAGAGACCCTGGCTGAGCTCGGTGCACAATTCGGCTCCGGAGACTCAGGTGGAGCTCGGCGTGCTGTTTAGGGCCAGAGTCCCTAACTGTGCTTGGCTGACAGTTTGGGTCCAGAGACTCTAGCAGAACTTTTGGCAGAGTCCCAGCTCTAACACTTTGGTTGGACACAGTGTGCAGTTTGAATCCAGAATTCCTGGCTGAGCTTGGCGGACGATTCGGGCCCTGAGTCAATAACTGACCACAGCACGCACTTTGGGCCAAAAGCCCCTAGCTGAGCTTGGTGCCCAGTCTCAGCCCAAAAATTTTGGCTGGTCTCTGTGTGCATTTTGGGCCCAGAATCCCTAGCTGAGCTTGACAGATTGTTCAGTCCCTGAGAATCTAGCTGAGCTCAGTGCATGGTTCGGGTTCAGTGTCCCTGGCTGGACTTGGCAGGGAACCCAGAAGGCTGTGGATACCTTGGCCTGACCCAATGCTCATGCAGAGACCCAGAACACTTGCAGGAACCATAGCACAGGGGAGCTGAGGATCACTAGCTGTGAGAGTCCAAACGACAGGGCTAACCTCCTGACCTCCACACCAGTGAAGTATCAGAGCTTCTAGCCTACGGAAATCAAGTGAAAACAATTGAATCTATCATCAGACTCCCTCCATCCCACTCTGGAAGCTACCCAACAAAAAACAAAGACATCAAGATGTATAAATGACAGCGTAAAAGAATATGCAAAACCCCCAAAACAATATGGCGTCTCCAGTTTCCAGCTATCCCAAAGAAAACAACCCAGAGAACTCAAATACAATGGAAATACAAGAAAATGACCTCAAATCCTTAGTAATGAGGATGATAATGGAGGAAACAAATAAAATTCATAATCAAATGCAGGAAGACGCAGCCAAACAGGGGAGAGACATAAAAGAAGCACATAGAGTGGAACTGGAAAATTTTCAGGAAAATACAAACAACCAGATGAAAGAAATATATTCAGCATTTTTGCATCGAAGTTCATAAAGGATATTTTTCTGAAATTTTCTTTCTTGATTGAATCTTTATGATGTTTAGGTATCAAGGTTATTGTAGATTTATAGAATGAGTTTGGTAATGTTACTTCAGTTTCTATTTTGTTGAACAGTTTGAGAGGTATTGGTATTAGATCTTCTTTGAAAGCCTTGCAGAATTCTGCACTGAAACCACCTGGCGCTGGACATTAGTTATTGTTTTGTTTTGTTTTTGAGATAGAGATAAAGAATTTTAATGATTGCTTCTGTTTCCTTGGGAGTTATAGGACAATTTATACTGCCTATATTAACCTAGATTTAACTTTGGTAATGGAATCTATCAAGAAAATCATCCATTTTGTTTAGATTTTCAGTTTTGTGAAGTATAGGCTTTTGAAGTAAGACTTAATGATTCTTTGGATGGGCTCAGTGTCTGTTGTTATGTCCCTTTTTTCAATTTTGGTTTTTTTTTTTGCATATTATTTGTCTGCCTTTTAGTTAGTTTGGCTGTTTGTCTATTTTGTTGATTTTCTCAAATAACCAGCTTTTTGTTTCATTGATTAGTTGTATTATGCACTTTATTTTTAAGTTATTGATTTCAGACCTGAGTTTTATTACTTCCTGCTGTCTACCCATCTTTGGTGTGTTTGCTTCTTTTTGTTTTTTGAGCTTTAAGATGTGCTGTTAAGTCTCTTCTCGGTGACCTGCTGTCCTTCCTCTGAGTGCCACTAGGTCTCCCCCGCCAGGGGACATAGTCAGATGTGAGGCACCAGAGTACTTGAGAAAGTCAAATCTCTCTCTCCACTCAAGTGTGGAGACTGTCTTGTCCATGGGCTAGATCAGGGTAGGGGTTTAAATTTTTCGGCCTGTATTGTCCTTGGCTAGGGCCTTAGTTTGAGCGGGACCCCATGACCCAAATCTGCCTATCATAATGTTCTACTTGTAGGTTTCTAGAACCCACTGGATCCTTCTACATTGCTATTCACCCATTGTTCTCTCATCTAGAGTCCCAATAGGATGTCCTTCCCTCGGTCCCAGTTTCCTGGTAAGGGAAGGCTTTCATGGGACATGTCCATTGGGCTAGTATGCAGCTATAAGTGAGTATATACCATTTGAGTCTTTCTGCTTCTGGGTTAACTCACTCATTATGATCATCTCTAGCTCAATCCATTTGTCCACAAATTTCGGGAATTCCTTGTTTTTAATAGCTGAGTAGTATTCCATAGTGTATATGTACCACAGTTTCTTTAACCATTCTTCTACTGAGGGACATTTAGGCTGTTTCCATGATCTGGCTATTATGAATAAGGCTGCTATGAACATGGTTGAGCAAATTTTCTTGCTGTGTGCTGGTGCATCTTCTGGGTATATTCCAAGGAGTGGAATAGCTGGGTCTTGAGGAAGCCCTATACAGAGGGAGGTAATCCCTCTCAGGAACAGTCATAGGGGAGGGGAATAAGGGGAAAATGGGAGGGAGGGGAGAATGGAAGGATACAAGGGATGGGATAACCATAGAAATGTAACAAGAATAAATTAATTAAAAAAATAAATTAATTAAAAAAAAGATGTGCTGTTAAGTTGCAAATATGGGATCTCTTCAATTTCTTTATGAAAATGCTTAATGCTGTGAACTCTTAGCACTGCTTTTATTGTGTCCCATAAATTTGGGTATGTTGAATTCTAGAAAGCATTTAATTTCTTACTTTATTTCTTCCCTGACCGTCTGATCATTGAGTAGAGAGTTGTTCAGTTTCTATGTGTTTGTCAACTTTCTGTTGTTTCTGTTGTGGTTTAGTTACAGCTTTAATCCATGTTGGTCTAATAAGATACAAAGGTTTATTTTAGATTTTTTTTAATCTGTTGAGGCTTGCTTTATGACTCAGTATATAGTAAATTTTGCAGAAGTTTCCATGTGGTCCTTAGAAGAAGGTATTCTATTTTTTGCTTGGGTGAAATGTTTTGTAGGTATCTGTTAAGACCATTTAATTTATAATGTTGGTTAGTTTTTTTTAAACATATCTCTGTCTGTATCATTTACCTGTCCACTGGTGAGAGTGTGGTATTGAAGTCTCCCACTATTAATGTGTGGGTTCAATGTGTAATATAAGCTTTAGTAATTTTTCTTTTACAAATATGGGTGGCCTACTATTTGGGGGCATAGATGGTCAGAATTGACATAGTATGTTTGTGGATTTTTCCTTTAATGAGTACTAAGTGACCTTCCCCATTTCTTTTGGTTACTTTGGCTTGAAAGTTTATTTTATTAGAATTATAATACACTTCTGATTGTTTCTTAGGTCTATTTGCTTGGAAAACATTTTTTAGGCCTTACTCTGAGATAATGTCTATCGTTGTTGCTGAAGTGTGCTTCTGGTGTGCAGTATATGCAATAGAATGATGGACCATGTTTCTGTGTACTCTCTGTTAATCTGTTGTTGTTGGTGGTGTTTTTTTAATTTTAAATGGGAATTCATTCCATTAATGTTGAGATATATTAATAACCAATGATTATTGATTTCTGTAAATATGATTTTGGTAATTGTAATCTGAGTATGTCTCTCTCTCTCTCTCTCTCTCCCTCTTGTGTGAAATTATTTATTTCTTGTGTTTTATTGGCTGTAGTTACCCTTGTTATATTGGAGTTTTTCTTCTAGTATCCACTGTAGGGCTGGGTTAGTTCCTGTTCTCTTTCTTCGGTTTTCCATTTCCAAGACTTCTGCAGATTGTGATTTCTTTATTGTTTCCATTTCCTCTTTCAAGTTTTAAGCAGTTTTACTCATTACCTTCTCATGTTTGCTTGTATTTTATATATTTCTTTAAGTGATTTATTCATTTCTCTCACTTGTTTGATTGCATTTTCCTTTATTTTTTGATAGATTTATTCATTTTCTGGTTAAAGCACTCTATCATCATCATAAGATTAGATTTGGGGTTATTTTCTTGTGCTTCAAGTGTTCTAGGATATCCAAGGCTTGTTGCAGTACGATAGCTGAGTTCTGGCAGTGCTATACTGCCCTGGGTTTTCTTGGGTGTGTTCTTTTGCTGTCCTTTAGCCATCTGCTTGCCTCCCTCTGGTGTTGGCATGTGTGGACGTCCTTGGTAGTCACTGTTGGCTTCTGCCTCTGGCATTGGAAGCAGAGCTGGGACCCAGGGACTGGTACCTCGAGGGCATATGGCAGACCTCACCTCTCATTGCTGCTCATAATCCCCAGTGACTTCTCTGGGAACTGCAGGCAGAGTTGGGGTCTGAGAAATCACACAGAGAGGTCACTGGGAAGACCTCAGTACTGTTGCTAGTCTTCATTGGCTGCTGTCTCTGGTACTCTACATAGTAAGTTTTTCAGATGGCATATTTAACATTATAGGACCCATCTTTAAAGATGTCACTAAAATGTTAGAGATTTATGTAAACCAGATATCTAGTTTGGACATCTTCACAGACATTTACTAGGTAGTACTCTGTTCATTGTACAGACAACTTAAGCATCAGATAACTGTTTTTTTCACCAGAACATTAGGTCTACCCTTCTTAAACCACTGGATGATACATTTTTCCTCATCCTAACAAACTTGCCACATTGACAGAGTTATCTTAAACCATATGCATATGGTCTCCCATACTCTGTAAATATCTTCTTTGGCTTTGTGGCCCTAAGAAGACTTGGTCAATGTGATGTTTATCCTGGTTTATGTATCTATGATAAATTCTGCCTTTCCTGATCAACAGGTTTCTCTACTCGATGTCTGAGGGGTGTCAATAATTAATAGAACCAGTCAGTCCTAGACACATAGACACATAATCAAAGCTTGGCAAGTGTTGTTCATGCCTTTGTTCCCACTCCCTTTTCCCATTAAATAACAGACAGGAATTTGGCTAGGGTACTGTATAAGAGAAATGAGGGGAGGGAGTGAGCAAAGAAGTAGTAATGAAAAGGAATAAAATTTAGTTGAGAAAAAGTGAGTCCTGCAGACCTACTATATATCATAGTTACTATAGTAACACATAATCCATAACTGAGAATCTATTTTAGTCATTTTGCTAAAATTGATGAGTTATCACAGTGTATTCTAAATATTTATATTTATAGGCACAGATTACTTCTGTGCACAGCCTTGGTCAGAGAGCTTCTATTTGTACTGTGCAGATGAAGAAATCCATAATTGGTCAACATACTGAGAATAAATGACTATCAAGTGATCAGCCCAATATGTGTATATCAAACACTCTGAGGCTTTTTCAGAAAAGGAACAGAAATGATGTCAGAGTGAGTGGATGGGGAATCATGCTGGAAAGAGGTACTTCTTAGATATGACACAGCCATTGCAGTCATGAACTCATTGTAGAAATGGTTACCTAATAAGAGTTGAATAAGATTAAGCCCTCAAACATTCTACAATGAATACAGGATGGGCTTGGGAGGCTCCACTCCTCTCTGAAGACCAATTGGCAGGTAATAGCTACCAGATAGGGAAGGAAGTGATTTCTTTAATGATATAGCAACTGGTTAATTTTTTGTGCTCAAATGACAATCAACACATATACATGAAAGTAACTGTAAGTACACTAGGTAGTTTACACAAATACAAGGACCTGAAAATAAGAGGGAAACTGGTTGGTAAGAAGGAGTCAGTGGTAGTTGGAAGGGATAAGAGATATAATGTGGGGCGTGCATGATCAGAATTATATACATATATAAAACTTTCTAAGAATAAATAAAATTAATTTGCAATAAAGTATATATTATGTTAAATGTTTTATCTCATAAAATATAAAAAGTAGCATGTTTTTTGTCTAGAATAGATAGATAAGTTTTGTTTCATGAGTATATGCTAATTTCCACACTCATCAAGTTGTATATGCTAATTATGTACATATTTCTGAACATAACCCTTGGAGGACCACCCTTGACTCCTGCATTCCCGTAGCTTAGAATGTGTCCAGAGTAAGAGCTTCGAAAGGCAGATAATAAATGTGATCTAACATTGATCTTCTACCTCTGTATATTAAGTTTCATTAGTCATTTCGATTTTCTTTGGAACATGATCTTCCTGGGTTTTATAGATGCAGTTTGCTTGCTGGTATGTTTATTCTCAGTGGTCAATTTGTATTGAGAAATGCCTAAGGGATTAGGACATTATATGTCTAGCTGTGTCTCTGAAGGAATTCCCACATAAGGAGATCATGAGGGCTCTGGTTAGTTTATGGTTTAATCTACTGGTGAAGTCAGTATTGACTGACTAGATTAGGAGGGGCTAAAACAGGAAGACAGGGTATAGTTGGGGGAAATGGAAGCTCAGAACATGCTTGTAAGAGCAGATCTTGTTCTTGGGTCTCTTCTCCTCATCTTTATTTCAAGGATACTGTACTGTGAGCAGCTTACCTCTGCCATGGTAGACTGGAGCCAGCCTCCCACGAACTGACACCTCTGAAACCATGAACAAGAATAAACCTCTTTTAGTCAGTTGTTTTGTCCTGGCATGACTTACTAAATGGCTTACTAACACAAAGGCTGGTTTGCTTCTTTTGGAGAGAAAGCACAAAAGCTAACTCATACAATGAAACATACGGCCCCAAAACTCAGAGAATTTGACTTCATAGTCTATAAAGTGCTAAAGCATTTACATCAGATTATTCATGTAGATTATTTACTGAATAGATAATTAAAGAAGCAGTGTATGTGTGTGTGTGTGTGTGTGTGTGTGTGTGTGTGTTAGATGTACATACTTATGTACATGTGTGTGCTGGTTCACTTACTTATCAGATGAATAGATGCCAGTAAATAATATTTTATGGCCTCCTCTATCACTCCTGGGTCATTCCTTCAAGGCAGGCTCTTTCTCTGAGCCAAACGCTCATGCCATACCAGCCATACTGCAAGCCAACAAATCCTAAGAAATCCTCCTGTGTCTACTCCTGTCTTAACTGAGGTTTATAGGAATTTGTGGGGATGCTTAACTTATCATGTGGGTGCTGATAGCCAAATTCCAGTCCTCATGATTGTGTATAAAGTGCATTTAACTGCTAAGCCATATATTTAAACAAATAAACTTTCTTCATTTTCCAAATGGTTAAAGAGCAGAGTTAATTTAAAATCATAAGACCCTCACTCTCTGACCTTGTTGATTTCCCAGGAGAGGTATGCAATGTGAGAGGTGGTTCTCAACACTCTAGATTTTTACAAAGAAAAGGCAGTACCCATCCACTAGCTTTTGCAAGAGACACCATGAATTTGTCAAACTCTCCTGCTTCCAGGACAGCTTTGTTCTGCACTTTTAGTTTAATATCAGGCCCCCTGATTTGCTTGCCTGGCCTAGTGGGAAGCAGAAAGTTACTTACTCAGACATCTAGTGAGTACTTATTTATTACTTGGCATGTAAAAATCACCACTTTAGTTTCTAGTGAGACTGAGATGGATAAGATACACTAAAAGTTTTCAGGCATCTTGTGATATATTGAGCTATAGTTTTTTTTTCTCAAAGAGAAGAAAATGAAAGTAAATAACATTTTAGAGTTACACTTTTCTAAAAAATTGTATACGTTCATAAGTCTTCAGACAATGTCCTGTTGCTCCTCAAAGGTACCTACAAAAAAGCAAAATTATCTTTTTTGGGAATATTCTTTCTGCTTTATAGAGACTCCTGTTAACTTAGGGAAACTCTGTAGCCTGGGAAGCATTGTCAGTTGCATTTTGTTGCAGGGGAAACAACAAAAACCTTTTGTTGTGTGTTTTGTTTAAAGTAGCAGAACACTGAGTAAGTCTTGAAATAGAAAATGGCTCTTAAGATATCATATAAGGTAGTCATAGCCTTCCGCAAATACTATACCCATCAGGCCACATTATTAGCAAGGTTCTTCAGTGTGTTGAATCCAAATTACACTCCATCCTATAGATAACATCTTCTAATGTCAGTGAATATTTTCTTGGGTCTTGGTGAAGATTCTAGGTGCAGGTCTCTAGGTTTTTACTTAGTAGAGGTGAAGACACTTCAGCTGCTATTCTGGGAAGAAGAATGTTAGGGGCTTCCAGGAACTAAGCCATTAGTGCATCTATTGAGGTTTGTAAGACTGTAAATTATACTTTAGAAGATAACTGGTGCATGAAAGGAACTGAAAAATAATAACTCAAGTGATCTTACTGCCACGCGTATGGTCATGTCAAGAAAAAAGTCATGGGACTAGGAGACAAGGATAAAACATTTAGGAGAGAATGGGGAGGCCTGACTGAAGCAGACTAGAGACCTGGCCAGAAAGGAAGTCATTCCAGAGGAAATCAGCAGATTTACTTAGGCACATAATTTTTAAAGTAGATTTACTTTTATTTATTCTCATTGTCAGGGATATGGAGCCAGGAGATAACCACAAACAGTAAGAGAATAAGTTTGTAGTGAAAGCTTCAAGTGCCTGACATGTTACTGAGAACAGAATGTGGCTTTAAGAGGAGTGTTAGGATCTCAATTGCAGGGCTAGATCCTGTAGGAATGAGAAGCAGAAAATAATGCTTCGTAAAAGACAACCAAGCAGTCATGAGAGACAGAAGGTCTGAGAGGCAAGGCTAGTGATGCCAGGCTGGCTAGCCTGAGCAAAATCCTTGAGAAACATATGCTAGTCATGATGGCTTTTAAATATATTCTTTGTTTTCTTTTTTTGTTTTCTTTTGTTTTGTGTGTGTGTGTGTTTTGTTTTGTGTTTTTGAGAGAGGGTTTCTCTGTGTAGCCTTAGCTGTCCTGGACTCCCTTTGTAGACCAGACTGGCCTTGAACTCACAGTGATCCACCTGCCTCTGCCTCCCAAGTGCTGAGATTAAAGGTGTGCACCACCACTCCCCACCTTGAATATATTTTTGCTCCCAATACAGACAGTATTAATAGACTGAATTATAAATAATAATGAATTCGAACAAGCATGAGAGACCCCAGACTATGCCACAGACAAAGAGTTAACTAAGAACAAATGTATTCACTTCTTTGAAGCTGAGAGGACCAAGAGAGCTCAGCTATTGTGGGCTGGAGAGATGGCTGAGAGGTTAAGAGCAATGACTGTTCTTTTGAAGGTCCTGAGTTCAATTTCCAGCAACCACATGGTGGCTCATAACCATCTATAATGAGATCTGTTGCCCTCCTCTGGCCTGCAGGCACACATGCAGGCAGAATACTATATAAAAAAATAAATAAAGAAAACCTTAAAAAAAATATTGTGATATCTGCAAGGTCAGATTTACCAACACCAGCCAGGATAACTAGGTAGCAGCAGTCACCATCAGTAGCTGACAAAATACTTTAGGAGATGGACAGAGTGGCTCCAACCAGTCCTTCCTGTGTAGGCACTGTAAGAACAGAGCACGTTCAAGTATATTGTATATAGAGTGTGGGAGTCCTCTATTGGCTTGACCAATGGTAGCCGAAAGAGCTAACCAATCATATAGAAATTTCCTTAACCTGATGTCCAATTTTTGGCATAATCCTATAAACACTCCAGGTGAGGACATTTCTTGGCTTTTTCCTCTTTTGGAAACTCCTTCCACTCTCAGGACTTTCATTTTTCTTCATTTTTTCACTTTTCCTCAGTTTCTCACTTTGCTTTAATTGTTTTTCCATGCTTTTTGAGAATCTACATCTTTATTCTTCACTGGAGACTTGGAGACACTTGACTTGTGTTTCTAGCTCCTTATTTTCTTCATACAAGCATGAAGGGGATGGCCTATCCTACTTAAAAACTCTGCTTCAAGGTGTTAAATAGTTTTATGGGAACAACTATTTTCTGTTTCCTTCACATGGAAGCATGTTTTCCTGAAGGGACAGGAAAGCTCATGCAACTTATACGCTCAAAGATCTCAGGAAATGAGGGTAACAACTGCTGTGGAGGAGACTCTCCATGCAGCTGATCTGCCTCAGAGATGTACAGGAAGCACCTAGAGTGCACTGAAACATGGGGTTTTCTATAGCTGCCCTTGAATGACCTCCGCTTCCATTAGTACTGCAAGTGAAGCCGCCATCTTGGTTGGCACCATTTCCTTGGTCCATCATCAGTGCCTTATTATGGATGAACAGGCATCCTTTCACTTCTCTCTGAAGAAAATACACCACCATTCTTATTAAGAAATTCCTATTAAATATGAAAGAACAACATTCTCTTCTAGCCATTATTATGTTTTCATTAATCAGGTTCCGGATTCATTTTGAGAATTTTTCAAAGTACATTTATCAGTTTAGACATGGTTATCAATTCGTATGGATGCTACAATTTTACATTTCCCCAAAAATATATTCCATGTTAATTTGTTTGTTTCATCAATCAACCATACGTCACCACAATAAAGTTATCTAGTATAGTTCTAATACCTATGCTGTTTACCTGTGAATTAATTAATATTCATATCTGTCATTGTCAAACACAGTATTATTTTTATGTACAGGAGTTACAGGGACCGGGGAAGGGGCAATGTGGCAGAATGTGCAAACACAGGATTTTAAGTTGACTATATCTGGTTTTGATTCTCAGTTCTGTCATTTATAGCTTGTGATCTTAAGCAACATATCTCACTTCAGTTGTGATTTGGTTTCCTAAACTATAAAATTAGCATCACTATGGTTACTCTGTAGTACTATTTTGAGAATGAGAATTAATAATTGAGAAGTGCTCAAAATGCTCCCTGTCTCTTAGTGGATGCTCAGTGAATAAGAGTTATTTTCAATATTGTTACTAATTATTAGACTTGATTATTTTGTGGCTTTCCTTAGGGAAAGAGGGATGATGAGTGACACCATCTCCAGGGGACTAGGAGGATTCCATAGGAAAGTATGAAAAATGAACTCAAAGGTAAGTTCATAACCTGGTTTAATAGGATGGCATTCCAGCTCAAATCCTGCCTCAGCCTCTGGGAAACAAGAAGTTATTTGTAATTATACAGCAAGAAAGAATTTTAATCAAAGAAGTCAGTATTAGCAACTTCAATATTTTTAGCCTTTAATTATCAGACACCATGCCTTCCACATTCATCTTTTGTCTTTTCCTGGAGCTTTTCACCTATGTAGATGTAACTTCTACTTATGCCTATGAGTTGACCCATTACTCCCAGTCCCATCTTACATTACTTCATTCCTTGCTGGGTACACATTCATGACAAACATTTCAATGGCTTAACTACACAGCAAGCAAACAAAAGCAAGAAAACTCTCAAGTCCAAATTCCAAATCCTTGTCCAGTACTGTGAATTAATTAGATGGGTCCTAATAAGAGATTTTATAAATTACCCAGAGAAATATTGTATCACTGAAGCTGAGAGAGAGAGAGAGAAAGAGAGAGAGAGAGAGAGAGAGAGAGAGAGAGAGAGAGAGAGAGAGAAAGAGAGAGAGTGTTTGCCTTTACTTATGCTTTTAGAATGTTGCTTTTTTTTTTTTTTTTTTTTTTTTTTCTATAAACGGAGAGTTCAGGAAGACAGAGAACCTGTCTAGGGCACCTGGCATTTAGACCACACAATTTTCAGCTCACTCTTAGCCTGAGTGACAACTACCACAGAGGTTCATGATGAAAAACCCTCACCCATTCTTTCTGTAGGTCAAGTGAGTTGATTAAGTTCTGATTATACAGGATCAGAAATTCTGTGCCTTTAAGAAACAGGCAAATAAACTCCTCAAATCGACCCAAATCAAAACCTACACAAAAAGTTTTCAAAATGCCATTGAGATGTATTTTTGAACTGTGATTTTGGCTCCTTAACTAAAATTAGTAAGCCATTGTGTACGTGGAATTTATTTTGTTTCTTAGGAATGAATGGCAGTTGTGAATGGTTGGAATTTTGTAATACTCTTAGTGAAAGTATTTATTTTTATTTTTTATTGAAAATAGATTTTTTACATAATATACTCTTATAAACCAACATAAAGAGCCATAGAAAAAAGCATTAAAAAACAAGGGTACTGAGACACACACAGAAAAGCCATAAAAGCAAAATTGAAAACTATAATATATAGACAAAAGATTTTTAGGGGAAAATGTTCAGACAAAGCACCGTAAGATAAAAAAAAAAAAAAACCATCACCCACAACATCAACCCTCCAAAAACACCATTGAGATAATTTTGTGTTGAGCCTCTACTGCTGGGTCTCTTGCCTAACCTTGAGTGAGGTTTGTATACCCATTGAGTGGAAAATCTAATTTTTCTGTTATGAGCAGTAGTCAGTCAGAGCTACCACCTGGTTAGTCATGGACTTCTGTCTATTTCCCCTCTCAGCACTGGACCCCATTTGGCACAGGCCTGAGCAGGCCCTGTGGATCTTCCCAGTCTCTGTGAGCTCATATGTCTGTAAGTCTGTCTGTGTCTATATGGAATTATTTCTTTGGTGTCTTTCATTCCCTCTGGTCTTACAGTCTTTTTGCCTCCTCTTCAGAGTTCCCTGAGGCCTGATGGGGGAGATTTGCTAGCAACATCCCACTTAGGACTGAATAGTCCAAGGACTCTCACTCTCTGTGTGTTGTCCAGTTGTGTGGGGGGTGGGTCTCTGTATTGAACCCATAGACTGTAGGAGGAAGCTTCTCTAATGATGGCTGAGCAAGATGATGGTCTGTTACTATAGAAGAATGTCATTAGGAGTTATTTTATTGCTATGTTATTTTAACAGTACTGTAGCATTTAGTATTCCTCCAGCCAATGGCCTATCTAGTCTCAGGTTCTTGGACACCTGGGCAGTGCTGGGCATGGGTTCCATCTCATGGAGTGAGCCTTAATTCAAACCAGGTAGTGGATGATTATGTCACAGCTTCCATTTCACTATTGCAACAGTATAATCTGTCACCATTGGAGACTGCTGGTTCTTTTTGTTTGTTTTGTTCTGTTCTCTCTCTCTCTCTCTCTCTCTCTCTCTCTCTCTCTCTCTCTCTCTCTCTCAATCTGGGATTTAAAAGTTTTTTTTCAAAGTCCCTCCTCTTTATTTTTTCTTATAACTTATTCAGATTACATCCTGATTGCTATCCCTTGTCTTGAATCTTCCCTTCCCCTCTCCCTTTTTTCGTATTCCCCTCCTGTAGACCTGTGACAGAAAGGGACTCCTCCTCCAACATATGCTGCAGTCTATCATGTCTCTTCCAGAGAGCCTGCTTCCACTTTTTCTGAGTGCCACCGCCTCCGCACCAAGGGAAGTGGTCCAACAGAGGACACCAGAGTTCATGTTAGAGGCAGTCCCTGCTGTCCCCACCACAGTGGAGAATAAGCTCAAGAGCTGGGTGAGTGTTTATCTTTTCCCTTTGGTAGTGTGCAGAGGGCGTTTCAGTACCACAGATGAATCTGTAGGGTAAAGGCCCTAGGCAGGCACCAGCTCTGCTTCTCTGAGTTTAGTGAGTCTTATAGGTGTTGTCTTCAGCAACAGGTCCTTCATTGGTTTTTGGGGAGCAACCGACAACCTTGACAATATTCTGGATTGTTTGGGAGTTTCCATAGGGATTGATTGTCCAACATTCCTGTCACGGGAGGCTTCATTTGGTGGTGAGAGAAGTCCATTTGGGGCTTTGTCACCCCCATTATTTGGTGATTCCAATTTAAATTTTTTTTCATATTTTAAAAATCTTTTACTGAATTAGGTTTCCATGTTATCCCCCAAGTGGCTCCTAGTTTTAGCTGTCCCTTCCCTTACACGGCCTTTCATTCTTTAGATCAACTTCTTTCTCCATGTAGGCGTAACAGATATCAATGAAATTAAAGAAAAGCATATGAGTTTAGGAAATTTGCATCCAGAAATCAATTAAAAATTTTTATAAGGACATGTTCTTTCCTAAAAGTAAAATAGAACTAAGTTAATTTCTCAACAAACTCACCTTCCACTAGAGGGATGTGCTGCAACTTTGGAGGTTTTTCCTGCCTTTTAATGTACTCTGTCTCCTACTGTTAATTGTTTGCAAACATATTTATACACATTAAGTGGGCTTCCACTTGAAGGCAGCCAAAGCTCTGTTTTATTTTATTTTAATTTTTTAAAGATTTATTTTGTTTTATAATGTTCTTCTTTAATGTAGTAAAGGTGTAGAGACAAGGAGACCTGGAGACTCTGTATTGACTGTGAGAGTGTTGAGGAAATGGAAATAAGGTTGGGGTTTGGACCTTGAAGGCTGATGTTTAAAAGAGCCATTGCTATGGGTATGTATCAATAATTCATGCTGGTATTTTTAAACTTTTAAAACTGTTATTATGTAAGCTGTTTTCTTTGTTTATTAATCACCATTTTTCCTGACTGCTTCCTCTCCATGAAAACTTAATATTGTATGTATATATGCTATAAGTCTGTTTGTGCTCTGTGCTTCAAAAGGGTAAGAATTATTTTATTGCTCCCCCATGTTTGCTTGCATGGTATTACTGCTTCTCTCTGTGAACATCTGAGGCCCATGTGAGCTTACTGACTTTGAGAGATGAGTGCTAGAAATGATATGAGCTGGATATTTAATAGGAGGTTGCCAGGAGTCCAAACTACTGCACTATAGTAATTGAAAACTGCAGAAATAGTCCTCTGTCTAGGATATGAATAGGGGATCTCACTATCAAAGTGTTCTTCCAGGAGCTACACTGACAGTGTGAGACTGTTTTAAGGTATGAATTCGCAAAGAAGGTAGCTTTCTCAATGTATATGAAATCCATTCCTTCATTACACTAGTATGTATTTCTCAGTGTCTGCATTAGGGATTAAAGATGTATTTACCCCATTAGCAGAGTCTGATATGTGAACACAGAACTGTGACAAGTGGTGTTGCTAATTTGGCTTAAGTTCTTGCTTCTCCTCACAGCACAGTCAGCTGTGGCAGGGGTCGCGTGGTGAGGGCCAACCAGCTGTGACAGTGAGGGAGTAAGCAAGTGTTCACACTGAGCATTCCTTCTGAGGTTGATTTATCTGTCTTCAGGGGAAAGGTTCCCAGGTATGGAAAAGGCCAAGTGTCTAAGACTCCCAACCTCCCTTGAGCAAGTCCTGTCCTTGCCTCATTACAACATTTTGATCCAGAGACATTCTCCCTGATACTAAATCATGGGGCCAGAATTGATTTACATAACTCAGTGGGATTAACAGAATCCAACACTCATGCCATGGGCTCAAGGTTCTAACTCAGAAAGGAAGTGAAGATTAGTGAAGATTAGCAATATTCATTGTTCTGTCTAGTATAAAATCTCTCTCTCTCTCTCTCTCTCTCTCTCTCTCTCTCTCTCTCTCTCT
>OU015742.1:100154523-100164633 GCA_907169655.1 Acomys percivali
GTCTCAGAAAGCTCCTCTGGGCCCTGGTTAGTTAGTTCTGTTTGTCTTCTTGTGGAGCTCCTGTCACCTTGAGGTCCTTTTCTCCTTTCGCCCACTTTTACTCAAGAGTCCCTGCACAGCAGATCTGGATGCCAGTTTTTTTTTTTTTATCACTTCCCATCTACCTTGCTTGGCCACAGGGGAAGAGGACATGCTTAGTCCTGATGTGTCTTCATGTGCTGGAGTAGATGGAAAGGGAGGATGCCCTTTACTGGGGAACTCAGTGGGGAGGGATGGGGGATAGGTCAGGGAGGAGAGAAAGGATTGGGTGATAACCAGAATGTAAAGTATAGATATGTAAAACTGACTGTGTTTCCACAAGCATTTAGAGGTACCAGGAGCTCCAAAGGAAAGAATGGGAATTGTGAGCCTTTCTTACATTATACAAGAATGTGGAAAGACTTGTATATCAACATCGCCATAGCTGATGTGAATTTACAGTGGTGGAGTGATCCTATCATGTCCAAAAATAAAATTTTGCCGTTCTGTCGCAAAAAAATCTTCAATTTGTACATATGGTCTTTTCCATATACAAAACATATACTAACATACATGCGTGCACTACTACACAGTTATCATAATAATGTGATGATGTTTGCTCTAGTTATTAACACATTAGAAATTTTACAAGTGGTTTATATTTACAAACATATAAACCCTCTTGCCTCTAACATTATATTCATTATTTTTCCCTGAATGCGATTGATTGGTACTGGCCCTACTCTTTAACTCCTATTAATAAATTTCATATTTCACAGTAGTGTTTCTTAAATACAAAATGACATATGACTAAATAAAAATGTATTGTATACTTGAAAATTATTCAATTAAAAAATCTTTGTTTGCTACTGTGGTGATAATTCTTTTGAAATTTGGTTTCTCTTTGAAATATGTGTCATTTAACAAATAGAGAAACTAATTATATATAGATAAACAGATTTTCTGTTTACAACAGAAGGTTTTACTAAGCGCATTCAGTTTAAGATCAGAATGATGACTCCACTGGGAAATTTAAATTAGTCCATTAGGATACAATTGGTTTGTTAAACTTGGGGTAAAACAATTTATGAGATGGCGTTAGTTTTAGAGGAAAGTTTGTGAAGAACATATTTAACATGTATGTCATCAAGCTGTCTTTAGGCGCTGAAAAAAATAAGGTTGGTTGAGTAGATGATATTAGTTATTTAAATAAAAACTTATCAATCACACCAAATATAGATCCACATACCCACAGCCACCTTAGTTTTTGTAAAGGTACAAAAGAAAACAAAGCCATATGTTGGAGAAAATATAGCATCTTTGGCAATGGCAAATGACACTTGGAAAACCACGTGTCTACATGCAGAAGAATTAAATGTGATCCTTTCCTTTCAACCTTCACACAGATCAATTGCAAGTGAATCAAAGACCTCACTGTTAGACCTGAAACTCTGAAGTGTCTAGAAGAGTAGGAAATACACTTTAAAAATGCAGGATCAGGTAACAACTTTTATAAATTGGATTCTCATCTGCCTTCACGAATCCACCAACCAGAGTCCATACGTGGGATTGACGTAGGCCTGAACTGGAAGTTTCTGGTTTCTTTAAAAACTCAGTTGTGTCATGTGATGTTTTGCCAAAATCTATGTTTTTCTGGAAACTGTCTTGTGAGAGGACATGTGATGTTTTGCTAAAAATAGACATGTGAGAGTGTGTGCTTAGAAAGAATATAAATAAGGCCACACAGGGAGATGATGCTTTTGCATTGCTATGCAGTGCAACGCTTTGCTGGTCTTTGCAGAGAGAAAAGTTCCAGAGAACTCCTGGTACTCTAGCTAATTCTGGCCACTTCTGCCCACTTATGCCCATTTGGCCAAGCCTTGCTGTTTCTGATGGATTGTGCCACTGCTATGGATTCTTGTTATTGTTTGGTATTTGGACTGCTGATATCCTTACCACACCAAGTGGAATTGGCCTAAGGAATTATGTCTAAACACATTGAGGACCCCTTTTCCCCATTAGCATTCTTTCTTCCCTTCCTCTGGTCAGTGGGTTAGAAGTGAGGTTGAACTATTAAAGAATCCTAAATAAAGTAGGTTTTGAAAAATCTAAGCATACATAGGCCCTTTGCACAGAGGTAACAGTTGTGTCTTCATATGAAACTTATAACAGCAGGTGCAACGACTGTCTCTGACTCTGTTGCCTGCCTTTTGGACCCTTTTTCCTAACTGAGCTACTTAGTCTAGCCTCAATAGGAGCAGATGTACTGCAACTTGATACCCACAGGAGGCCCCATCTTTTCTAAAGATAAAGGGAGGAGTATGTGGGGTAGGTGGACGGATGCAGGGGAAGAAGAACGGGGAGGAGAGGAGGGAGGGAAACTGCAGTCTGGATGTAAAGTAAACTAATAAATTAATTAAATAAAATGGAAAAATTGCTTGTGAGGGTGTGGTGAAAGGAAAACCCCAAGACACTGCTTGTGGGAGTACAAATTAGTGCAACTACTATATAAACCAATATAATAGGGTGAGAATGGTGGCACATACCTTTAATCTCAGCGTTTTAGAGGCAGGTAGATCTCTTGAGACTAGAATGATCTGTATAGTGAATTCCAGGACAGTCAGAGCCCTGGAAAGAGACCCTGTCCTAAACACACACACACACACACACACACACACACACACACACACACATGCTCACACACACCCACACATCAGTGTATAGTTTATCGTAAAAGTAGAAATAGACATACTATATGACTGAGCTATATCACTTTTGGGCATATATCTAAAAGATGACTTTGTTAACTATTACACAAATACATGTTTATTTATAATCATAGCTACAATAATCACAGTAGTTACAGTACATAAACATCCCATGTGTCTGTCAATTGATAATGATATATGATATATAAATATATATATTTATATATGATCACATATATGAATTCAACTATAAAGAAAAAATAAACTTAAGAAAATTTCAGCTAAATTGATGGAGCTGGAAAATGTACTGAATGAGGTTACTCAGACCAAGATATATAAATATTACCTTATTTCATACACATGTGGATCTTATCCTCAGCTCCTTAGATTTGTGTGTGTAATTTGGAATACTTTATAGAATCCAGGGGACAAAAAATTGCCAATTGTTGGGAATGGAGAAGGAAGACATTAATGGTGGAAGAATAGTATAGTACAGATGACATGAAGGTAAAAGGGTCATGAATGATGGAGAAGGATGTCTAAGTGGGGAGAAGAATGGCATGGTATAACAAAGAAGGGTGTTAAAAGAAAGATACAATCAGTAATAACGTTTAGAAAAGGTCTATCTACCTATTATTTTAACTTTCCTACATAGATACATACACATAAAATTGTCTAGAATTACCCTACACAGAGGAGTATGTTCATCCCTGAGAGTTGTAGGTTGCCAAATTAAAAGCTCCATTTCACGGGTGGGATAACTTGTATCAGGTTGTTGGTGAGAGGTGTCCCGTGGATCCCTAAACAACACAGGCTATCACCTTTTGTCTTGGTTTCCTACAATACTTGATGGCAAGAACCTATTGCATAAGACACCACACACATTAACAAAAAGGCATGGATAAATCGAGTTGGTATTTATCTTTCTCTTTGTTGGCTAGCTTCGCAGTACTGGAAGGTCTTATGCAGGCTGTGGGAGGAAGAAGTTTTGTAACAGTCTTACTCCGTGAACTACAACAATGGTCATCATGGAAAGAGATGCTTATCAATAATAACATGGATGTTGTGGAGGGAACCAACCACTCTTTCACTCATACTTAAGGTCAGCTTCACAAAAGGAAATACTGATGAGAACTGTTATTCTGGCCAAGAATCTATATTTAGAAAGTTTATATGCATGAGGGACAAACCTACTACTATTATTTTGTTTGGTGGACATCATAACATCGTGTCTTCTTGATTGTGTTTTTATACCTGCAGATTGGTAATGGACCTCACATCTTGTTACAGAAGTTTTTGTGTGCAATGGGTACTGGTTAACAAAGAAACTCACAATTGGCACAAGCATGATATTGTCGCAAAAATAGATATGATGGTTATTGGAATTGAATTGAACACTGAAAAATAAACACACACAGAGATAGATACCTGACTTTTTAAAATGAAGAACCCAGAAAAGATGGCATTTCCAAGAAATGGTGCTGGTCAAATTAGTGGTTGCTTATACAAGAATGCAAATAGATCCATACTTATCACCCTGCAAAAAACTCAACTCCAAATGATTCAAAGATTTGGAAAGGAGGCCCAGATACACTGAATCTGACAGAAGAGAAAATGGGAAATAATTTTGAACTCATTGACAAAAGAAAGGACTCTCAGAACAGAACACAGATAGCACAGGTAGCAAGACCAATACTTCATGAAACTGAAAAGCCTCTGTGTGGAAAAGGACACCATCCATTAGAAAAAGCAGCTACAGATGGAGAAAATATTTTAACAAATAACTCATCTGATAGAGGATAATAATATCCAAAACATATAAATAACTCAAAAACTGATATCAAGAAAATAAATAATCCAATTGAAAATTAGATACAGATCCAAACAAAAATTCTCAAAAGAGGAAACTCAAATGACTTGAAACACTTAAAGAAATGTTCAACATCATTATTCTTCAGGGAAAAACAAATCAATACTACTTTGAGACTTCATTTCATACAAGTTAGATTGGCTCAGATCAATAAATCCAGTGACAGCTCATTCTGGTGAGCATGTGAAGCAAGGGGAACATTCATCCATTTTTATTGGGAGGGAAACTTGTACAACCAGTATGAAAATCAGTGTGGCAGGTCATCTAGAAGCTGAGAGTAGATGTATTTCAAGATCCAGCTATACCACTCTTGAGCATATACCCAGAGGAAGCTTAATTCTACTACAGAGATATCTGATCAACCATGCTCACCACTGCTTTATTCATAACAGTCAGAAATTAGAAACAAGCTAGAAAGAAATGGATAAAGAAAATGTGATATGTTTATTTAATGGTATATAACTCAGCCATTAAAAATTACAAAAATCTATAAGTAAATTAATGGATCTAGAAAAAATAACACCAAGTGGGGGTAATGCAGGTCCAGAAAGATGAATATGATATGTTTTCATATTATATATGGATATTAGCTGCTAAGACATTAATAAGCAATCTACAATTTGTATAACCAGAGAGGTTAAGTATAGAATAATGGTCTAGTGGAGAAGGGTTGTATCTATATAGGAAGGAGAAATAGAATAGACAGTTGTGGATGGGCAAGGGGAAGGGGACTGGATTGGGAGTCTCAGAGGGGAGAGGAAGAGAAGAGTGGACGTAATGGAGGGAAGATGGAGAGGGAAAGACATAATTAAGAGCTATTTGAGCTCTTAATAGGAAACAATACAGTTAAGACTTTCTAAATTATATACATGTATCAAGATGATGTAATGCTATTACCAAGTAATGGGGGAGAAAAAGCCTCAACTATACACCTCTTCTCACCAAATGACACTTCTAGTACCAGGAGTGGGTAATTGAGTTGGACAAAGGAGCCCGATGGAAACCCCCAAACAACCCAGGTCATTGCCGAGGCTATTGGTTGTTCTCCAAAATCTGATGCTAAGCATGGAGAAGTCAATCTGGTTCTTATACCGGTGTTCACACTATTATACTAATGCTTATGGTACAGAAAAGTGTTCTTTAAGCTACCAAAGCTGAAAGGGAAAACCAGCCTAACTACAATTTCTTTTATCTACATTGGTAACCTGTCTGAAAGATATGCTGGCACAATAGTGACACAAAAGTTGTGGGAGTAACCAACAAATATCTGCTTTGATTTGAGGCCCACCCCATGATTTGGAACCAATAACTGACACATCCCCGGTAGCCAAGAACCTGAGACTATCTAGGCCAGGAATCTAGGAGAAAACCAAATATTGTTGTTCTGCTAAAGGAACATAGCATTAAGATGACTCCTAATGACAATGTTCTAAACTCTTAGATCTGTGCCTTGCATCATCAGAGAAACTTCCTTCTGCAGCAGATGGGATCAAATACAAAGAGCTGCAGCCAGGTAATGTGCAAAGTGAGAGACACTCAGTCCTAAATTGTATGTCTCCTTCACTCTCCTTCCTTTATGACTCATGAAACTTTGAAGATGAGTCAGAAAGAGTGAGAGTCCCAGAGGGAATGGTCGACCCTCAGGTAACCGAGGCTGGCTGGTCACCCCACAGACTTTCTCTCAGGGCAACCTTCCAGGCTGGAGCTAATTGTTATTGGCAATGGCTTTCACTCATAGTGGCGAACTGAGGGGCCAGAAGTCAATTGCTGATGGCAGGACAGTGCTTATAGCTTCCTGGCTGGGGTTGACAGCTACCATGTAAGTGGAGGCTAGGGCTAGTGCACAGTGTCTAAAAAATGGAGAGAAAAGAAACACACACACACACACACACACACAAAGATGATGATGAAGACAGACTTCAGCACGTAGGTTCCAACAAACTTCTTTTAAGCTTCTCTTACTTTACACATTCATGCACACACACATACATACACCCACATATACACACATTAACATATCTGGTGGATTGCAACATCCTTATACACATACATATACTCATACACACATCTTTGTACATAGAAAAGAATTCTGGCAACATTACCTTCCTTCCCATAGTTTATATATCCCAGCAAAATCTTTCAAGCAGAACAAAAATCAAAATGGTTACATCCTATTTTTCTTTAAGTGAATGATTACAATGAGTCTATGTGAGACAAACATGTTCCCCATTACCCTCACATGAACAAATGTTTTACATATTATGGGTGAGAGACAAACATGAAAAACAAGATATTTCCAAGAACCCATATACATTTGTAACTATATATGTATGTATGTACACACACACACACACATATATATATATATATATATATATATATATATATATATATTTGAGACAGGGTCTCTCTGTGTAGCCTTGGTTGTACTGGACTCGCTTTGTAGACCATTCTGGCCTCGAACTCACAGAGATCCACCTGCCTCTGCCTCTCGAGTGCTGGGATTAAAGACGTGCGCCACCACACCCAGCTCACAAGTTGTTATATTTTAACAGAGGATAGGAACACAAGGTAATTTCTCAGCCAGTTTTTTTTTAATAGCAGGCTACAATTTGTGGTTACAAAGAAAGAATCAATTATCTTAAAAAGTAATCTATAAAAATCTTAAAAGAATCACAAATCTTAACTTCTATATAAATATAATGAGCCATTTCTACTTTAAATCTTAAAGGTGCTCACCTACTCATTAATTTTTTTTTATTAAATCATATCAAGAAGTAGAGGGCAAAAATAAGAATAAGAAATTTGCCACCTTGAAGTCAACTTCAGTGAGAGAGTCATGTCAACTAGTGTGAATTGGGGTATTGTTTTTGCTCCCCAACCTTTAAAAGCCCCTAGCTTTACTAATAAGAGTACACTTTTTCTTAATTTCAAATTGTTCCTTAAGATTTTCTGCATCAGAACAAGTTGTAAAAACATGTTTATCTAATCTTGCTAAACAATATATTTTTCTAAGAATAGCAGTCTACATCTGCAGGTTCTTTTCAAAGGTGGTGTTTGAATCATTAACCTGCTCCAGCAGCAACGCCTGAAAGAGATCAAGCATTGTTACTATGAGTGCCAAGTGATATTGCCCAGTGAGGGGGCTGGAAGGCCCCTTATAGTAATCACACGATGTGTATATTAGGAGGACTGCAAAGGTAACAAGCAGAGATATTTTCCATAATAGCATGAAGTCCTCAGAACACTTAGTGCCTGGATTTTTGCTTCCCCAAGACACATGTGCTCACTGGTGGATGCATTCCATGAGTTCTAGAAATGGTTGGCTGTGGCTCCTGCATTGTCCCTGTCTGTTCTTCTAAAGGAACATAGCAATAAAATGACTCCTAATGACATTGTTCTAAACTTTAAGATCTGTGCCTTGCTCAACCATCATCAGAGAAACTTCCGCAGAATCAACACAAAGACCCACACTCACATAATGTGAAGGGTGAGAGACACTCAGCCATAAATTGGATGTCACCATCAAATCCTTTCCTTTAAGACTCAGGGAACTTAAGGTGGAAAGAGTGTGAGAGCCAGAGGGAATGGAAGACACTCAGGAAAGAAAGCCTAAATAATGCAAGACTAATAAACATATGAACTCTCAGAGACGGTGGGAGTATGTACAGGGCCTGCGTGTGTCTGGCCAGAAGTGGTCCTAGAGCTGAGCAAAGTGAGTACATCTCCCCTTCACAGCTCTAAAGCCATCTCCAATTGATAGCTACTTGCAAGTGAAAAATTAGCTTTCTCCAAGGGAGTCCTACTGAGAAACAAAGCTCTTTTAAGGATAGGCCCCATGCTCAGCAGTAGATGGCCAACGCAACACAAACTCAACAGTATTTTTAGAGGTTGTTTGTCTCATATGCTAGGACATTTATTTTTCTTTTAATATATATATATGTGTAGTCTATATATATATATATATATATATATATAGTCTAGTTTTGCATTTCTTTGGGATTCCTATGTGTCTGAGTGTGTGTCTCTGTATCTGAACGTATTTCTTGTGTCCTTTTTTTCAATTGTTTCCCTCTATTTTAGTTTTATTTATTTTATTTTACCTTATTTTATTTTTTTTCTTCAAATGTCCCTTTATGACATTTGATGGGAGAAAGGGTGTGGATCTAGACTGGAGGGGAGGTGGGGAGAAATTGGAAAGAGGAGGAGGATGGTAAACTGTAATCAGAGTACATTTCATGAAAAAATCTATTGTCAACAGAAGAACAATATATGTTTAAACTACATAAGCAAACTCATGAATTTATAACTATAAAAATTGATGAATAAATTTAAGAACCAGGCCTTTATGAACAACAATAGTTTTATAATGTTCATGAAATTGTTACAAAGGCAATTGAGAAAAAAAAAGAAAATATTTTTAAAGTATTAGATATGAGAAAGTAGAAAAAAATCACAGATACAAAGAGCTTGTTTCAATGCAAATAAGATACCATCTGCTCAATCAGAAAATAAATCACATTATGAAGTTGCAATAATTAAATAGGGACATTTCCGTCCAAGAATAAAGTTACAGACTAATGAAACTGTAGGAATATCCAAAGATGCTCTAGATGCTCATGTAAATTAGATGCTTTATAAACATAGCAATGCAAGCCATCTAGATAAAGAAAGATACATAACTAAAGTATGACAGTTGGGTGATCAATTATGAAATAACACACACACACTTTATATTATAAAATGACATTCTGAAAATGAACAAATTTCTATCACAGGAAAGCTAAGTATTTTTATTAAAATTATTCAGCAAAAACAATGCTTTCTGTTTAGAAAACAATAGAACAGAATATGATTTGATGTAAAAATGAAACCTAATTTTAATTGCTAATATATCAGTTATGACTTGACTTTGAACATAAGCACACACAAACTTACATACAAAATATATGGTTTTGAAATATATAAATGTTCATAAGTTGTCCCTGAGGGATTTTAGTTACAAACTGAAAATGATTGTGGTCAAATGAGAAATGGAACAATTGGATATGAAAAGTTGGTGAATGGGTAACCATTTCTCTACAAAAGATGCCGAACTAAACTTATATGATCAGGGCAGGACAGCAATATAAAGCACAGTCAAATTGGGCTGCAGAGACCTCTTCACTGCCTCTACTGCCTATAAAAATTGTCTCACTGCCTTGATAGCTTTCTGTCTCTCTCAGAACACACTAGAGGAAAGTAACTTTACGGGAGAAGGCTTTATTTCAGCTCATGGTTTCTGAGGTTTCTGTCCATATACGTTGTTTATTGTGAGCTTGTATGTAAAACTACACTTCTCAGAGGTGACTGAAAGCTATATAATGGTAATGCAAGATAGGGTCAGAGTAATATATCTGCAGCAAAGACAAACTACTAAGCTACTAATTACCTACTTCTTCCAACCTCGTCCTAAATTATATTATTATTATTATTATTATTATTATTATTATTATTATTATTATTATTATTATT
>OU015742.1:100164643-100186701 GCA_907169655.1 Acomys percivali
TTATTATTATTATTATTATTATTATTATTATTATTATTATTATTATTTACAAATCCACCAAGGGATTAGTCCATTGCTTAAGTGAGACCTATCATGATCCAGTACTTTCCAAAATTCCATCAACTAATAACCAAGCCTGCAGCAGACACTGCATATTTCATAACACTGCCATTGTCAGATGGAATTTTCCTGTCTTTGATTCTTTGTGTCACAGAGGATTAACCAAGCCTTCAGTTTGGACTCCTGCCCTAGCAGCCAGGAAAGAGCGAGAAAATACCTGTTTGATTTCAGCTTCTGAATTTAGAGAGCACTGCAACTCTTACAACAACTTATTCTTTAAAATCAGAAAATATCTTGAATTTGTAGAGTTGCTTGTGAATATTGTGTTGGGGGGGCACATATGGTAAGACTGCATTTGATATCATTATATTATGAGGAAAATGATGCTACCAATAATGATATATGAAATATATATTAACTAGGACTTTACCAAATACATATCTGTGTTGCCTACAAATGACTTTTCTTCATTGCGGCTTATTCAGGTTGAGAAACAAGAGTACCCTTTCAGGCATATCTAAATTATGTAAATGTTTTAAAGCACAATATATTGCAAATGATAATTGCTGGGGATTTGCAAAGGAGGAATATAACTCATATGAACAGTTGAGATGTCACAATGGAGAAAGGATTCACTTGAATGGACTTTGAGAAATAATATTTATTACATAGTATCTGTGTATTAGTGTGTTTATGCCATTATATACAGACAAATATAAGTGATGGTAATAATTATAAACATACTTTGATTGCTTAGTAAATTGTATATAGCTCATTTTCTGTGGGAATCAATTTTCTCAAATAATGCTCAATTTTCATAATGAGTTCCTAGGCTAAAATAATTTCAATTATTTATAAGCTTATCTGTTAAGGAAATATATATAAAACTTCATATGCAAATTATAATATACATATCCTAATGAATTTTTTCAAAGTGAGTGCCTACTCTGAGACTGACAAAGATAAGAAATATATGGGTTGTGGTAGCACATGCCTTTAATATCAACACTCAGGAGACAGAGACATCAGATGTCTGTGAATTTGAGGCCAGCCTCATCTACAGAGTGAGTTCCAAGACAAGCAGAAGCAAATAGTGAAACCCTGTCTCAAACAACAAAACAAATAAATAAATATGGAAATATAATATCCTGTCATTCTAGAAGCTCAGTTGTATGCCTCAAAGCCACTGTTTTCACATAGGTGAGTGACATTTTTGGCAGTCATCATCACAGTGTAATACAGGTGGATGTTTTATTAATTTATATAACTAGAGATCTGGAGTGATGGTTTCATTGTTGAGAGCACATAGACCGCTCTTGCAAAGAACCCAAGTTCCTAGTCCTCATGCTAGGCAGCCTGTAGGTGCCAGGAATACCCATCATGTTACACCTTTTACAATCAGAGTGTAACTCCAGTTGCATGGGATCTATCACCCTCTTCTGGCCTCTGTGGGAAACTGCATTCACAGGAACATATACAAAGAATGTACACACACTCATCATTAAAGTAACATAATTTTCACAAGAACTTCATACAAATAGAGCCACAACCATGTAGTTTTTTCACCCAGCATTAAATTTGTGAGATTTGACCTTGTGAGTGTATAGCAGGGTTTTTCTCTCTACTCATAGATGTGTGTGGTAGTCTATTGTATGACTTACACTTTAAAGTCCACTCTATTCAGCTTAATAATATGGCTTCTGTATTTTGGCTTTATAAACAATCATATGCATACTTTCTGGATGAATGTGCACACACCTGTTTGGTATACATACAGGAATGAAATTCCAAGCTTCTAGGGTTTGTACAAGTTAAGATGTAGTATGTATTGCCAAGGTGGTATTAAAAAGTATCTGCTTCAGGACTGGGATGGTGAATAAAGCCTATAGTTCTGATACTGAAGAGGCTGAGGCAGGAAGAGAGTCTGAAATAATTGTGAGATCATGAGTTAAACACTGCTTCCAATAAGGTCCCCAAAGTAAACACAAAATGTTCATATGAATGCCTGAGTTTATATTCCTTCCTACTCCATAGATGAGCTGTCTGTCTGAATCCTTGCTGATGCTAACTCATGTATTACTTGTTTGTGTATCTACATCTGATGTTCTGGGATTTATTCTGTGCTGTCTCACTATAGAATGCAACTAATTTCTTGGGAAATCAATGAATTAAAGACCCTTTTCATGACCCAATTAGGCACTTTATGTCTTTATTTTTCCAATGAAAAGTCTCTTCTTATCTTTTGAGCACTTATAATTTAATCATATGTTTGGTTATTTATATATTTTGGAGGATGATTCTTTATATCTACATTGAAAATATACACTTCTCACCTTTTTATCCTTTGATACGTCTTTTGACTAACACAATTTTTGTTTTATTTACCTTTTGTGTTTTAAGAGAGTGGGATGGTGTGTGTGTGTGTGTGTGTGTGTGTGTGTGTGTGTGTGTGTGTGTGTTTGTGTGTGTGTAAGGCTATGTTGTAATTGATCAAACATTAGTTATTGATTAAAAACCGTTATCTCACAAACATGCTGCATTAGAATGTTTTTATTAATCAAATGACTGCATTTGCTTACTCTCCTTTATTTTTTCTCACTTTTTTTGTTCCAATGGTTAGCTCATGTATTCTTGCTCATTTGGAAAATGCACCTTTAGATGGCAAGTGATGATAATAACTCTGTTTCTAGGCAAAGATTTAATCTTGGACACTGCAGTGAGCAGGGCTGAAAGATTCTGTCACAGATGTTTGTAAAGTCCTCGCTCCTTTCTTTCCTTCAATCAGCCATTAAATTAACAGAACTCTGGCCAAACACACTGCCACTAGTTCTGGTCCACATCATTTCTTGCTGATGACATCACAATCTTCTCTACTTTACGTACTTTTCACATTTTGTTGTTGTTTTGTTTGTTCATTTTTTGAGAGGAATAGATCTGGAAGCACACACTTAGGCACTTAAAAAACAATTTTTCCCCCAAGGAAGCACACTAAAATTTCTGGTGCCCGTCACCAAAACAACTGTGACCAAGATCTGCATCTGCTGAGTCTAGTATCTTTTGCACTTGCATTCCTTTTTGGAAAATTGTTAAAGCCAATCAAATGGATCAGGTACATGTATTTTCTTGTATGCATATCAAAACATATTTTTAAAATTTTATAAAAGTTTGTGTAAGGGTGTATTGTCATTATGATGTCAAACAAAAAATAATTCTTTTTAGTGCCATTTAATATTAAGTCTTTATTCAACTTTGCATAATTATCTAAGAAATGGCTTGTAACATTTGCTTTGAATTATGTTGCAACAAAATTCATTCATTGCATTGCTGTTTATATCTCTTTATCTCTTGAATCTTTTTACTCTTTCTTTGGCCCATTCACTCTTTATTCCATTTATGCTGTTTAATTTTTTTTTTTTTTTTTGTGAAAGGCACATTAGGGTTCCTGCACTTTCTGGTGGTTGTTTTTCCCATTAGCATCATGTCACTAACACCCATGTCTCTGCTTTTAATGAAGTTAGCTGTGAATTTTGATTAGATTTACCTTCAAGGTTTAATTTCATTGGTTTTGCAAGTATACTTTGTAGGTAATTCTGTGTGCCATATTGCTTCACATCTCAGGACCACAGTGACTGCTCATGTCACCTTTATTGATGCTCAGAATAATTATTGAAGACAGGTCCTGGCAATCTAACCCCATCATTATGAAATATCTTTTAAGCTCTCAGCTTACTTTTTCATTAATTTATGATCATTGTCTAAATCCATTATTTATTTCACTAGGAACTGCACAGCAGAGATTTCCTATTCTATCATTTCTTCCACATTTCCATTTGGAATCTTCAGCAAAAAGGAGATTTTTCCTTCATCAGCCAGGACACTTTGCTTATCTTGAAGACAGGATACAGTGTGATGGCATTCCTGTCTTATAGCTAATATTCAGACATGCTGCCTTGGCCCTGCTATGGACACGTTAGGCGACATAGCTTTCCCATCCTCCCTTTTGAAAATCATTTAGAATTCATAATTCTGTATTTGATGTGTCTTAATTAACTACATTCATCAGAACTTTGATGCACACATGGGTCCCCATTTGACCACCTGAGTCCTTGTAGTTGGCTTCCTTCTATCTATGCCTACTAATATTGAAAACGGCTTTCATTCTTACATAGATATCTTTGGAAGTTTCAGACACAGACCTGGAATCAGCCACAATTCTAAAAAGTCCAGGGATTCAACTTTCTCCTTCTAATAGCTGTCACAGATTGTCTTTTTTCCAAAACTACAAAATATTTAACTCTAAATATAACATAAAATAATATGAAGTATGTGGAGGACAGTTTTATGTAAACTTGAAACAAGCTAGGGTCATCAGACAGAAGAGAGCCTCAATTGAGAACATTCCTCAATAAGGCTGCAAGGAAGCATGTAGGGCATCTTCTTAATTCATGACTGATGGCGGAGGGCCTATCCCATCATCGGTGGTGCCACCCATGGGCTCATGGTCCTGGGTTCTATAAGAAAGCAGGCTGAGCAAGTGATGGTGAACAAGCCAGTATGTAACATGCCTCCATGGCATCTGTATCAAGGCCTGCCTCCAGGTTCCTGCCCTCATTGAATTCCTGTCTTGGCTTCTTTCAGTGAGGGACTGCAATGTGAAAGGGTAAGTCATATAAACCCCTTCCCCTTCTACTGGTTTCTGATCACAATGTTTTATCACGGCAGTAGTGAACCTAACTAAACCATAGAAAATGTGTGAAGATCTATCATGTGGGTCCTGGGAACACTAGGACTGCCATCAAGCACCTCATAGTTACATTTTCTATTTGTAGTCATATAGCATTTTATTTAATTTCTTTTTCTTTTTAACTTTTATCTATATATCAATTTTCTTTTGTAACAAAACTTTTGGTAGCTAAAATCAGTATTATGATATATTATTTCATTTTTACTATAACATAAAAATCTGGATTAAATGTTAACTGCCACTGAAATTATGCTAAAGTAAAAAAAAAAAAAACAGTATATGTCACTGTGCATGTTAAAATAAAATAAAGCTTACCTGGTCAGATTGGGTAGTATAAATGTATAAGGACACATAAATAATTCATATCCTTGTACATTTACATAATAATGACACACATCCAATCAAATATGAAGTGATCCTCGCCCTTACTCTGGCCCCATCTCATCATTAGATTATTCACAAAATTATCTTTCATTTCTTGAAGATTCCCTCAAATAAAAAAAAATAAATAAATCAGTGAAGATTTAAGAACCAAGAAATGTATTAACTTGGAAAAAGAAGAAATAATGTTCTAGAATGATCACAGCCGGATCTGAGAGCTCAGCTAATCCAGGCTGAAACAGTCAACCCAGGCTTCAGTCAGGGAAACAAAAGAAACAAAATCATATGCCTTGTAGGCAGTTTTAGTACAATGCTTGGGATAGTGAAGTAATTCAGATGCAGTAATGACTCCAAATAGAAGAGACCGAGACACAAACCTACAGAGCCTACAGCTCTCCTTTGTAATAAGGGAAGGAGATTATAGGACAGTCTTGGGACCTGCACTGAACATCCCTGGTTGGATAACAACAGTTTAATGTTACTGAATGTCTTCTTATATTTAGCATCAGTAAAAGAATAAAGTACGATTAAGGGAAACAATATAAATATTCACACCATCAGCTACATGAAATGCAAAAAGTGGAATTGTGGAGAGAAAGGGAGAAACACAGGCAAAATGAAGAGACACTGTTTCTTAGATACAGATTTCAATGTATTATTTAAGTATAAAGAGGGTCTTTACAATCACAAAAATAACTGAAGCAAAAACTATTAAATTTGTGATTTTCATTGAGCCAAGATTACAACCAGAGATAGATCAGACAACTGCAAAATTTTAAAATAGTGATTTACTTGCTTATGTATATAGACTACATTGCTTATAATAAATAGCCAACATAGACACTTACTTGTCAGTTTTAGATGATAAACAGACCTGCTCAACAAATATATATCACAAAATTAGGCGAAGTTAATACCTTAAAGGATGACAATTAAAGATTAAATTATTGAAAGTAGTGGAAAAATAGTCTAAGTGAAAAATAGAAAATAAAGCATACCATTATGAGTAATAGCTGTTTCTATGTCAGTATATGATATAGAAATTAAATAGAGGTAGTATTCAAAGACAGAAATAAAGCCTAAATGACTGACAAAATTCTGAATGAAAGTATAGAAGTGACTTGCTCTTTTTTTGAAGGTAGATTCTTTTTCATACAATATATTCTGATTCTGGTTTCCCCTCCCCCTATTCCTCCTAGATCCTTACCAACCAAAATGAGAATCAAGTTTTATAGAAAGCAATATTGAGACATATGGTAAAATATGAATGAATTTATAAAAAGACAAGAGGACAAGAGACAGAGACAGATAGACAGAGTATGATGAATATCTTGTGTCAAGCTTATATTTCAAGATAACATATAAAGACTATGCTATATTAAAATTTTCTTTTTCCAAAATTTGAGTACTTGTTTTCAGATTTGTGAATCTGAGAAAGCAACAGTGATAATCAGAGATTTTGAGCTGAAGGCACGTTGTTTATATATGAAATAACCCTAAATAAATAATTGCATGATGTGTATATATTCATATTTGTATCCATGTTCATAAATGTAAGCACAATAGCAGATAACTAGTCACTGCTGTGTGTTCAGGGCTCATGTGGTGGAGGCCAAGTTCTTACTGCAGTGCATTGAGATGGTGGACTATTGTGTGATGGAGGAAATTAAGTTGTGGAACGCTGCCCAGGAAGGGATTTACACTGGTCTTGCAGAATAAGTTATTTCTCTTGAGAGTGGATTGTGATAAAGTGAGGCTGCCTGGAACTTTTGGCTTCATTGCATAGGGCTGGTGCTCTTTTCATCTCTTTATCAAGCAGTGACTCAACCAAGGGGCCTTTACCAAAGGCCAAACTAGCCCATTCTCCAACTTGACTTTCAGCCTTCAACATTGAACAAGAGAGAGAGAGAGAGAGAGAGAGAGAGAGAGAGAGAGAGAGAGAGAGAAGAAAAAACAAACAAAAAATTATTTCCAGCCTTAAGTAAATATTTGCCATGGCAACAGAAAACAGACTAGCATAGTCATGGTGAAAGGTCTGAAAGTAAACCCTTAACTAGGATTTAGCTGGAATCCTAGCTAAGGGAAGATAGAGAATGGGAGGACCAATATTTTAAGTAATCAGTCCTGTTTGCGTTTCTAACCTTGTGGAAGACATTAAGTCATAGAAGCAAGAAGAACTACACATTCCAAGTGATATAAACAGAAAAGATCAGCTGAGAAGAGCATAGTGGAACTGCCAAAGGCCAAGTATGAAGGGAAGTTAAACAGAGTCATTAAAAAGATGGTCCAATAGCCTACTACCTACCAGTAGGATCTGTGTAAGACCGCATCCTCAAAACAGCTGGTAGGCTAGAGAAGCCAAGCTGGACGCACAAAAAAATGAAGATGAAAAGACTTATCTTGAATGGCTCTAAAATTATGAGAATTATTAGTAGGCCTACAGCAAAGAGGTGCTTCAGGACAAAGAGAAAATGGTTCCTGCTGGAAATGTAGAAGGCCAGGAATTAACACTGAGTGATAATGGTAAACTGAGATAACTAAAAAATGTCACACATGTGGAATGTTTCATGGTATTTATAGAGAGTATAAATGTCTACAACTTGCTAGCATTATTAAAATAAAGGTAATATCTCTGTTTATAATATGTGTGTGAGGGGTTTGTGGGTGTGGGTGTGAGTAGCATGAATAACTGTGGATATCAGAGGACAGCTTGTGGGAGTCAGACTTGACCCCCTTAGGTCTCAAGGATGAAGTGCCAGCTTCATCAGACTTCTCAGGGAACACCTTTATTCACTACTATTTTACTAATTTATTCCACATATGCCATCTGAGCTCCTGAAAAGGCAGGGTTAGTTTTCCTGATATAGAGTTCTTCCTCACTTTGACTTCTTAGATAAAAACAAAGTTTAAATTTACCCTCTCCCCATGGCTTTATTTCTACTGAATACTTCTGTTTGCCCTTGCAGCCACATTTAGAACCTGGATGTGCCCCGAGGAAAGGAGTTGTCCTCAGTGTTGCAAATGCTTACTGTGTGGCAGCTGTCCAGATCCTCCAGTTTATGTTCTGGGAAAGTTTATTTCAGCATTCTCAGGTGTTTTCTGTAGGCAGTTTGACTTACCTTGCATAGTCTGCAGTTACCAAAAATGGTTTATGCACACACACAGAACTTACCAAATGCTGTCCATGTTATTAAAATTTCCTACTTTTTTTTCAAAATCAATGAACAATAAATAAATATGTAAGGAGAACATACAAAGATACAACATAATAAAGCAACATAAGAATCAAGTATGAGGCAAATTAAATGATATAAGAAAAGATCTATAACAAATAAAGTCATCAATATAAATGAAGGGAATCACTTTCTTTTATTTGGTGGCAGGAGCAGAGCCTAGTGCTTAATAAATGCCAGATAAACATCCTATCACTGAGTTATATCCAAAGATCCAGAAGTGTTAATTTCAATAAGCAAAAGATGAGCACAGAGAAATAAAAGTTTAAATCAACCTACAATTCTTACAAAGTACATATAAAGCTAAAAGAAAACCTCAAATACAAAACATATTACTATAAGTTAGAGATTTGAATTATTTTTCTCAATATAAAGGTAAACTATTGTACCATTTACACATCTGCATAATGCTTGTCAATAATTTCTTTATAATTACTATAAAGTCAAAGTGAACCTTCAACATTCATACAATGAAATGTTAATCCCCAACATGGTAGTGTTAAGAGATAGATTCTTTGGGGCATGATTGGTCTATGCAAATGGATGTCTCTTAAAGGGATTTGTGGCCTTGAAGAGAACCGAGAAACACCGTTGTACATTCCAATATGTGTAGATACAAAGCAGCAGTCTACAAGATGGTGAATGTAAGATCTACACCAGAACCTTACCAAAGCAACATCTTCATCGCTATGTCCAGCTGTGAAGTTGGAAAAATATCCTTTTTTGTTTAATCCATACATTCCTGGAAATTTGTGATAGAGCCAGCACAAACACAGACAAAAGCAAAACTATAACTGCTGAATTGCACAGATATGCCAAGACATTTAAGAAAAAAATATTTGGCAGGCAATAAAAATAGCTGAAAATTTTAAGGTAGAGACACCAAAACACCTGCCCTGATCATGGCTGCTAGGAACAGCCAGAAGAAAGACACCCAAGAACCTTCTGCAGGCACCACTACAGTGAACAAATGTGTGATGGAGAGATGGGAAAGATGAAGCAGTTGAGAGGTGGAAGAGAAAATGGAGCTGAAGGGTTTGTATGCTGTGGAGAAAGGTACAATGAAAAACTCCCTAGCAGTGAGGCACAGGCAGATATAAGGAGGCCATGTTGAGGTCCTTGCCTAGGTTGCCTCCAAGAGCCATGTCTGGATTTTGTTCCTACTGCAGCTGGGGTCTGTGTCAATTTCTGTGGCTGGAGTTACAACCAATGGCAAAACAGATGTCCATGGGGTGGGGCACCAGAGACCATGTGGCTATCTGAGGGTATTGCTGTCATGGAGACTCATGCTGATCTGAGTGGCCTGCCCTGCCACATGGGCAGCTGCATTGGAGCATCTGTGTCTGAGCTACTGTGGAGTGAAGGCTAGGGGGTGGGCATAGGGTCCAGAAGGCATGATCAAGGGTGAGCTGGACCCACTCCTCATTGGTTGCCGTGCTAGGGAGATCAGAGCCTGGACCTTTCCTGGGCAGCACAGTAGAGCTGTCCCTGGTGGCAGAGATGCAAGTGAGTTGGCCCCTGAGGTCAGGAAATCAGGAGAGCTGACCCTACCCCATACTGACTGCAGCACTAGGTGAGCTAGCTGTGGGAGTGGTGGTGAGCTTGATCCAGTGGTGCAGGTTCAGGACAGCTGGTGAGCCGGCCAAATCAGTTACCTCCCAGGCCCAGCATCTGAGTTGGCCCGGTGGTGAGTTGGCCATCCCATCATCTACCCATCTATAAACTGCTAAAGCACATGAAATGGCCAGTCCTTTAGACCCAAAGCTGCATGATCTCCATGGCACAGTTCAACAACAGGACATCTGAAAGGATTCCCCAGGGGGATCCAGTATAGCAGAAGGCAGAGGCCTCAAACAGACCAAGACTCATTGAAATGAATATTTGTAAGTAAAGATGCATGGAAAAAATGGCATACTGTGAGGCACACTACAGCTCCCACAACAGGTTTTTTATTTTTTTTCTCATTTTTTAATCTATATTATTTTATTCTCTTTTGTGTGAAGGTGCAGGGAGTTTTCAAGGGCAACAGGAGGACACAAAGGGATCTACAGATGAATAGGACTGGGGTATTTGAATGTGAAATTCACAAGGAATCAATAACAAGTTTTTAAAAAATATTTTCTCTTTGAAGTTGGACAAAACCAACCCAAACAACCAACCCAACCAAACTAACTAACAAGCCTAAGACACAGATTAAACATAAGCAGGAACTGTGGCTGTAAGAACTCAGCCCCAGATCAGTAACACTTCTTGGCTTTAAGGGTATAGTTACCCAAGCCACACTCAAAGATATAGCTCCAGTTCGTCTGAGTGGTCCCTAGGTGTTATTAGTTTATAAAAATCTCCTAGGAGGTTGTAATGCACAGCCTGAGTAGAGAACTAATGAAGTAACACACAGAATCTGAATGTTATTTTAATAAAGTTAATATCACATTGTATACTATACACGGTATCCTATAGAGAAAATCCTTTAAACACCGCTTACAAATTATTCATATAAATTGCTCACACAAAGTCACAAAGAATCCCCAGTAAAACCAATAATGTAAAAGTAATATAGGCTTAATACACTATGATGAAGTGACAATGGAAACAAAACACAAAGTACATTTTAACCATGAAACATGAAACAAAACTCCAAACTTTAACCTAATATTTAGAAAATAGAACAATGATAAGGGATACTGATTTTAATAACTGTCATTATTACTATGTGTATATATAAAATGTATGGCTGTAGTTTCATTTAGTAATGAAATAATTGAACAGTATTAATTTTTTCAAAGGAAACTTTCAGCCATACCACCATGAACTCACCCAATTTAATCATTACTAAGTAAAACATAGGTTAAGAAAGTAAGCATTAATCACTTGCTTTGTCAGTCAGTCTTTTCAGTTAGTGGGAGGATACACACAAAGGGGAAAGTAGTGCTTGGTTAAAGTGCTTGTCAATTAGATTTTTTAGTAAATAGATTAGGGTCTGAAAGATGGCATAATTGGTAAGTGTTCTTTCCACCAGGTGTAATGTCTGAATTCAATCCCCATAACTCACATGGTAAGCATAGAACCAATCCCTGCAAGCTGTCCTCTGGCCGTCACCTTTATGCTTTGGAAAATGCATAACCACCCGCCTCAACACGCACACTCATACACACAGATAAATTAATTCAATAAAAAGAAAAGACAGATTACAATTTCCATGGGGAAAAAGATTTTAAAGTACGTATAATATTTTATTAATTATTTGAAAATTTTATAAATTGCATTAATTTATTTTGATCATATTGACCCTCTTTCTTTCCACTAACTACTTGCAGATCCATATTACACCTCAACTCATCCAAACTTCATGTTTTTTCTTTTTTTTAAGTCATTGAGTCCAATTTCTGCTGCCCATAAACTCATAGGTATATGGTCATCTACTGGGTTGTGGTCAGCCTACCATGGAAGACAATCTTAAGGAAAACTGATTTCCCCTCTAGAGACCATCAGCTCTCACTTGCTTCTCAAGTACAGGTGGCATCTCTGAGCCTCTCCCCACTTTGTGCTTAGATGTTCTCTGTCTTGATCACCTGCAGATCTCATACAGAATGCAGACAACCATAGCTACTCTGGGTTCCACAGCGCAGCAGTCGTTATGTGATCAGAAGACGTTAGCTCCCATTTTGCCCAGCCTCTGACTTTCAGAATCTTTTTGGTGTTTCTCCCATGATATTCCCTGATCTTGGTAAGGAGGGGTAACATAAGTTTCTTTTATGCAACAGAGCATTCCACACTCATACTCCCCACTTGGACCAGCTGTGAAGTTCTGTGTTTACACAAAGAAGCTTCTTTGATGAGGTCTGAGAGTTGTACTAACATGGGCATGGAGATAAGAATTTAGAGTACAGCTTGATATTATATCCATTTATCCAAAGAATAGTAGTAGTTTCATCCATGCACTTTTGAATTTCTAAACTATGGATTCACAGCTAAATTTTTAGTACTGAGTATGAATTTCCTAGTGTAGAATAGGTCTTATGTCAATTTTTTAAGTGGGTTGTTACTCCCAAATATTTGTGCCACTATTTTTTCACCAATAGGCATGTCTTGCCTTGTAGGTTGTTATTGTAGCTCATGGGCCTCATGACTGAGATAAGATTATTGGTGACTTTTGTCTCTCAACATGATGTATACAAACTTAAGATACTATAAAAGTTAACCAATAAGAAGAACTCTTTCTGGTCAGAAACAACTTGACTTCTCCATGTCTTGGGACGAATGTGTAAATGGTTTTCAGTTTTAAGGTCTTCCTATGAAATTTTGGTGGGTAATAAAGAGCAATGGTGACAGTCTATTTTATTTTGAGGGTCTCTGGGACAAATCTGACCAACAATTGTTGAGAGTATCTTGAACATAGCACTGGGTTTTTTACTTGTCAGCCTAAAACTTCTGAGAAAAAGACTTATCTTCAGCCTAGAGAAACACCAATAGAATGTTTCTATGTAAATTCATTCTGTGTGCGTGCATATGTGTGCATGTATGTGCATGCATACATGTGCGGATGTGTATGTGGGTGTGTTCGTGTTTTTTTGGAAAATTAAAAATTAGTAAAGATTGTTAATCTATAGGAAGCCCTTAAGAAAATATTACTAGTCAAAAGCTATTATTTTATTAAAAATGTATTAGCATGCACAATTTTGTGAGAAAATAAAATTTATTCCTTTCAATTTTCAAACATTCATTTCTTTGAATCATGCATGTCAAAGAGAAGCTTCTCTGTTCATTCCAAGAAGTGTGAGAACAGAATTCTGTGTACCAGAGATACATTATGAATGGAGAAATGTCACTATAGGAATCTTATTTTATTATACTTTTCACTATCTCAGTGTAATGGTTCTAGATATTTTTCATGTGAATTTATTCCAACCCCCAGAATTCCAAGTCTTAATCAATGTAGTACTGAAAACAATATAATTTAGAACTAAACTTTGTTATATTGTTATTTATCAATGTAAAATATTCAATAATGCTGAGCAACAAAAGAAAATGGCTATGCTATTTAAAATTACTGAGATAAATTAATTACTATAGAATTATCTAGAAAAATCAACGAAATAGGAGATAGAATAAAACTTCAGTGCTATCATACTATAAAAATAAAATTTATATATAAATTTTGTTTGAAAAAATATAAGCCCATTAAGGATATATAAAGATACCTATAGAAAATAAATTTTAAAATCTTATTTTAAAATAAGATAATAGTAAATTCTTCAAATATTAATAAAAAACATCTATATTACCCACATAAAAACTTAAAATCTTGTCTCACTTTCTACTTTATAACAAATTATTAAGAATGCATTAAACATGATTGTATTTAATAATGAAATTTTGGAAGCTATAACAATGAAAGCTTATATATAATTCTCAAGATTTCCATGACATCAAAGACAAAGAGTAATAAAATAAATATTAATAAATATGACTAGGAAAATATTTATAGATCCAATATAGTGTTAAAAAGAAACTGGCGAATTTTACTTTGGTTTTTAATGGATAAATAAGGACTAGAATTATCTTACTATCTTAAACAAATTACAAAAGTAAATTATATGAAATAGTGTTTGGTTTTCTTTTTAACTGTGGACAACAGGCTACAGTGGGAAGTGATTTTTAAAAATAATTAATTTATTAAAATTTATTCAGATTATACCTAGATTCTTATCCCCTTGCTTGTATCTTCCCATTCCCACCCTCCATCCCTCTTCCACCCTATTGCTCCCCTAGACTTCTGACAGAAGAGGACCTCCTCTCCCACCATATGACCACAGCCTATCAGGTCTCATACATATAGACTGCTTCCCATTACTCTGTGTACCAAAGGGCCTCCCCACCAAGGGGAAGAATGATGCTCCACCATAAAACAAGGAAATTTGCTCAACTACGTTTGTAGCAGCCTTACTCTTAATAGCCAGAACCTGGAAACAACCTAGATGTTCCTCGCATGAAGAATGGATAAAGAAAAATGTGGTACATTTACACAATGGAATACTATTCAGCTATTAAAAACATAGAAAGTGATTTTTTAAAAGAATGAATACATGTCAGTTTCTATTGATTGCAAATAATTTCAAGGTTGCAGATAAGGGAAGTAATCTAAATAACCTGGTGTTGTTCCTAGATTGAGGCAACTGAGTCAGTACTTGAGGATCATAAACCAGCCACAGTTCTCAGGACAGAGGATGGGAGAAGAGAGTTATCTATTCAAGGAGTTCTGTAGTCATGAAGAGCTTCCCTTGGATGAGGCGTTAATGACCTAAAAGTCTTAGGTGGACAAAGAAACTCCTGACAAGAAAGTCAACTTGACTGTTGGAAACTACAGATACTTCTGGTAAGAAGATCCACGTACCAACCCTGCTCAGTGTCTACCACTTCAGGACTGTAAGTGGAGCCAAGAAGCAAGCTGGACTAGCCATTCTAGTATCTAATAAAATAGACTTTAAGCCAAAATTCATAAAGAGAGATGGGGAAGGACACTTCATTCTATCAAAGGAAAAATCCACCAAGAAGACATCTCAATCCTGAACATCTATGCACCAAATGAAAGGGCACTCACAGTTGTAATAGAAGAATTATTAAAGCTTAATCCATATAGATCCACAAACATTAGTAGTGGAGACTTCAACATCCCACAGTCATTAAAAGTATCCCATCCAATAAAAGCCTAAGGCCAGATGGCTTCAACACAGAATTCTACCAGACTTTCCAAGAATAGTTAATATCAAAAGTCCTCAAATTAGTCCCCCCCAAAAAAAAAACAGAAGGAATATTGCCAAACTCATTCTATGAGGCCACAGTCACGTTGATCACTAAAACACATAAAGGCCCTACAAAAAAAGAGAATTTCAGACCAATTTCCCTTATGAACACTGATACAAAACACTCAACGAAACACTCACAAACCAAATCCAAGAACACATCAAAAATATCATCCACCAAGATCAAGTAGGATTCATCCATGCAGTTAGGTATGGTTCAATATATGAAAACCAATATTACATTTTGATTAACGACACAAAAATTCTTCCCAGTTTCTCAACAGATTTACATATTACTGAGCCTATTAATTACTTTTAAAAAGAGGATACGGTTGAGAAGTCCTACTTCAAACAAAATCGTATGTGGATAAGAAATATATAAGCTTCAGATTCTCCCAATAACATGTTTATTCAGTCAGTAGCAATCAATATTGATTTTTTAATGCTTGAGTTATCAGCTTTTTTGGGGGAGGGGGTTCATTTTGGATACCAAACATATAGCCTGGATGATTTTGAAACACATAGGATATTCACTGGGTCTTTGCAGGGCCACAGTGTTCCTGGTGCTCACAGCACTTTATCAGTATTTCCTTTGATCTCCTTTATGATCAGATTTACTGCTTGTCATCAGCACAGCCGTGAGCACAACACAAACTCATGGTGCTGTCCTATTATTGTTGAAAATAAATAGTGATTTTATTCTCTCTCCTCAAGAAATAGTCTTGTCACAATAGAAGGGTTCTATAGAAAAAGATAGCCATTGGTTGCTTCCTATCTCCCCTTCCCAGTCACAAGAAAAAGAAAAAAAAAAAGAACACAAAATGAAGCAGAAATAAAACCTCTCATAAAAAATGAGATTAGATTCAGTCAAATAGAGTGTCTTTCTCTTGTTTGCTATAAAAGTATTTCCCTGACCAAAGCTTATTAAGAAATAATTTCTAGGATGATGTATTCCCTAATTATACCATGACAGACACAGAATGTGATTTTTTTCTTTTGTAATGAATGATGCTATGGAAATTGAAAGATAAAATTAAAAGGAAGCTGGAAGGAAAAGTAATATTTCCTTCTCGGGTCATTCATAAAATGTTTGCTTCTTAGAAGAGTGATGAAAAATCAAGATTTATTTGAAAGGATAGGAACTTAATATCAATATTATTTAGTGTCTAGAAATAATAAAAATTAAAAAAATTCATGATACACAATGGGTGAAACATCTTTGGAAGTACTGAAGAGGTTTTGCTCAGTTATCTGAAGTATGTATCATACTGACTGAATCAAAGTATCTGCCCTGAGTCACACTGAGTAGATGGATTCAATACTCAGATCAACTTTTCTATGATTCTTAGTGTCCCTAAAACAGACAACTTAACAAATTATGCTTGATACCTCAACACTTTGAAAAGATATATAGCAGTATATAAGCTGGATTTGAATTTACTCTGGTTTTATCCTCCCAATTGCCAGGATTACAGGCCTATGCTACCTTGCCTAGCAACAACACTATGTAAAAATGAAGATGACCTCGGCCAAAACATGAAGTGTCTCCATTAGATACAATTACTTGAAAAGGGGGCATGAAACAGAGTGCAAAATGTTTATTTCATTGAAAAAATGCTACATAAGCATGTGCACATGAAGATTCATATGCTTAATTTTAATAGAAGCACATGAAAAACATTAAGTAAAAAGAGTTATGCAAAATAAGAGGAACATGAGCAACTTCAAATCACGTTACTTTTAGTATAGTAGTTTAGTGGAAAACCCTGAAATCACAACTAAGACTGAAAAGTCCTCAACTTTGGCCAGTAGTCCAAACAAAAGCAGCAACAATGGTATTGCTTGGAAACAATTGTATATGTGTTATAGAACAATATAAGAACATAATCATAAAATCAAACCATTTAATGTACATTTAATCTGGAAACATATTCAGGGACTCTTGAGTTTTTCTTTTTTAAAAAGCTTTGTCTCGGGCCTGGGGATATGGCTCAGGAAATACAAATCTCATATGTGGGGAGCTGAGGAGGCCCTGAATGAAAAGATGTATGAAGTCTAAGTGTATCTGTATCGTTTGACATGCTACGGCCATGTCAAGGATCCCCAGCCTCAGACCAATGGCAACCGCAACAGCAAAGCCTTCTACATATGGGTCTGTCTGGGAATGGGCGGAGCTGGTTTGGGTAGAATGTGAATGTTGGCACTGTGTACAAAAGCTAGCAATTGTAATTTCCTCTCTCCCCACAGAAACTTCCCATTAAAATAGCTGAAGTCCATACGCTGTGCTGCACATAAAAAACCGTGCTGAGGTTTCAGGGTTTGGTGTAGGATCATAGTAGATGTGTTTTGTCAGAGCAAGCACAGCCCACCTGATCCCAGCTTCTCAGTGTGTGTGCTTGTGTCTGTCCTTTCCTCATTCCCTTGCTGCCCCTATCAGGTTTCCAAGTCCTTCATGTTTTGCATGCAGCCCTGGTACTATTCTTGAAGAGGATATGAATTCAGTTCTCACCACCCATGTCTAACAGCACACAACTGCCTGTAACTCAAACTTCAAAGGGTATAAGGTACCTACTGACCTCCATGGTCACATGCAGTGCACGTACATGAAGACAAACATATATGTATAATTAGCAATAAAATTAAATATTTAAATTTATCTTTGGAACTCTCTTGAAGCAATGGTAGCACAATTGCAATGAGTACCTTAAGAGCCCAGATAGTAGTTTTAAGAAAAACTGGAAATAAGATGGTGTTCCTTGAAGAATAAATGACTCCATGATGGAGGTTGAGAATATACAGGATGAACTTATTATGTATTTTTTTGTGCTAAAGAGCAGCATCACTCTTGGAGTTACATGACAGAATCAGAGTTACAAATATGGAGGAAATCTTCTGTTCAAATTTTAGACAATTTCGGTGTGAAAAAGAAGAAGAAACTCAATTGTGCATAATACATTGAATAGATTTTAAAATTATATGTTTTATGCTACTAAGATAAAACAAAAAATAAACAAAATAAGGAAGTGTGATGGAAAGAAGAAAGCAAAACTTCTTAGGACATAGGGGGAGTAACCTGGATATGAACCTCTTAGTCAGAATATAGACCAAAGGAAAAGTTTAAGATTTATCATGCCATTCATTTGTGGGTTATAGATCTTTGTAATCAGACTAAACTAATAGGGGAAGTTCTATATATTATGGATAAAGAATAATCCATTTAGAAAATATCATTTCACCCTCTCATGAGATAACTTCTTTTATCCAGTTATTGTTACAGATAAAAATATGCTAGCCATTCATAAAGGAACAGATTGAAGCCTCTCTGGTCACCCTGAGCTGCACTCTGAGTAATAAGCCACTTTGTGCTTATGTGAGACAGCATAAACTCTATAGCATCATATTACAGTCATGTTTAGCTGACATACAATTAATAGGCATCATTATGACATATTAACACATGTCATTGCAATTTGCTTATTTTTGTAACAGCAGTGCCCTCCTCCATCCCCTTCACTGGATCTTCCCTACAAATGGTCTCCTTTTACACACATACAGAACACACACACACACACACACACACACACTCTCTCTCTCTCACACACACACACACACACACATACACACACTCACTCACATACACACACTCACACTCACAAACACACATTCTCACACACACATACACACACAGATTTTAATGAAATTTTGCACCTGTCAATAATTTTATAAAGTTTATATATCCACTGTATTTTTATGTGTCTAGCCTTTCTTACATATCTTAAGTAACTTTATCTTGGTGAGTGGTGGGTTTGCTCAGAACTAGTCCTAACTAATTAATTGAATATTAGCTCCATCTGCAGCCATGAGCACCTCAGTGAAGACCAGATACTTAAAACATAAAAGAAATATTTACTTTTATTGTAAATAATTGTCAAGTCTCAGAAGTTAGTTTTCCAACAAAGCAAACTAATGTCCAAACTTGAGAATAGCAGCATGAAATTCTTTAAGGTACCTCTGTGTCCTTGGTCTAATAAAGCATGTTTTGGGAAGAGAAATGAACTATCTTTAAGTAAAAATCTTAAAAAGGATTTATTCTATTTCTCATCCTATGTCCATTTTTCTATTAGTTTATTGTAACATTTGAAAAGTGACAAGCCACTCTGAGTGTAAATAAACTTTTTACATTTGGCTGATTCAGAGGAGGCTTTCAAGCCACAGTTCCTGGACTATGTTTCTATAAGCTAAACACAAAAATAGGATTAATTAATATTTTCTACTAAAATGAAGTTTTGTCACTCAATCCACACAGAGTTGCTCACCCATTCCTTTCAATTATATGATCAATCTGATCCATTTAACAACATCATTATATAGAAGAGGTATAACCTTAAAGTTTTAAAGTCTCCATTCAGTTGACATCAACAATGAAACACATCAATAAAAAGGTAAAAGGTGAGGTTGATGGCATATAAAAATTCAGCTTTATCGTATCATAAAGCTTAGGCACTGAAGAACAAATAATGTTTGTGGTGTTTAAAATTTTATCTTTACAGGTTTGCCTTGAAATTTTGATGAGAAGAATTTTCCATAAAGGTTTTAATGATTTAATATGGAAAGGCTGTGGCCTAAGATATGACATATATTGATAAAACAGTGAGTTAATTGCCAAATGAACCTCATCTTGTGTGTGGGATAATATGTTTTGCCTCATGCAAAGGCAATTGCAGGTTTAATACATTTGGTGTTGTGCATCAATCTTGTTAAATCAGTCATTACACATTATCTCAGAAAGGTGCCTGCAATTCAATGGCAGAGTCTAAGTGCAAACCGACAAGGCTCACCCAAATGGCAGCAACACAGAGTTTTCTTTTATTGCTGCTAAAAAGCATTCTCAAGGAATATTAATGAAATCCACATATGAGAGTCAACATTCATTCCGCTAACCCTTCTTTGCCTTTTAAAGACTCCTGTACCTTACATGACACTAGGAGGCTTTGTTTATTAAGATTTGATGCCAAACAATCTTTAAGAAGTTGGTAGATCCAGGTCCACTTCTTGTAGCTTACTTTCTTGGTTGTAAGAGTTGGCAGTTCTCTTCAGAGTGAGTTGCTACAGGTTCCTTGAATCCTGGTAGTCAGATGAATCATTCTTATTACTGTAAGGAAATGTTATGTAGCTTTCTTTCACTAATAGAGTTTTAATGATGATTAAATATTAATTTGTCCACTGCTGCCTGGAATGATACATACAAAGGTCTTTGATTTCTGATTCAACCATAAGTTCATTCAGAAAGGAGGAAAATGAAAAATATTCCACTTCTTCCCACCCATCTATACTCCACTGGCCGTTCATTTTATTTTATTTTTCAAGCTTCTCTGCACCAGAGATCTTAGAGAAATCATCACAATGGGTCACATCTTGTTATATGAATAGGAAATCCTTATTTCTTTCTCTTCTTTTTTCTTATACATGTTTATAAATATGTGTCAAAACACACACAAACACACAGACACGTATTTCCAAATATGAATACATATCTCCCTATTGTCTGTAGAAACCAGCTAGCTACTCATTGCCCTTGCTTCTCCTTCTTGTAAGCAGTATCCAGGATGATTTCAACAAAGAGCATTTTTCAGAGGTTAGAACAGACAGGATTAGAACTCTTCTCTGTGTTCTTTTACTCAATCACAGTTACATGAACGTATCTCCTAAAAAAGGGAGGGCTCACTGGGGCATAGATAGACATTAGCATGTTTATATACAATTGGCCATATGCTTTGGATTTTCTTATGCATAAATTAAAAGAAATAGTAAACATGTATTGATAAACATTTTACCATATTACAGTAGTACTGCAATGAAAGAAACCCTTCCTGATTCTGGCTTCATTTTGTCGTTGTTCATTTTCCTATGTGGATCCTTTTTGAAGCTGCAGTCTCTATAGGCCAGCAACAGGCTTCTCTGGCTGAGAATATCTGAGACTGCGTGAATGGCCACCTACTATGGCTGTGTGATGGTGACAGGTGGACACAGGACTCAGGGTAGGACAAACTTTTTCAGCCAGCTGTAAGTTGCTTTTAGGACTTCAGTCTTCTTAATGGCATCTGTACGTACTGCCCAACTTGATTTTGAACCTAAGCCATAAAATATAAATACTTAAAAGCATGATGAACATACATGGAATTAGTTACACTTTTTTAATTTTGAATAAAATGGCTCTGAGCAACCTAAGAAGCCAGCTTGGCTCCAAACAGTATCATAATAATGTACATCATAGCTTAAATGAAATTCCAGTGTTTTCTATTTGCTTTCATATGAAAATGAGGAAGGGCTTTCAGCCTACTAAATTATTCATTGTTACTATGTGTTCTCTAAATGTATTACTCTTGGCTGATTTGCAGATTTAAATATAAAACAAACAGTAGAATTTAAAGTAAAATGAAGTAAATAGAGCTGGCGTTGGCAGTGACTGTAAAGACATGTCCATGTTTGTGACTCTTTAACAATGACTGCATGTCATCAAATTTGTCTTGATAAAAAGTCTAATGAGTAAAGTGAGCAAAACAGATCTAAATAAACTAGTATTCAGTGCTCTAACTTTATGACTACATGTGGGTAAGTAATAACATTTTTTTTCTGTTAATTGCTTCACACATATTCCTGTTTTTAACACTTCCAAAGCAAATTAGACAAGACTACTAAATGTGTTATGGAAGTGGTGTCAAAGATCACATATTGCCCTACTTGGATTTTGCACTGTTATGGTTTATTAAAAGAGAGAGAGAGAGAGAGAGAGAGAGAGAGAGAGAGAGAGAGAGAGAGAGAGAGAGAGAGAGAGAG
>OU015742.1:100186711-100250255 GCA_907169655.1 Acomys percivali
GAGAGAGAGAGAGAGAGAGAGAGAGAGAGAGAGAGAGAGAGAGAGAGGTAATGAAAGTAAAATTAGATGGGAAACATCACAAAGTAATTTTTAAAAGCAAAGTTCTAATTTGGGCATTGCCCTCATCTAGTTTTAAAATGATTATTTCAATAGAGTATTTCTTTTTAAAATTAATTTTTAATGTTATCATACAAAGTCATATGTTCTTTTATGGCATCCCCATACATGTATGTCCTTATACATTTTCCTACGTGTCTCCCTCCCCCACTAACAACACTGAATGCTTCTTTTCTTCTCCACCCCACAAATAAACCTCCATTCCTCATGCATGTCTCAGTTCATGCCTTTCCATCTCTACCCCAGTCTTTCCTTTCATTAAATTCCTTCAGTTTTAGACACAGGTGTTCTCTTCCCCCAGGCTTTCAGTAGATTTACTTAACAGCAATGATGACTATGTGTCGAGGGCAGTAACAAAAATACTAACTTATACTCATTGAACATGCTGTCTTGGATGTTGTGCTGAGGGCATTACCAGAATGAGTTTTTTTTTTTTGTGCAGCAGCCACAACTTTCCTGTAAATTATGCTTTCTGCACATGAGAAGTAATGACACACATGCAAGAGTTAGAAACTCTTATACAGGCACTCGGGTCCAGTGGTAGCATGTAGCATGTTAGATGTCAGATGTGTTTTGGGCTCAGAACATCTTTATCAGCTTTCCATCATATTTACCATGAAATTTAAGCCTACATTAGGCTAGAGTTCCTTTCTCTCTACCCACATCTCCTTGAACTCAGCCTTTCAATGCTAGAACAGTTTTCTTGACTTATCTACCATGAGACACACACTGAGCCCAGGGATTTGGCTCTGCGGCTGCTTCAGAGTCAGGTTTTCCTCACATTTGTCTTCTTCCTTTATTTAACTCTGTGCTCAAATGATGGACAGAATGTAATGCCCTCAGCATTATGTCTAAGATATGAGGCCATTTGTACTCTTTAGTTTCACTTTTATTTGTAAGAATTATTATCTCATCTTGGTATATACTGATAGGTTTATTTTCCAGACACAGGTGAAGCTTTAAAAGAGCAAGGCCTTTCTCCAACCATTTCCCCACTGGGTGTCTGGTGCCTATGCCGCTGTGCTACATAGGTGTTGTTAACTTGTATCTGTGAAAGGAGCAATGAAAGGAGGAATAAAGAGGAGAGGTAAACACAGATGAAAGAATTCTGCAAAGCCACCACTTTCTGTAGTGCTGAGGATTCACCTGGCTCCATCTTCCTGCTGTTGGCTTTGCTAGCTCCTTGTCAACAACTTACTTCTAAAATATAGGAATGCTTTCCACTTATGGCTCCTTATTTCCTCCTTTTCAGAAACTTCTTTTTCTATCATTTCTCCTATGTTTAAATAATGACATTTACAGAGTTGATTCTTGTTGTCACGACCCTCCTTTACACATGGATGTGAAGCACTTTGAAGTTGAAAACTCACCCTCCTTTCTCTTAGGTGTAGTGAAAACCACTGAGCCTATAACTCATTGATCTTTTCTTTCCCTGAGCTTGTGTAAGAATGTTTGAGAAGGAAACACACAACCAAGCTGTAAATTTCTGGCTTTGAAGCAATGGCAGAGACTGTCACACTGTGAGGGCTGTGGTTAGTACCAGGCTGGAAGCAGTGATGTCTGACCTCATTTGACCCTCATCTAAACTTTAGGGCAAAGATTAGTTACTTTTTCACTTAGAGATATGTAATACTTCTCTCCCTCCACTGCTTAAATCCAGGAGTACTGAGCAACTCTTATTCATGCAAGTTGGCTAGTAAGACCATCATACAGCATCTAGAATAACAATGAAACAACATGGAGCTTCAAGTCAGCGACCCAAAGTAAAGGCTGAACTCTGTCCCCACCCTAAAGCATTACATAGAATTTTGACACAACTACAAGATGACAAGAATGAATAAATAAATTAACTTAGATTTTAAAATTATTTTTGTGTATTTCATATGTGAGTACTGACTATCTATTCCATACTGTATTTCTATTCTATACTTTCCCTACTCCAATTACTTTGTCCTCAAACCCTCTTAAATTCATTACCTTTTTATTAATCATTATCATTATCCATTATTCATTAATCCATTCAGTGTTACCTATATGTACATTATTTAGGGCTGACCACTTGGGATGGGATAACTTATCAGGCTTGTACCTGGAAAATGTTGATTCTCTCTTTCGTAGTAGCCATTAATTGCCTGTAGCTATTCATCTAGGGGTGGGGCCTAGTGAGATTTGCCCTGTCCACATGGGCATGCCAGATGATGTTGCCGTTCTGCAAGTCTTGTTGTTACGAGTTCATCGGTAGAGCTTCCTATCTTAGATACAATACACTATTTCATTGCATATTTCTCGTCCTCTGGCTGTTATAATCTTTTCCTCCTCTTTTCCATGAGTTTCCCTGAACCAGAGGTGGAGGAGTTATATTGTAAATGTATTAGTTGAAGATGGAAACATCGTGGTAATTTCTTCTATGAATTATGACTAGTCGTGGATTTCTGTTATAATCTCTTTCTGCAATAAAAAGAAACTTATTTGATAAGGAGTGAGAGATACATTTATTTGTAGCTGTAAGGATATGTATTTAGAGCACAACTGTGATTTATACAGGATTAGGAAACTAGCAGGAGTAGGTTCTACTCAACCATCCATGACCTCACCTGCCACAGGTAGCAAGCCAGGTTTACAGTACCAGGAATGGATTGCCTCCTATAGAATGGCCTGTAAGTTTTTTTTTTAAATTTATTTTAATTTATTTTTTTTAATTAATTTATTCTTGTTACATCTCTATGGTTATCCCATCCCTTGTATCCTCCCATTCTCCCCTCCCTCTCATTTTCCCCTTATTCCCTTCCCCTATGACTGTTCCTCAGAGGGATTACCTCCCTCTGTATATGCTCATAGGGTATCAAGTCTCTTCTCAGTGACCTGCTGTCCTTCCTCTGAGTGCCACTAGGTCTCCCCCGCCAGGGGACATAGTCAAATGTGAGGCACCAGAGTACTTGAGAAAGTCAAATCCCTCTCTCCACTCAAGTGTGGAGACTGTTCTGTCCATGGGCTAGATCAGGGTAGGGGTTTAAATTTTACCGCCTGTATTCTCCTTGGCTAGTGCCTTAGTTTGAGCGGGACCCCATGACCCAAATCTGCCTATCATAATGTTCTACTTGTAGGTTTCTAGGACCCACTGGATCCTTCTACATTGCTATTCTGCCATTGTTCTCTCATCTAGAGTCCCAATAGGATGTCCTCCCCTCGGTCCCAGTTTCCTGGTAAGGGAAGGCTTTCATGAGACATGCCCATTGGGCTAGTATGCAGATATAAGTGAGTATATACCATTTGAGTCTTTCTGCTTCTGGGTTAACTCACTCATTATGATCATCTCTAGCTCAATCCATTTATCCACAAATTTTGGGAATTCCTTGTTTTTAATAGCTGAGTAGTATTCCATAGTGTATATGTACCACAGTTTCTTTATCCATTCTTCTACTGAGGGACATTTAGGCTGTTTCCATGATCTGGCTATTATGAATAAGGCTGCTATGAACATGGTTGAGCAAATTTTCTTGCTGTGTGTTGGTGCATCTTCTGGGTATATTCCAAGGAGGGGAATAGCTGGGTCTTGAGGAAGCCCTATTCCCAGTTTTCTGAGATAGCACCAGATAGATTTCCAAAGTGGCTGTACTAGTTTGCATTCCCACCAGCAATGAATGAATGTTCCTCTCTCCCCACATCCTCTCCAGCATGTGGTTTCGCTTGAGTTTTTGATCTTAGCCATTCTGATGGGTGTAAGATGGAATCTCAGAGTTGTTTTGATTTGCATTTCCCTGATGGCTAAGGAGGTTGAGCATTTCTTTAAGTGTTTCTCAGCCATTTGATATTCTTCTGTTGAGAATTCTCTGTTTAGTTCCAAGCCCCATTTCTCAATTGGGTTATTTAGTTTGGTGGTGTTTAATTTCTTGAGTTCTTTATATATTTTGGATATTAGACCTTTGTCAGATGTAGGGTTGGTGAAGATCTTTTCCCAGTCTGTAGGCTGTCGCTTTGTTCTCTTGACCGTGTCTCTAGCCTTACAGAAGCTTCTCAGCCTCATGAGGTCCCATTTATTAATTGTTGACAGTAAGGCCTGGGCTGTTGGTGTTCTGTTCAGGAAGTTGTCTCCTGTGCCAATATGTTCCAGGCTCTTCCCCACTTTTTCCTCTAAGTGACTTAGTGTCTCTGGTTTTATGTTGAGGTCTTTAATCCACTTGGATTTGAGTTTTGTGCAAAGTGACAAATATGGGTCCAGTTGCATTTTTTTACACATAGACCTCCAGTTAGACCAGCACCAATTGTTGAAGATGCTATCCTTTGTCCATTGAATGGATTTGGCTTGTTTGTCAAAAATCAAGTGACCATATATGTGTGGATTCATATCTGGGTCTTCAATTCGATTCCACTGATCACACAGCCTGTTGCTGTGCCAGTACCATGCTGTTTTAATTACAATTGCTTTATAGTGCAATTTGAAATCAGGTATGGAGATTCCTCCACAGCACCTTTTATTGTACAAGATCGTTTTTACTATTCTGGGTTTTTTGTTTTTCCATATGAAGTTCAGAATTGAACTTTCAATGTCTTTAAAGAATTGTGTAGGTATTTTGATAGGGATTGCATTGATTCTGTAGATTGCTTTTGGTAGGATGGCCATTTTTACTATGTTAATTCTCCCTATCCATGAGCAAGGAAGATCCTTCCATCTTCTCATGTCATCTTCAATCTCCTTCTTCAGAGTTTTGAAATTTTTTTCAAACAAGTCCTTCACTTGCTTAGTTAAAGTAACTCCTAGATATTTTATATTGCTTGTGGCTAATGTGAAGGGTGTGGCTTTCCTAATTTCTTCCTCTGCAAGCTTGTCATTTGTGTATAGGAAGGCTACAGACTTTTTTGAGTTAATATTGTATCCAGCCAAATTGCTGAAAGTATTTATCAGCTGTAGGAGTTTTCTGGTGGAATTTTGAGGGTCACTTATGTACACTATCATATCATCTGCAAATAGGGATAGTTTGACTTCCTCCTTTCCCATTTGGATACCCTTGATCTCCTTTTGTTGTCTTATTGCTCTGGCTAGAACTTCGAGTACTATATTGAAGAGATATGGAGAGAGTGAGCAGCCTTGCCTTGTTCCCAATTTCAGAGGAATTTCATTGAGTATCTCACCATTTACTTTAATTTTGGCTATTGGCTTGCTGTAGATAGCCTTTATTATGTTGAGGAAAGTGCCTTGTATCCCAGATCTCTCTAAAACTTTACACATAAATGGGTGTTGGATTTTATCAAATGCTTTCTCTGCATCTAAAGAGATGATCATGTGGTTTTTTATTTTCAGTTTGTTTATATGGTGGATTACATTGATGGATTTCCATATATTAAACCATCCCTGAATGCCTGGAATGAAGTCTACTTGGTCATGATGAATGATATCCTTTATGTGTTCTTGTATTCGTTTTGCAAGAATTTTATTTAGTATTTTTGCATCGATGTTCCTAAGAGAAATTGGTCTGAAATTCTCTTTCTTTGATGAATCTTTGTGAGGCTTAGGTATCAACGTGACTATGGCCTCATAGAATGAATTTGGTAATGTTCCATCCAATTCTATGTTTTTTAGTAGCTTGAAGAGTATCGGTATTAGCTCGCCTTTGAAGGTCTGGTAGAATTCTGCACTGAAACCATCTGGCCCTTGGCTTTTTTTGCTTGGGAGACTATCAATGATTGCTTCTATTTCTGTAGGGGAAATGGGACTATTTAGCTTGTTTATCTGTTCTTCACTCAACTTAGGCAAGTGAAATTGATCAAGAAAGTCATCCATTTCCCTTAGGTTTTCAAATTTTGTGGCATATATGCCTTCAAAGTAGGATCTTATGATTCTTTGTATTTCTTCAGTGTCTGTTGTTATGTCTCCCTTTTCATTTCTGATTTTGTTGATTTCAATACTGTCTCTCTGCCATTTAGTTAGTTTGGCTAACGGTCTGTCTATCTTATTGATTTTCTCAAAGAACCATCTCTTGGTTTTGTTGATTTTTGGACAGTTTTCTTAGTTTCAAATTTGTTAATTTCAGCTCTGAGTTTGATTATTTCCAGATGTCTACTCCTTTTGGGTGTTTCTGCTTCTTTTTTTTCTAGGGCTTCCAGCTGTTTTGTTAAGTTGCTTATGTGCTATGTTTCCAATTTCTTTTTAAAGGCACTTAGTGCTATGAGTTTTCCTCTTAACACTGCTTTCAATGTATCCCACAAATTTGGGTATGTTGTTCCCTCATTTTCATTGAATTTCAGAAACTCCTTGATTTCTTTCTTTATTTCTTCCCTGACCCATGTGTCATTTAGCAGAGAGTTGTTTAGTTTCCACGTACGTGTAGGCTTTTTGTTGTTTCTGTTGTTGTTGAATTGCAGCCTAAGAGCATGGTGATCTGATAGGATACAAGGTATTATTTCAATCCTCTTGTATCTGTTGAGGCCTGCTTTGTGACCTACGATGTGATCAATTTTGGAGAAGGTTCCATGGGGTGCAGAGAAGAAGGTATATTCTTTCTTGTTTGGGTGAAAGGTTCTATAGATATCTGATAGATCTATTTGATCCATGGCATTGGTTAATGATGTTATTTCTCGGCTTAGTTTCTGTTTCAGTGACTTATCCTTCAGTGAGAGTGGGGTGTTGAAGTCTCCCACTATTATTGTGTGGTGATCGATGTGTGGTTTAAGTTTTTTTTAGCAGATCTTTTACAAATGTGGGTGCCCTTGTATTGGGAGCATAGATGTTTAGAATTGTGGTGTCATCTTGGTTGACTTTACCTTTGATGAGTATGAAGTGTCCTTCTGCATCCCTTTTGATTAATTTTGGTTGAAAGTCTATCTTGTTTGATATTAAAATGGCTACGCCTGCTTGCTTCTTGTGACCATTTGCTTGGAATATATTTTTCCAACCTTTTACCCTGAGGTAATGCCTATCGTTATAGGTGAGATGTGTTTCTTGAATGCAGAAGAACGTTGCATCTTGTTTATGCACCCATTCAGTTAGTCTATGTCTTTTTATTGGAGAATTAAGACCATTGATGTTGAGAGATATTAATGACCAGTGACTGTTAAGAGTATTAATTTTGATGTTGTTTCCAATCGAGTGTTTGTGTAGTTGTGTTTTTGCCATGGTATAGTTACCTATTTCCTGAGTAGTTTTGGTTGTAGCTTGACCCTTTGGGATGGAGTTTTCCTTCTAGTACCTTTGGTAAAGCTGGATTTGTGGACAGGTACTGTTTGAATTTGTTTTTGTCATGGAATATTTTGTTTTCTCCATCAATGGTTATTGATAGTTTTGCTGGGTAAAGTAGTCTGGCCTGGCATCTGTGGTCTCTCAGGGTTTGCAGGATCTCTGTCCAGGCTCTTCTGGCTTTTATGGTCTCTGCTGAGAAGTCTGGCGTAATTCTGATAGGTTTGCCATTGAATGTTATTTGGCCCTTTTCCCTTGCAGCTTTTAATATTTTTTCTTTGTTCTGTATGTTTTGTGTTTTGATTATTATGTGACGGGCAGTTTTCCTTTTCTGGTCAATTCTATTTGGTGTTCTGTAGGCCTCTTGTATGTTTATAGGTATCTCTTTCTTTAGGTTGGGGAAATTTTCTTCTATGATTTTGTTGAGAATAATTTTTGGGCCTTGGAGTCTGATATCTTCTCTTTCTTCATTGCCTATTATCCTCAGATTTCTTCTTTTCATGGTGTCCTGAATTTCTTGGATGTTTTGTGTCAGGAGTTTTCCAGATTTGGTATTATCTTTAATAGTTGCTTCAAGATCTGTGATTGTATCTTCTAGACCTGAGATTCGTTCTTCCGTCTCTTGGATTCTGTTAGAAAAGCTCACCTCTGTGTTGCTCGCCTTCCTCTCTGAGGTCTCACGTTCTCTTTTTACTTCTGTCTGTGTGTTTATCATTGAATCCATTTTCGTCTTCAGATCTTGAACTGATTTTTTTATTTCTTTCACCTCATTTTTTGTATATTCCTGAGTTTCTTCCATTGCCTCTTTATAGGTCTTCAGAGCTTGAACCGTTTTATTTATTTCTTCCATTTGGTTATTTGCATTTTCCTTAAATTTTTCCAGTTCCACTCTATGTGCTTCTTTTATGTCTCTCACCTGTTTGGCTGCATCTTCCTGTATTTGATTACGAATTTTATTTGTTTCCTCCATTAATATGCTCCTTATTAAGGATTTGAGGTCATTTTCTTGTATTTCCGTTGTATTTGAGCTCTCTGGGTTGTTTTCTTTGGGATAGCTGGAAACTGGAGACGCCATGTTGTTTTGGGGCTTTTTGCGTATGCTTTTACGCTGTCCTTTAGACATCTTGCCGGCTTTGTTTTCGTTGGGTAGATTCCCGAATTGGATGGAGGGAGTTTGATGATAGATTCACTTGTTTTCTCACGATTTCCGTAGGTTGGAAGCTCTTATGTTTCACTGTTGTGGATGGCAGGAGGTTAGCCCTGGCGTTTTGGGCTCTCACAGCCAGTGATCCTCAACTCTCCTGTGCTGTGGGTCCTGCAATCATTCTGGGTCTCTAGATGAGTGTTGGGTCAGGCCAAGGTATCCACAGCTTTCTGGGTTCCCTGTCAAGTCCAGCCAGGGACACTAGTCCCAAACCACAGTCCGAGCTCAGCTAGTATCTCAGGGCCTGAACCGTCTGCCAAGCTTAGCTAGGAATTCTGGGCTCAAAATGCCCACAGGGTCCAGCCAGAAATTTCGGGCTAGGACTGCGTTTGGTATTTGGCCAAACTGCTTGCTGTGGTCAGTTATTGACTCATGCCCGAAACATCCTCGCAGCTCAGCCAGGAATTCTGTATTCAAACTGCACACTGTGTCCAACCAGAGTCTTAGAGCCGGGACTGTGCCAAAGGCTCTACTAGAGACTCTGGGCCCAATCTGTCTGCCAAGCACGGTTAGGGACTGTGGCCCTAAGCTACACGCCGAGCTCCACCCGAGTCTCTGGGGCAGAATTGTGCACCGAGCTCTGCCAGGGACTATGGACCCACACTGCACGCTGAATTTAGCCCGGGCGTCCAGGCCTATACTGCGTGCATAGTCCAGCAAGAGTCTTGGGGCCGCCGAGCCTGTGTGCACAGCTCAGAAAGTATCTCTGGGCCTAATCCGCCCGGCAAGTCCAGCTAGGGCCTCTGGGCTGAATCTGCGTGCTGACCTCAGCCTGCGTCAGCGCCCAAAAACTGCCCTCTGAGGAGAGCTAATGTCTTGAGCAGAACTGCTCGTTGATGTGCGCTAGCGCCTCTGGTGGGACTGAGCGCTCCACCCAGCCTGCTTCACAGAAGGTGAACTGGCTGTGCTGAGAAGCCGCCTAGGGTAGAACTGAGCGCCCAGCCTGCGTCACAGTGGGTGAACTGCGGATGCGCTGAGGTGGTGCCTTCAGTGGACCTGAGTGCTCCGCCCAGCCTGCGTCACAGCAGGTAAACTGCGGCTGCGCGGAGAAGGGCCTAGGGTGGAACTGAGCGCTCCGCCCAGCCTGCGTCACAGCAGGGGAGCCATGGCTCCACTAAGCTGTTGCCTTGGGCAGAATTGCCCGCTGCACTGAGTCAGTGTCTCCTGCGCCCTGAGCTGTACCCGGGACTCTGGGGCTGAACTGTCCGCTGTGTCCAGCTTGGGTCACAAAGCACCACGCGACCCAAATCCTGTCCAGTGTCCCCTCTCCCGCAGCAACTCCCACCAGCCACCACACTAACCGCCTCCACTGGATGGCTCTGAGCTGCAAACCTCAGTTGCTGCTGCTGGTGTTGCTGACGCCGCCCGTGCCGCTGCTGCTCTGATCCGAGAAAATCCGCACTCCTCCCGTGTGTAGGGGCATGCAGGTCCTCCACACCCTGGTCCATCCGAACCGTGGAGCACTCCTGCTGCCGTGGTGTCGAGATCCTGGTGTTCCTGGCTCAGAAATCTGTGCAATTCCCCGAACTGTTCACTGGAGCTTCCAAACACGGTCCACACTGCTTGCCGCCATCTTGGATTCCGGCCTGTAAGTTTAATTTGATAGCTGTTACTTCTTCCCCATGATATAAATTCCTTCATTGCATCATTGGTTATATCATACCATGCTGGGTATTATTGTGGTTAGTAGTCTTTGCAGCTATGCAGAGCTATGAATTGCTTTTCTCTCTTGGCAGCTTGCATAGATACTATAAGAGCTACTGCTAGCTTTTCTGTTTGGATGGAAGGGTGTCCTGGGACTCAGGAGCCCAGGAACCACAGAACTCTAAGATGAGAGGGTATCCCAATAGAAGGGAATCCTGAGACATGGGGGCCCAAGAACCTCACAGCTGTGAGGTAGGACAGTGTCCCACTGGAAGGGCATCCTGAGACATGAGGACCCAGGAAACATACAGTCTGAGGTGCGATAGTGTGACTATGGAAGAGTATCCTAGACATGGGAGCCCAGGAACCCCACAGATCTAGAGGAAGCCTCCTCAGAAGAGGCATTGCAGGTCCCAAGAGAGGGTTTCCTTAGTCCTACCTGAGCTGAGGAGCTCAGGGGCCTTAGACTGGCTCCTTCTTTTTAAATTTTATTTTATTAATTTATTCATACTACATCTCAATGGTTATCCCATCCCTTGTATCCTCCAATTCTTCCCTCCCTCCCATTTTCCCCCTTACTCCCCTCCACTATGACTGTGCCTGAGGGGGTATTAAGTCTCTTCTTGGTAGCCTGCTATCCTTCCTCTGAGTGCCACCAGATCTCCCCATTCAGGGGACGTGGTCGAATATGAGGCACCAGAGTACATGTGAAAGTCAGACCCTACTCTCCACTCAACTGTGGCGACTGTCCTGTCCATTGGCTAGATCTGAGTAGGGGTTTGAAGTTTATGGCCTGTATTGTCCTCGGCTGGTGCCATAATTTGAGCTGGACCCCTGGGCCCAAATCTGTCTATCATAATTTTCTTCTTGTAGGTTTCTAGGATCCCCTGGATCCTTCAACTTTTCCATTCTCCCTGTAAGACTGGCTCCTTCTTTACTTCTTCATTTCTGGGTTTCTTTAGAGGAAAGATTCACATTAAAAGAGAGGAGGGACAAATCTATGAGCCATGGCCTCTGCTCCCAGAAGACAGCAGTTACCTGAGCAGACACAGATTTTATATAGGATTTATTTTAGGGGCAGAGCTTTCTAGGGCAGAAATTTCCAGAGTGCAGACTGGTGGAATTTCAAGTCCTGAGCTTTGGGGAGCTTAGGAATTGGCAAGTTTCCTCTTCAGGGATTGGTGAGTTTTTGTTTGGACTTTTTACCTAACATCAATACAATCTGGGAAAGGTCCCACTGAGGGGCTGGAGATGGCCTCTGTGTCAGAGGCTCCAAATGCCGTTATGGCAGTTAGAGAGATGTGGAGGAGCGGTCTGTTAACTCATGCCTCAAGGGGTCTTCTCAGACTTGAACTCTACGCTAAACAAAACAACATTCCTTAACTTAACTATGAATTTATACTAAGGAGTCAGACTCCTGTTCCTGGTCTCTGGCTGACAATACCAGAGGTATGAAGCTCTCTGCTTAGGGGGAACAGCTAGTTTATACTTTGTTGCCAAAGGGATGTCAGAGTTCAAAGACTAATTTTAGTTGGACATGCCTCAATCTCCCTGAGTTCCCTATCGGCAGCAGCCATAACTGAAGCCTTCAGCTTCTCAGTTTCTCCAGGTGTCTGATCTAAGGTCCCTTGGCTGTGGAGATTTGGCCTCAGCTGCCCTGGAGTCTTGAGGTGTTGCTGTTTGGAGGTGTAGAGAAGCCAGCAGTACAGCCTGAAGATCTGAGCACCCCTTTCAGGGACCACAGGGGATGCCACCCCAGGGGAGCTGAAGAGCTGAAGAGTGGGAGCCCAGTGAAAGATATAAGGGGATCCCAGAGGCAAAACTTGAAGCAGCTGGGTCTGAGTGCTGAAGCTTCTGGGAGCTGGGCATCTTCCTGCAAAATATCCAAAGTTTACACAAAATTCAAAGTTTACAAAGGAAGTGCAAGGTATGGAATGCTTTCCCTGCTGCTTGAGTTAGTGTGAACAGCCAACAGCTAGTCCTTAGGAAGAAGGCTTCCAAGTCAGTTACAGCACAGTTTGTGCAAGTCTTGTTTACAGTGTGTGATATCTTCAACAGTACAGTATTACCTTCCAGTTCTGAAAGGCAGCCACGAGCAATGACAGTAGCCTATATTGTTTGGTGAGTGTCTTGGATTTTTCTGATCTACAACTCCAAGAGACGTTTCCCATGCCTGATTCTAGAAAACATACAAATGATGAGAACACAAGAAATACCACCAATTGAGAAACTACAATTGCTCTACATGTGCATACATGTTGTGATTGATTGCTTGCCTCTCAAATCAATATTGTCCTATGAGCAAATTCTTATGTATATAAAATGACCTTGTTACCAAGAAGAGACTTGATACCCTATGAGCATATACAGGGGGAGGTAATCCCCCTCAGGAACAATCATAGGGGAGGGGAAAAAGGGGAAAATGGGAGGGAGGGAAGAATGGGAGGATACATGGGTTGGGGTAACCATTGAGATGTAACAAGAATAAATTAATAAAAAAAAATGACCTTGTATGAACCTTGCCTCCCAGCTTATTCCTGATTGGATAATAAATGTTGCTAACAACCTATAATTGGAGAGTAGGAGAGAGAGAGAGAGAGAGAGAGAGAGAGAGAGAGAGAGAGAGAGAGAGAGTGAAAGAGAGAAGGGAAGGTGTGGCTTCCTGGGAGAAAGAGAGAGAAAATCTGGGAAGAAGAATGATGAAAGCCCTTTCACCTAGAGACAGAAGAGATGGGCTTGACTATAGGCCTGAAACTTATAGCTAGCTACATGGCTGGATAAGGCTAAGTGGACAGATTGAATTAGATGATCTAGTTGAGAGTCTGTCCAAATAAGGCCTAAGCTTTGAAGTATTAAAAGGTTTTGGGGTTTTGGTGTCTTCATTTATATGGCCTAAAGACCACCCTAGGTCTTAGGCCTTTTACCAGGAGACATAAGCTCCTGGTCTTCTATACATGGCTATATCATTAGCTCTATCATCTATCTATCTATCTATCTATCTATCTATCTATCTATGACATATAATTAGGTGATATAATTAGTGATATCATGTGTATTTAGAGCAGTACATATATACAGAGTATGACTATGAAAATTAAAATATTCACTTTCTAGTTTTATAATATAACCCTGAAGATTTCTGGGAATTATAAACTTATTTTCTTGATGGTGATTAAAATTCTACTCCAACATTGTATATATACTATTCTAGATATTTACATAGGAACTACAATACTGAGTCATTATCCAGATGTTTCCAAAAAATGCCCCAGATGGTAGACACTGTGTTTGAAACATCTAATTTGGGAAATTTTACAGAATTAGTATTAAGCTGAAGCTTCTATATAACAAATTAAAAACAAAGGAGAGTTTTGTTTTAGTTTCCATAACCTATCTCTTTTCCTTACTTTCTATTTCTTTGATAAAACACTTTTTAATTATAAATATAATATAAGTGCATCATTTTCACTTCCTTTTCTTTCCTCCAATTCCTCCTATACAGCCTCTATCCAACACTTAGTCAGATTCATTACCTGTTTTGCTTTAATTGTTGTTACATATATTTGTGTGTGATCATAAACATAAAAATACAAGCTCTGAAGTCTGTATAATATTATCTGTGTACATACATTTTCAGGGATGACCTTTTGTATTGGATAATCAACTTCTGTCTTCCAATTCCTCCTATGTAACACCTACCCAACACTTAGTTTCCCTGGGGAGGACTATCTCTCTCACTCTCAGCTTTTGTTAGTTGTCTGTAGTTCTTTGTGGAGGTTGAGGCCTCATGACCTTTCCTTGTCCAGTTAGCATCCTATTGATGTCTTCCTAGCTCAGGTGATGCTTAGTCAGTCTTCATGTTGCTGAGACTTCATGGATGTAGCTTCTGTAACACAATCTCACAGCAAACTTCCTCTTTCTCTGTCTTTTACAATCTTTGCCTCTTCTTCCATGATGATTTCCCAGCCTTAGGTACAGGAGTTACATGGTAGATGTTGCAATTGTGAAAGGACTCCACAGCCCTACATTTGATCATTTGTGTTTCTGTAATGGTCTCTGTCTATTCCAAAAAGAAATTTTCTTGGTGAAGGGTGAGATATGTATTTATAATGTAGTTAGGGATTAATCTGGTTTTGTAATGTGGCAGTTGTACATTCTCCAAGATTCATAACTTTAGTAGTCCTGGGTAACTGGCAAGGCTTCTAGTACCAGGCATGGTTTCTTTCTTTTTGAGTAGTCCTTCAGTCCAACTAGAGAGGTGTTGTTCACTAGCAAGTTGCTCATGCCATTATTTAACTCTTAGAATTACCATGCTATGCTGGTTCTTGTTGTATCTCATAGGTATCATAGCTACAACGATTGATTGCTTCCCTCATTTGGGAAGGTGCATGTTACCTTCTGGTACCATGAGTGCTAGTCTTCAGAGGGGAGGCTTCAGGTTAGATCTAGCTCAGGTTCTTTCTTGTTCTCATGTCCAAAGCATATGGTATCTTCAGCACTAGGGACTTACATGTTCATTGTTTCTCTATTATGATTTACTTTTAGTCATGAAATATATTTTTAAGAAGACAAATATATGTCTTCCCATATTTACAGTGCTTATTACCTTTTGAAAGATTTTTTTTAATGGAGAAGTCCCTTGCAGTAAGTAGAAGTTCTCTCACTAAGGGTCACTAAGGCAGTATGATAATTCATAGCTGGCCTGAGGAAAATGTATAGGATAAGTAAGAAGAAATTTTAATATTCTTGATAATAAAAATGGACAACAATGAGCCACACAGTTACTGTCCCTGAAAGAACAAATGAAATAGAAATATAATATATGATTTCAAGGATTTGTATATCTGAATAAAAACAGAGTAACTCCAATGCCAGCCACAGTCAAGCCAACCTATCAAATTTCAGATATGAAGAAAGAACAATATCCATTTAGACTGTTAAGTACAGAAATTAAGTCAGATAATGCAGTACATCTATTTCACCATAGGCTCCAATCCAGCAATTTATCTACTCCAGGAGATACTAAGTCAGCATCAACACATGTACTAAGGAAATGAACTTCTCTTGGGATAGTCACATCAAGCAAGTTTTTATTTAAATATAAAATGTCAACCTGAAAATGCTGTCCTATGACAAAGCCCACTGCATACTCACTTCCACAAATCTATCTACTAGAAATGATAAAATCTATTCTTTGTTACTCCTCCAAAGATGGGGTTTATTAGGACAGGGGCTCTGTGACTATGGGAGTGGTTCTCAGGCCTAGAAAGCATTAAAATGGTACAAACCAGAGACAGAATGCTGGAGACCTAAGGGGAAGGAGGCATCCATTTAAAACTTAGAAGCTTTTTTTAAAGAGTGACAGCTTAAAGTATAAGAGATATAGCTGGTGTGGACAGTATAATAGGAGAAGGCACATAGGAGAATACCAGAGAAATCCCCCAATCTTTTAAAAATGAATATATCTAAATATAGACCTGAGATAGAGAACTGTGATTATGAGTCTATTTATAGTAGCAGAGCTGAATTTAAATGTCACACCATGAACAGTGTAATAATAAAAATAGTAATGACAGAGGGGAGAGTGTGGGAAGGAGTCAGTGATGTGGTGTCAGGATTAACATTGGTTGGTCTTCATAGCACAGGCTGAGACACTGACTTACTAATGTAGGTGCTATTGAATGATAATGACCACAAGTTTAAAATGTTTAAAGTTCTTTACTTTTGGAAGGATCATTAAAATCCTTGCACCCTATATTGAATTAACTTTTATCTGAAAGTGATAAATTTCTTTAATTACTTTTGTTGTTGTTGTTGCTCTTAAGGTAAAGTAAAATTTGAATCTTTGTAAAATCAAATTTATAAACAATAATATTTTTCATACGTATTATGTTTACTGCTGTGGAGGTGGTTGGACTTGGGAGAGTGGAGCCTAAAACCTGAAGTGGACTAAAGTCTCATGCAATAGCCAACTTTTTACAAAACATTGGTCAGTTTATACTCTGAAGATTAAGAAAAATTCCTTAGTAGTGTGAATTCATTTACAAAGACAAGCCACATGTGGGAAAATTGATTTTTCTATAAAGCCATATAAAACAAATAGCAATGACCTGCTGTAAAGAGAAGTCTAAGGTGAACTCACCTCCATCACCTGCCAGGAGCACATTCCAAGAACAATTTGTGTTTTTTAAGAAACTGAGGTCAGAAGAGTCTTGTCTTGTTTTCTTGGAGTTTTCTCACAAGCACTCTGAATACTCTTCCTATGAATTTATTCCTGGGCTGTATTCTGAGGGTAGTATGCATATATACATATATACACATATACATATATATACATATATACACATATATACACATACACATATATACACATATATACATATATATACACAAAGGTATACACATATAAATATATGCATATATACATACATATACATATGTACATAAGTACATATACACACACATATATATATACATATATACAAATACACACATACACAATTATTCATACATCTTTCTGTTTTGTGTGCATATAAGTATCACCCAAAACTAAGACGATAGTTGTAGATGGTGGAATTTCAGGTGGTTTCTTGCTCTCTTCTGACATGTTTTTTCCTTGATTATTAGAGTGTTCGAATTAAGCACACAGTGTCTTGACTAAATTATTGTATATCTTAGTTTAAAGACACTTCTCTGAATTTCAGTGCCTTACAACGAAAGTGTTTAGTCCATTCAGGTCTTAAATTCCTCAGGAGTCAGGTGTAGCCACACTGCATCATCAGGACATGTCACTCTGTAAATCTGGCTTTCATCGCTATGTCAGACATTATAGGGAATGGCTATGCAATCACAAGCAAGCCTGCTAGTATTGAGAGTGTCAACTGTCCTTGGAGGTGCACTGACAAATGTTAATATTAAAAGAGATTATCACAAATACAAAGTCATTTCATTTTAAAGAGAATTCACAATTTTCATGCATATTTTTCTTACTCAGATTTTCATTTTAATTTATTATAATTGATACAGATTACCTCCTGATTGGTATCCCCTCGCCTGTATCCGCCAACTGCCAGCTTCCCTCTGTCATCCATCCTGTTACCTTCCTCTAGACCTATGACAGAAGAGAACCTCCTCCTCTGCCATATGACCACAGCCTATCCGGTCTCATGCAGACAGTCTGCTTCCCCTTCCTCTGTGTGCCTACCAGACCTTTCCCCTAAGGGGAAGTGATCAAATTGGGGGTAACAGAAGTCATGTCAGAGGCAGTCCCACCCTCATCATTACTTTGGAGAATGAGCTATCCATTGGATATATCTGAACAGGTGGTATAGGTTTACTGAGTGCATAGTACTTAGTTGGTGCAACCATTTTTACAAGCTCCCCTGTGTCCAGATCTGCCAGCCTTGAAGGTCTCCTTGTGGGGTTCCTGAGCCTCTGGGTCCTTCTGTTTCCCTGCTCTTCCTTACCACATTCAGCACTCTACCCAGAGTCCAGCATCTGTCCGTATCCCCTGCTTTGTGGAATATCTCAGAGGACATCTATTTTTGGCTAATATCACTTATAAGTGATTGTATACCATGCATGACTTTCTAGGTCTGGGTTACCTCACTTAGGATGATCAACTCAAGTTTCACTCATTTGCCTGCAAATTTCAAGATTTCCTTGTTTTTAATAGCTGAATAGTATTCCATTGTATAAATGTCACAGTTTCTTTATCCATTCCTCAGTTGCGGGAAATGTAGGTGGGTATTCCGTATTCTGGGTATTACCAATAAAACTGCTATGAACATACTCAAACAAATGTCCTTGTTGTATGGTGGAGCATCTTTCAGGTATATGCCCAAGAGTGGTATAGCTGGGTCTTGAGATAGCAGTAGTTGCAATTTTCTGAGAAAACACCAGATTGATGTCCAAAGTGGTTGTACAAGTTTGTACTCCCACCAGCTGTTTCCCTTTCTCCAAATCTTCATGAGTATGTGGTGGTCACTTTAATTTTTTATCTTAGCTATTCTGGTAGGTTTTTTTTATTATTATTTTACTACTTTCTTTTTTAGTTCAAAAATTTTTTTAAAATAAATTCATTCATATTACATCTCAATAGTTATCCCATCCATAGTATCCTCCCATTCTTCCCTCCCTCCCACTTTCCCCTTAATCCCCTCCATTATGACTGTGACTGAGGGGGACCTCCTCCTCCTGTATATGATCATAGGGTATCAAGTCTCTTCTTGGTAGCCTGCTATCCTTCCTCTGAGTGCAACCAGGCTTCCCCATCCAGGGGATGTGGTCAAATATGGGGCACCAGAGTTCGTGTGAAAGTCAGACCCCACTCTCCACTCAACTGTGAAGAAAGTCTTGTCCCTTCGCTACATCTGGGTCAGGGTTCAATGTTTACTGCAAGCATAGTCCTTGGCTGATGCCATAGTTTGAGGTGGAACTGTGGGCCCAGATTCACTTGTCATAATGTTCTTCTTGTATTTCTATTTCCCCATTCTCCCATGCTTCTCTCACTTAAAGTCCCAATAGGATGTCCTCCCCTTTGTCCCACTTTCCTGATAAGTTAAGACTTTCTTGGGACATGCTCTTTGGGCTAGTGTCCAGATATAAGTGAATATATACATTTGACTTTTTCTGCTTCTGTGTTAACTCACTCATTATGATCATTTTTAGTTCAATTCATTTGTCTACAAATTTCAGAAATTCCTTGTTTTTAATAGTGGAGTAGTATTCCATAGTGTAAATGTACCAAAGTTTCTTTATCTAATCTTCTACTGAGGACACTTATGCTCTTTCCATGTTCTGGCTTTTATGAATAAGGCCACTATGAACATGGTAAAGCTTATGTCCCTGTTGTGTGCTGGAGCATCTTCTGGGTATATTCCAAGGAGTGAAATAGCTGGGTCGTGAGGAAGTCATATTCCCATTTTGCTAAGATAGTGCCAGATAGGTTTCCAAAGTGATTGTGCTAGTTTGCATTTCCACCAGCAATGAAGGAGTGTTCCTCTTTGTCCAAGTCCTCACCAGCATTTGTTGTCGCTTGAATTTTTGATCTTAGCCTTGTATCCCCGATCTCTCCAACATTTTAAACATGAATGGTGTTGGATTTTTTTCAAATGCTTTTTCTGCATCTAAGGAGATGGTCTTGTGGTTTTCTTCTTTTAGTTTGTTTATATGGTGGATTTCATTGATAGATTTCCATATATTAAACCATTCCTGCATCCCTGGAGTGAAACCTACCTGGTCAAGGTGAATGGTATCTTTGATATGTTCTTGTATTCATTTTGTGAGTATTTTATCGAGTATCTTTGTCTATGTCCATAAGAGAAATTGGTCTGAAGTTCTATTTTTTTGTTGGGTCTTTGTGAAGTTTAGGTATCAATGTGACTGTGGCATCATAGAAAGAATTTGGTAATATTCCATCCATTTCTGTCTTTTGGAGTAGCTTGAAGAGTATTGCTCCTCTTTGAAGGTCTGGTAGAATTCTGTGCTGAAACCATCTGGCCCTAGGCTTTTTTTTGGTTGGGAGACTATCAACGATTGCTTCTATTTCTAAAGGCGAAATAGGGCTATTTAATTTGTTTATCTGATCTTGATTCAATTTTGACAAGTAGAATCGATCAAGAAATTGTTCATTTCCCTTAGATATTCAAATTTTGTGATATATATATATATATATGCCTTTATAGTAGGATCTTATGATTCTTTGTATTTCTTCAGTGTCTGTTGTTATGTCTCTCTTTTCATTTATGATTTTGTTAATTTGGATAGTGTCTCTCTGCCTTTTACTTAGTTTGGCTAACGGTTTTTCTATCTTGTTGATTTTCTCAAAAAAAAAAAAAAGCTCCTGATTTTGTTGATTCTTTCAATGTACTTTTTGTTTCTAATTTATTGATTTCAGCCCTAGGTTTGATTATTCCCAGATGTCTACTCCTCTTGCATGTTTCTGTTTCTTTTTTCCTAGGGCTTCCAGATGTGTTATTAAGTTGCTTATGTGGGAAGTTTCCACTTTCTTTTTAAAGTCACTTAGTGCTATGAATTTTCTTCTTAGCACCGCTTTCAATGTGTCCCACAAATTTGGGTATGTTGTTCCTTCATTTTCATTTAAATTCAAGAAGTCTTTTATTTCTTCCCTGACCCATGTGTCATTATTTAGAAAGTTGTTTAGTTTCCACGTGTCAGTAGCCTTGTTGTTCTTTCTGTTGTTAAAGTCCAGCCTTAAGCCATGGTGATCTGATAAGATACAAGGAATTATTTCAATCCTTTTCTATCTGTTGAGGCTTGCTTTGTGACCTGCTATGTGATTAATTTTGGAGAAGGTTCCATGGGGTGCTGAGAAGAAAGTATAGTCGTTTGTGTTTGGGTGGAAAGTTCTGTAAACCTCTGTTAGATCCATTTGGTTAGTGATGCTATTTCTTGGCTTAGTTTCTATTTCAATGACCTATCCTTCAGGAAAGTGGGGTATTGAAATCTCCCACTCTTAGTGTGTGGGGATCAATGAGTGGTTTAAGCTTTGTTAATAGTTCTTTTACAAATGTGGGTGCCCTTGTATTTGGAGCATAGATGTCCAGAATTGTGATGTCATCTTGGTTGCTTTTACCCTTGAGTATGAAGTTTCCCTCCTTGTCCTTTTTGATTAATTTTGGTTGAAAGTCTATTTTATTAGATATTAGAATGTCACCCCAGGTTGCTTCTTGTGACCGTTAGGTTGGAATAATTTTTCCCAGCCTTTTACTCTGAGGTAATGTCTGTTTTTGTGGGTGAAATTTGTTTCTTGGCTGCAGAAAATGTAGGTGTTGTTTATCCATCCACTCAGTTAGTCTGTGCCTTTTTATTGGAGAGTTGAGACCATTGATATTGAGAGATATTAACGACCAATGCTTAATTTTTATGTTGGTTCCAGTCGAGCGTTTGTGAGTTTGTGATTTTGCGATGGTGTAGTTATCAATTTCTTGTGTAGTTTTGGTTGTAACTCATCCCTGTGTGGTGGAGTTTTCCTTCTAGTAATTTCCATAAAGCTGGATTTGTGGATAGGTACTGTTTGACTTTGTTTCTCTCATGTTTTCTCCATCAATGGTAATTGATAGTTTCACTGGGTATAGTAGTCTAGCCTGGCATTTGTGGTCTCTTAGGGTTTGCAGGACCTCTGTCCAGACCCTTCTGGTTTTCATGGTCTCAGCTGAGAAGTCAGGTGTAATTCTGATAGATTTGCCATCGTGTGTTACTCTGCCTTTTTCTCTTGCCACTTTTAATACTTTTTCTTTGTTCTGTATATTTTGTGTTTTTATTATTACGTGACAGGAAGATTTTCTTTTCTGGTCTAGTCTATTTGATGTTCTGTTGGCCTCTTGTATGTTCATATGCATCTTCTTCTTCAGATTGGGAAATTTTTCTTCTATAATTTTGTTGAAGATATTTTCTGGGCCATAGAGTCAGGTCTTCTCTTTCCTCAATGCCTATTATTCTCATGTTTCTTCATTTCATGGTATCCTTGATTTCTTGGATGTTCTGTGTCAGGAGCTTTTCCAATTTAGCATTTTCTTTGATGGTTGTTTTGAATTCTACAATTGTATTTTCAAGTCCTGAAATTCGTTCCTCCATTTCTTGGATTCTGTTAAAGAAGGTCATCTCTTTGCTGATTGCTTTCTTTTCTAAGACTTCTCGGTTGAGTTTTCTTCTGTGTGTTCCTTTATCATAGATTCCATTTTCATCCTCAGATCTTGAAGTGTTTTATTGACTTCCTTCATATGTCTGTTTGTATTTTCCTGAAATTCTTCCAGTGCCTCTCTATATGTCTCTTTTATGTCTTCAACCTGCTTGGTTGCATCTTCCTGCAGTTGTTTACAGATTTCATACATTTCTTCCATTATCATCTTCCTTACTAAGAACTTTAGGTTGTTTTCGTGTATTTCAATTGTGTTTGGGTCCTCAGGGTTGGTTTCTTTGGGGTAGCTTGGATCTGGAGATGCTGAGCTGATCTGGATTTGCTGTTTGCATTCTTATGCTGTCCTTTAGTCATGTTGCTGTTTCTGTTGATGGTATGTGGCTTCTGGTGTCCTTCACTAGTTGTTGAGAGTGGATATTTGGTGAATGATTATAGGTCACATGCTCTTGCCTGTGGGGATCAGAGATTTTTTCCCTAGAACAGGCAGGTGACCTAGTTTCCACTCCTGGAGACTTTGCTCTACACCTTAGGCTCCAGGTTGGGTCAGCAGAAGGAGGCTTCTGGCTGGTCCCTTTCACATTAGTTTTGCAATTCAGGCCAGCTGTTATGGGGTCTCAGATTGAGGCTGGTAAGCTCTGCCTGGGCAAGTTGCTCCCAGTTGCCTGTGCTTCCCAAGGACCTGTAGTCCAGACTTCACCTGGCTCAGCCCCACTGAGCTATGGGCGCCTTTTTGACCAGTGTATAGACACCTCAGGGGTGTGCAGCCACTCCTGAGAGTGTAGGAGATCTTGCTAGAGCTGTCTGAATTGCCCAAGCTGAGTTCTAACTGCTCAAAATTGAAGGCTCAATACCCTGCATTCAGCTCCTACTTGGGCTGTTCCACCCCATGGGTTGCGCATGCTTTCTCTGAGCTAGGTGGCCCCAGCTCCATGGGAGATCCTGCCAGGACTGTGTGAGGTGCCCAAGCTTATATCTCACTTTCGGATCTGCAGGCTTTTTCCCCTGTGCTCTGTTCCAATGTGGGCTACCTGCTGCTCTCTCTGAGGTAGGTGGACCAAAGCCGCTCAGTACCCTGCATTCAGTTCCAACTTGGCCATTCTGCCCCATGGGTTGTGTGCGCGCTCTCTCTCTGAGCTATGTGGACCCAGTTGCCTGTGGGGTTCTTTCACATTTGCATAGGGTGGGTGGATGGGGACAAGGTCAGCTTGCTCTGTTTTCCTGTGACTTTCACAAGCAAGACACTCTGGTATTGACCCACACACTGAATTTGGGCTTTATCTGCCAGCTGCAGTCTGCAGGTGAGTTCTGTTAGAGCGTCTGGAGGTTCTAGGTTCAGGACCTCCGTGGTGTGTTACTTGACCCTGGGTCAGGCTCACAGGTGATCTGCACTGTATAGGACCCCACTCACCTCAAGTTCTCTGGATTTAGCAGTCTGTGGCTCCATTCAAGTCCCTGGTCTCTCTGCAGTTGATCGGATACAGTGCTTTCTGGGTGCCACCATTTTGGAATCTATTCTGGTAGGTTTAAGAAGGAATCTCAGAGTCATTTTCATTTGCATTTCCCTGATAACTAAAGATGTTGGGTATTTTTTAGGTTTTTTTTTTTTTTTTTGCCATTTGACATGTTTCTCTCTTGAGAATTCTCTGTTTATCTCTCTACACCATTACTTACTTGGATTATTTAGTTTGGTGGTACTTAATTTCATGTTCTTTATATAATTTTGATATTAGCTCTTTGTCAGATGTAGGGTTGGTAGAGATCTTCTCCCAGTCTGTAGGCTGTCATTTTGCTCTGTTGATAATGTTCTTTAACTTACAGAAGTTTTTCAGTTTCATGAAGTGTCACTTACTAATTGTTGATTTTAGAGCCTGAGCTATTCAGAAAATTGTCTAATATAACAATAAGTTTAAGCTTCTTCCCTACTTTTCCTTCTAACAGATTTAGTGTGTCTGGTTTTATGTTGAGGTCTTAAATACCACTTAGACTTTAGTTTTGTGCAGGGTGATAAATATGTATCTAAAAAGCCATATGATCATCTCCTTAATGCCAAAAAAGCATTAAACAAAATCCAATACTCATTCATGCTTAAAGTCTTGGAGAAATCAGGGATACAAGGCACATATCTAAACATAATAAAGTCTATATACAGAAAGGCAATAGCCAACATCAAATTAAATGGAGAGAAATGAAAATAAATTCCACTACAATCAGAGACTACACAAGGATGCCCATTCTCTCCATATCTCGTTAATATAGTACTTGAAGTTATAGCTATATATATAAGACAACCAAAGGAGAACAAGGGGATCCACATCAGAAAGGAGGAAGTCAAGTATCACTGTTCACATATGCTGTGATAGTACACATAAGCGACCCCTAAAATTTCATGCAAGAACTCCTACAGCTGATGAACACCTTCAGTGAAGTTTCCAGATACAAGATTAATTTAAAAAGTCAGTATCCCTCTTATATACAAATATAAAAATGGCTGAGAAAAAATTAGGGAAACAACACCCTTCACAGTAGCCACAAATAATATCAAGTATCTTGGCATGACTCTAACCAAGCAAATGAAAGGCTTGTATGAAAAAACTTCAAGTCTCTGAAGAAAGAAATTGAAGAAAATATTAGAAGATGGAAAGATGCTCATGGATCGAGATCAACATAGTAAAAATTGCCATCTTACCAAAAACAATCTATAGATTCAATGGAATTCCTAGCAAAGTAGTTATACAATTCTTTATCAACTGTTAAAGATCAATTCTCAATGTTATATGGAAAAACAAGCAAAAAAAAAAACATAATAGCTAAAACAGTCTTGCACAGTAAAAAGTCTTTTGGAGGAATATTCATCCCTGATCTCAAGCTCTACTATAGAACAACAGTAATAAAACCAGCATAGTACTGGCATAAAGATAGGCTGGCTGATCAGTAGAATAGAATTAAAGACCCAGAAATAAAGCCACACACCTATAAACACATGGTTTTTGACAAATCAGCCAAATCTGCACAATGGAAAAAATATAGCATCTTCAGCAAGTGGTGCTGGTCTAAATGGTTGTCTACATGTGGAAGAATGCAAATAAATCCATACTTACTCAGTTATTCTAAGGGAAGAATTAATTATTGACTTACCATGATGTGAAAAATCATAGGCACAGTGCCTTTGCTCCTCACTTCCACACTGAGGAACTCAGAGCAGCATTTTTTCATGTTGCACACTTGCTTTAAGACAATGTCCACTGGATTGGGAGGCCTGGTGGCACTCAGAGGAAGGATAGCAGACTACCAAGAAGAGACTTGATACCCTATGAGCATATATAGGGGGAGCAGGCCCCCATCAATCACAGTCATAGGGGATGGGAGTAGGGGGAGAGCAGGAAGGAGGGAGGAATGAATTAATAAAAAATCTGAAAAAAATTAAATTGACTCACCATAACATTAAAAAATACATATTAAGTCAGTATGACCTTATATATTATCCTGGCTCCTTCTTCCTGTTCTTTTCCATTTTTCTTGCTAAATAAAAATAGCTATTAGAAATTCACAAAGCGAATATGACCTTAGAATTAATATAAATCTAAAATATCAGTCAACATATAATATGTGCTAAGCTAGAATTGTTATTAAAGTAATCCAAAACAAATTTCAATTGCTTTCTACCCTTTTTATTATGATTTACTTTTTTGAAATTATTAATAGTTACATTATTTCTACGTCTTCATTTCCTTTCTACAATCCTGTGTATACAGCCCTCATGCTCTCTCCCAATCCCATTGTCTTTTTCTCTTTAGCTGTTCACACACACACACACACACACACACACACACACACACACACACACACGCACACACATACACACACACAGACAAATACAAATGCACACACAAAACCTTTTAAACAAGAACTTTTAAAGAAGATAATGTTAGTGCCAGTGGCATGTAAGCTGTTGTAACTGTCTCAGAAAGTATCTTGATAATGCCTTTGGCACATTAATGATTATATCTTTTGATTCAAGGGTCTATAGCAAGTAGGGTAATTGCAATGTGTTTTACAAACTACCTAAAAATGCAAGAATAAGGATATTAAGTTTGGTAATTTGTATAGTGACAACTTAAATGTAGAGTAAAATCTAGAAACAATCTAACGTAATGTCTTTTGGGATTAACTATGCAATGACAGATTTTGAAATACATCGATTTTGAAAATACATGAAGGTTGCTGAGCTGGCTCAGTGTATAAAAGACATACTGAGAAACCAATGATTTGAAGTTGATACCCAGGACCAACATGGTAGGAGAGAAACAATTCTTCCATGTCATCCTCTTGCTTCCACATGAGCACTGTGGCATGCCCAGCCTTCCTCCAATAAATAAACATCAACAACTTCACATATAGCTTGTATATGCAAACATACACGGGTTCTGTAATATACACAAATAATGCATGTATACCATGAGGCTTGTAATGGTGTATAAGGGAAATAATGTGTGTGTATCTTTATATATATGCTTATGAAATACTGGTGATAACAGTTATATTTTAGAAAAAGAAGACATTTCTTTTTGATATTTACATATTTCTGAATTTTAAGGTGTCCTTTACAATTTTTTTAAATTAGAAATTTTGGAAGATCCAAGATGGCGACGAGCAGTGTGGACCATGTTTGGAAGCTCCAGTGAACAATTCAGGGAACTGCACAGATTTCTGAGCCAGGAACACCAAGGTCCCCACACCATGGCAGCAGGAGTGCTCCATGGTTCGGAGGGACCAGGGTGTGGAGGACCTGTGTGCCCCTGCACACAGGAGGAGCGTGGATTTTCTCGGAGTGGAGCAGCAGCGGCAGAGGCAGCAGCCGCAGTAGCGACTCCAGCGGCACGAGTGTCAGCAGCGGCAGTGGCTGAGGTTTGCATCACAGAGCCTTCCGGTGAAGGCGATTGGTGTGGTGGCCGGTGGGAGTTGATGTGGGAGAGGGGACTCGGGACAGGATTTGGGTTGCATGATGCCTTGAGACCCAAACTGTACTTGGTGGACAGTTCAGCCCCAGAGTCCCAGGTTCAGCTCAGTGCACAGTGCAATGGAGATGCTGGCTCAGTGCAGCAAGCAATTCTACCCCAGGCAATAGATCAGCTCAACCACAGCTCCCCTGCTGTGACTCAGGCTAGGCAGAGCACTCAGTTCCACCTGAGGCGCTAGCTCAGAGCAGCCGCAGTTCTCCTGCTGTGACGCAGTCTGGGCGGAGGGTTCAGTTCCACCAGAGGCGCTATCTCACCTCAGTGAGCAGTTCTGCCCGAGACAATAGCTCAGCTCAGCGGGCAGTTCTGGGGCACGAACGCAGGCTGAGGTCAGCATGCAGATTCAGCCCAGAGGCCCTAGCTGAACTTGCCAGGCATCTTAACGACACAACTGGGAGCCCTAGAAAAAAAAAAGAAGCAGAAATACCCAAAATGAGTAGACGTCTGGAAATAATCAAACCCAGGGCTGAAATTAACAAATTAGAAACTAAGAAAACAATCCAAAGAATCAACAAAAGCAAGAGCTGGTTCTTTGAGAAAATCAACAAAATAGACAGACCGTTAGCCAAACTAACTAAAAGGCAGAGAGACAGTACTGAAATCAACAAAATCAGAAAAAAAAGGGAGACATAACAACAGACACTGAAGAAATACAAAGAATCATAAGATCCTACTTTGAAGGCATATATGTCACAAAATTTGAAAATCTAAGGGAAACGGATGATTTTCTTGATCAATTTCACTTGCCAAAGGTGAGTGAAGAACAGATAAACAAGCTACATAGTCCCATTTCCCCTACGGAAATAGAAGCAATCATTGATAGTCTCACAACCAAAAAAAAAAAAAAAAAAAAAAAAACCCAGGGACAGGTGGTTTCAGTGCAGAATTCTACCAGACCTTCAAAGGCGATCTAATACCGATACTCTTCAAGCTACTCCAGAAGATAGAAATGGATGGTACATTACCAAATTAATTCTATGAGGCCATAGTCACATTGATACCTAAACCTCACAAAGACCCAACAAAGAAAGAGAATTTCAGACCAATTTCTCTTATGAACATCGATGCACATATACTAAATAAAATACTTACAAAATGAATACAAGAACACATCAAAGATATCATTAATCATAACCAAGTAGGCTTCATTCCAGGCATGCAGGGATGGTTTAATATATAGAAATCCATCAATGTAATCCACCATAGAAACAAACTGAAAATAAAAAAAACACATGATCATCTGTTTAGATGCAGAGAAAACATTTGATAAAATCCAATGCCCATTCATGTGTAAAGTTTTAGAGAGATCGGGGATACAAGGCACTTTCCTCAACATAAGAAAGGCTATATACAGCAAGCCAATAGCCAAAATCACAGTAAATGGTGAGATATTCAATGAAATTCCTCTGAAATCGGGAACAAGGCAAGAGTGCCCACTCTCTCGATATCTCTTCAATATAGTACTGGAATTTCTAGCCAGAGCAATAAGACAACTAAAGGAGATCAAGGGGATCCAAATGGGAAAGGAGGAAGTCAAATTATCCCTATTTGCAGATGATATGATAGTGTACATAAGTGACCCTCAAAATTCCACCAGAGAACTCCTACAGCTGATAAACACCTTCAGCAAATTGGCTGGATACAAAATTAACTCAAACTTCCTATACACAAATGACAAGCTTGCAGAGGAAGAAATTAGGAAAGCCACACCCTTCACATTATCCACAAGCAATATAAAATATTTAGGAGTTACTCTAACTAAGCAAGTGAAAGGCTTGTTTGAAAAAAATTTCAAAACTCTGAAGAAAGAGATTGAAGATGACATGAGAAGATGGAAGGATCTTCCTTGCTCATGGATTGGGAGAATTAACATAGTAAAAATGGCCATCCTACCAAAAGCAATCTATAGATTCAATGCAACCTCTATCAAAATACCTACACAATTTTTTAAAGACATTGAAAGTTCAATTCTGAATTTCATATGGAAAAACAAAAACTCAGAATAGCTAAACAATCTTGTCCAATAAAAGGTGCTCCAGAGGAATCTCCATACCTGATCTCAAACTGTACTATAAAGCAATAGTAATTAAAACAGTATGGTACTAGCACAGCAAGAGTTTTATTGATCAGTGGAATCAAATCGAAGACCCAGATATGAATCCATATACATATGGTCACTTGATTTTTTGACAAAGAAGCCAAATACATTCAATGGAAAAAGGATAGCATCTTCAACAAATGGTGCTGGGCTAACTGGAGGTCTATGTGTAAAAAAAATGCAACGAGACCCATATTTGTCAAGTTGCAAAAAACTCAAATCCAAGTGGATTAAAGACCTCAACATAAAACCAGAGACACTAAGTCACTTAGAAGAAAAAGTGGGGAAGAGCCTGGAACATATTGGCACAGGAGATAACTTCCTGAACAGAACACCAACAGCCCAGGCCTTAATGTCAACAATTAATAAATGGGACCTCATGAGGCTGAGAAGCTTCTGTAAGGCTGGAGACACTGACAAGAGAACAAAGCGACAGCTTACAGACTGGGAAAATATCTTTACCAACCCTACATCTGACAAATGTCTAATATCAAAATTATATAAAGAACTCAAGTATTAAATACCACCAATCCAAATAACCCAATTCAGAAATGGGGCTTGCTTGGAACTAAACAGAGAATTCTCAACAGAGGAATATCAAATGTCTGAGAAACAAAGAAATGCTCAACCTCCTTAGTCATCAGGGAAATGCAAATCAAAACAACTCTGAGATTCCATCTTACACCTATTAGAATTGCTAAGATCAAAAACTCAAGTGACACCACATGCTGTCAAGGATGTGGGGAGAGAAGAACACTCCTTCATTGCTAGTGGGAATGCAAACTAGTACAGCCACTTTGGAAATCTCTCTGGTGCTATCTCAGAAAACTGGGAATAGGGCTTCCTCAAGACCCAGCTATTCCATTCCTTGGAATATACCCAGAAGATGCTCCAGCACACAACAAGAAAATTTGCTCAACCATGTTCATAACAATCTTATTCATAATAGCCAGATCATGGAAACAGCCTAAGTATCGCTCAGTAGAAGAATTGATAAAGAACCGTGGTACATATACACTATGGAATACTACTCAGCTATTAAAAACAAGGAATTCCTAAAATTTGTGGATAAATGGAATGAGCTAGAAATGATCATAATGAGTGAGTTAATCCAGAAGCAGAAAGACTCAAATGGTATATACTCACTTATATCTGCATACTAGCCCAAGGTGTGTGTCCCACGAAAGCCTTCACTTACCAGGAAACTGGGACAGAGGGGAGGACATCCTATTGGGACTCTAGATGAGAGAAGCATGGGAGAATAGCAAAGTAAAAGGATCTAGATGGTCCTAGAGACATACAAGTAGAACATTATGATAGGCAGATGTGGGCCCAGGAGTCCCGCTCAAACTAAGGCTCCAGCCAAGGACAATACAGACGGTAAACTTTAAACTCCTACCCAGATCTAGCCAATGGTCAGAACATTCTCCACACTTGAGTGGAGAGTGGGGTATGACTTTCTCACGTACTCTGGTGCCTCACATTTGATCATGCCCCCCTGTAGGGGGAGACCTAGTGGCACTCAGAGGAAGGACAGCAGGTCACTGAGAAGAGACTTGATACCCTATGAGCATATTCAGGGGGGAGGTAATCCCTCTCAGGAAGAGTCATAGGGGAAGGGAATAAGTGGAAATTGGGAGGGAGGGAAAAATGGGAGGATACAAGGGATGGGATAACCATTGAGGTGTAACAAGAATAAATTAAAGTAATAAAAAAAAGTAAAAAAAAAAATAGAAATTTTATGTTTGGGGAATATAAGGACAGTTTTTGTCCTTTAATTTGTTTCATCATTTTTCAAAAGTTTACAAGTAGTATATTTATAGAAATAGATGTATTGTTCTATGTACATGAAGTATTTCTTGCCATTGTTGAAAATAAGCAGAGAGTTGAGTAGCGGCAGAATGGAAAACAGCATGAAATTAGCATAACATGGACTTCCCAGTAGATACTAGGGATCAGTCATTTTTTCAGTCATGCAGAGTAAATACAGATGACCTGATGGCCATAGTATGCCTGAATTTTATAGCAGCTTTGTGATTCTGGCATAGCTTGTACCACTTGGGTGCCTAAAAAGATGGAAGTTGCAATCCTAGGGGAGGGTATTTCAACGCAGTTATCTAGATGCCTTGACTTTATACTTCTCAGTTTAAAGGAGAAGTTTTATGCCTTTTCATGAATGATTTCTGAAGAGTGATGGCAGTGAGCTCTACATCTGTGTGGGCCACTCAGATAAGATGCACTCTGGGTGACCAGCTCATGGAACGTCTGTTCTGCCCTCTGTGTGTCATCCAGAGCACCCACTGCTGAAGGTTACTCAGGGTTCAGCTAATTTAGCTCCATTCTCCTTGGTTTTAGAACAATAATTTATTTTAAAGCTCAAATTTTCTTAAGTGAAGGTGCAACACAATCTTTTCTGACCAGTCATTAACACTGTTGCCTACAGTCCTTTCCAGAAAAGGTGACATGGAAAGAATGGGATGGCTAAAGAAGCACACTATTGGGAGATGAGACAGAATTTTTGGTATCTCTGAGTTTAGTGGCATTGTATTTTTGCATTTTCCAAAATTGTTTATGAATCATGCTGCTGGTCTTTTCCCTTCATGTTTTCTCACTTTAAAGAAATATTATTTTTTATGGTGTATTTATGGGCGTGCATGCCTCACATACGTAGGAGTGTGGCTGTGTCATGAGTGTCGGGGGTTAGAGGGTGACTTTGTAGAGTTGCTTCTCTCCTTCCAGGTACTGAACGTGTGTCAGTGTTCCATGGGGTTCCTTGGCAAGTGTACTTATCCACAGGAGCCCCATACCAGACAAGCTTTTATCATTTTTTTCTCTTTTCTAAGTAGAAGAGTAATTAAGAGTATCTTCTAATTTCACTATAAGCCATGCATTCTGCTGATGGCAAATCCTGTATATAGGTCTACTGCTTTGACAAATGGAAGTGAAACACACTAAATTAGGATTGCTAAGTACAGGGAGGCCCACCCGTTGGTGAAATGGGTTACCTCCTGAAATCTAAAGATGCCTGATGGTAGATGGTAATTTGCAATAATACTACATACCTTGCCTGGTGCAGAGCATGTTTCAGGGTTCCACATTGCCAAGAAAATAACGTTTCTGTCTGCATATATCCTGATGTGTTATTCAGAAGCTAGACCTGCCTGTGGCTTGCAGAGACACAGGGAGGTTTTGCTGCACATGCTGACAGAATTCTCTGCGAAGGCTAATGTTCTAAACAAAATCATCAGGAGTTGCATGGAATTAAATTTCAATCTGGTGCTAGAGCTGAGGAAATAATTCAAATATGCACAGTATTCCTACAGACCTGGCTTGTGTAATTCTAACCACCTTCAACTACTTGAAATTTTTTTCATGAAATTATGAATTTTTGAAACGTGTTTTTTCTGACTGATTATTATTAGCCTGGAAAAATTTTTGCTTCTTTGTACAGACCTCTGTATGCTATCAGGAAATGCTTGCTTTAGGAAGAGACATTAACTGTTTCACTTATCATATCCAAACCAATGGTATGCTTTCTTCCATCTCTTTGAACATGCTTCCATTTCTTATGTATTAACAACTGCATTCTTGCATAGCCTCACAACATGCTCCTCTAGTTAAAAAGACAAACACATTTTTAAAATCCAGTGATGATGAAGTTGTTGGCGAAAGATTTATTCTTATATTTCATTCTTTATTACCTATTATCACTGCACTATTGTTGCATAGTAGACTACTCCCTGAACCTGTTTGGCTTATAAAAATAAATGTTTATATTTCTTCCAGGTATGAGCAGAAACTGAGATGTTCTGAGTCAGGGTAGCCTAGATTCTGGTCACACTTAATACAATTTCACATAACTTGTTTCTGGTCTTAGCTTAAATCAAAAGTTTTCAACCTGTGGGTGATGACTCCTTTGCGGGTGAAATACCCTTTTCATAAGGGTCACCTAAGACCATAGGAAAATATTTATAGCACAATTCATAACAGGAGCAAAATTACAGTTATGAAGTAACAACAAAAATAATTTTATAATTGGGGATCACCACAACAAGAAGAACTATATTAAATTAGGGGTCACAGTGGCAGGAAGGTTGAGAAGCACTGGGATGAAGGGCTGATGTGGCAACACTTTCAAGGCAATCAAGTGTGAGACAAAACTGTCTCAACACGTTTAAGATCATTGCTCACACTAAGTCAATAAGTATGTCTTCAGGGAAAGCAGAGACACTTTTATATCATGCACCAGGCTGACTGTGGGTGAAATGAGAAATTCACTTTCTCTACTTCAATGTACTTCAAGGCTACATAGCAGGAAAAAAGTAAAATCTTGATATTCTACCTGGTTTTTAAGGAGACATACTTGTTTGTTCATAAAAATGTACTAGAAAGAACACAGTGGCTTAAATGAAAGTAGCATTCATAGGTACAAAATGCTGATGTTGCGCCAATTGCTCTATTTTTCACAGATTCTGCATGTTATATCCTAGAGTTGCTCTATTTTAATCACACAATAATCATATAGGCCATGCAGTTTAAGATGTGTTTGTATATTAGCTTCTTAGCTATATAAATCATAAGAGTTGATAACTGTCACGATTTCTATCGCAGGCTAACCTAGTAAGGCACAGAGAGATTTACAAGTGTGATCCAGGCCTCAGGTTTTCTGAGACCTCCAGCTTCATATCCTAATACCTTAGAGACAGGACATGCAAATAGATAATGGCTCGAGCATGGATATCCCAACCCACAGCACCCAGACCATTATCTATTACTACCCCAGGAAGCAGATGTACTATAAAGTAGATTGAGCTATCAAGTAAAAGTCATGGAAATGGAACAGTAACCTTATAACAATTGGCTCAAAATAGCCAGGACTTGATGACTGCCGACATCCCTATTTTTGTTTCATCTTCTAATGAACTTGGCACTAACCAGGGAAAGTCAAATTTGCAGCTTTAGGCACTCACTTTGAATGCTTTGATCCCACTCCCAGGTAACACCTATGAAGATCTTCTGTTTCTCCCTTGTCTTTGAGTCTATTGAAACCCAAATTATGGTCTCTAACTCTAAAGATATAGAAACCTCTAAATAAATACTATTTGTTTTCCATATTTTGATTGGTTCTCTTTAATATCATTAAACATAGCAATATCTATCATATATAATACAACTTGTATATAGCTGAGACTGTAGGTGTAGTTATCATTACAGAAAGGCCAGTTATCAGCTAATTCTAAAAATTCAGTCTCAGTGACGTAACCTACTCACACCACATTTAGGGAAATAGGAGACAAATTCATGGAAAGTTTAAAGCAACAATGACAAAGGTAACAACACTGCCAATATTATAAACAATTAGTAAGCACTTCAAAAGACTACCCACATGATTAATTCCATGGCTTAGTTAGTTGTGACCTCAGGTAAAATTATGTAATTATTGAGTTAAAGAACACTTTACGAATGGGAAACTAAGCTTTAAAGAAATAAGAAACTTGTTAATGCATATGTTGCTTGAATATCCTGCAAATAAATTTTAATTGTGGCAATATAACTGTATAATTTAGGTGTATTTATGGTTAACTCAATGGCTGACATATAGTAGGAATTCAACTTTGTAAACAAAGGAAAATACTTTAATTGACCAATCACAGACACTCTATAAAACCTATACTGCCTCTGAACAACTCATTAATTAAACCCCTCGAAACCTACTTAAAATTTCCTCATCTCCTATTTCCTTATTTATTATCATTATATTATCTTATTGAAACCAGATCTCATGCATAGTGCAGTCTTGCCTTGACTTCACCATATAGTCAAGGCATCAGCTTCCTAGCCTTCTGCTTCCCCTTCCCAGTGCTGAGATTACAGGGTGCACCACCACACCTAGTTTATATCGTGCAGAAGGCCTAGCCCAAGGCTTCCGGCACAGTAGGCAAATGCTCTACCAACTGAGCTACAACTGTAGCCCCACATGATATGTTCACTTGCATTTTGCTACATAAATCATTAGACTCCCAATTTAGATATGAACTCTGGTACCCCATATTTGACCACTATCCTCATGGTGGGGAGGCCTGGTGACACTCAGAGAAAGAATAAGCAGAGTACCAAGATAAGACTTGAGAGCCTATGACCATATAGTGGGGTAGGAGGTCCCCCACAGTCACAGACATAGGGGAGGGGAATAGGGTGAAAGTGGAAGGGAGTAAGGAATGGGAGGGTACAAGGGATGGGAAAACAATTGAGATGTAATCTGAATAAATTAATTAAATAAAAATTGTAAAAAAGAATACAGTAAGAGCACATAATATGTTTTATTTTCATCTGTGATTTAGTTTTACAGTGTACATATTAAACAATCAGTGTTACTGGAGAATGGTTCAGGGATTTGTGTTAATTTCCCTATGGCCAGTGAATTTTTAGCATTTGTAGATAGCAGAAGCATTGGTCCCTTCCCATACACAAACCAAAGGGTCTATAATCCATATTTAGCCCCCATCAGTTCTTGCTGTACACTACATAGAATGTAAAAACTTCAGAAAGTACCATTAGCGGTACTATTGGAAAGATCCAGGTTTTCACCTCAACAGTAGAACAGTCATGAGGACTGTCATGTCCACAGCAGAGGAGTAAGAAAGCAAAGACCATTTGCTCAGAGGGATTGACAGTTACCAAGAGGGCACAGGAAATTATTGACTATGGTAAACTTCACTGATAGGCCATGGTACTAGGAATCTATTCCAGCAAGAAAGTTCAAAAGATTTAAGTCTTAAATCTAAAAAACTGAAAACTTTGTAAAAGATTTAAACCATTAAAAGATTTTTTTGTTTTTGTTTTTTTAATTTTATTTTATTAATTTATTCTTATTACATCTCAATGGTTATCCCCTCCCTTGTATCCTCCCATTCCTCCCTCCCTCCAATTTTCCCCTTACTCCCCTACCCTATAACTGTGTCTGAGGCGGACTTCCTTCCCCTATGAGCATATACAGGGGGAGGAAACCATTAAAAGATTTAAAATGTTTAAAATATCCCTCCAAAGAAAAATTATGATTAAGAAAACTGTTAAAAGTTTTACAAGGGAGATGATAAAATTTCTGTCATGGGGATAGCAAAACGAAGAAGGGTAGTCTCATTAGGAAAAATAAGGAAACAAAACAACAAAAAGGAGTGTGTATGGGGAAATAATGGCCCTAAAGATGTACTGTGCCTTCAGTGTCCATGAGGAACATCTGCCCTTTCCAGGAAGAAAAGAGGAACGGGGAAAACCGCAAATGTGTATTTTAGAACCCAAACTTCAAAATGGCAATTCCCTAATTTACATTTTAGGGCATGAATTATCATGGCTAAATGTCATTTTGCTTCATATGTGATGATGTCTGTTCCTGCTACAACATGACATTTTATAAATAACGCAAACCACGCCGTTCTGCATTGCTCAGATGCAAGCACGCCTGCTGTCCAGTCCAGTTCTTTCTTGATGCCTGATTGCTGCAACCCTTTCATAAACAAAGCACTATTCAAAAGAAGGTGTTCACAGCCATTTCCCCCCTTTTCCATAGAAAGGCTGCAAAAATGTGAAATCCGTTTTGTGTACCGCTGATCTCTCAGCTGTCTTTCCTTAAGACTCAACAGTAAGCTTTGCAGAGGATGTTCGCGGGCACTCAGGGCTCACCCACAGCTCTGTGTGCCCTCCCCTATGCCAGTTCCTTTCTTCTTGGGTTATGCTTACCCTCACCTCAATCGTATCTATATCATTGCTTCTAATTTCATTAACTGGATTTATTTTCAGTCGCTGGAATTCACATATCTTCTGAATGCAAAAACCCATGAGATATTTCTGTGAGCCTGCAAACGGGCTGTTAAAGAGCTTCTGTCAGGGAACAGCAGCTGTGCAGACACTGGGGAAGAGGGGACTGCAAGTGGCCTGAGCGTTCATTCATAGTGCATGAGCGTGTATAGAAAGGTTTGTAACTGACACCGTGGTACGGACTGGAAAGGTGTACAAATGACAGGCGTTGGTCCTTCACATCTTAGAGGAGAACATAAAGGGTCAGAGTGTAACCCCAACATTACAGAATGAGGAGCACGACAGGAAAAGCAGAGATAAAGGGTCATGTGACTACAAAGGGGAGGGATTGTTTCTCGCTGGTCAAGGGCTAGTCATACTTCCCGAAAAATGAATTATTTGACTGTTCCCCTTACTTTTGGGGCCGGGAGCATGCAGCAGTAATCTTGTAATCAGGCATTAAGTACTAGAGAATTGCTCAGTGGTTTCTGCTACATTATGCCCATTTTTTTCCTTTGTAGTAGCCATTCTTCTTTTCACCCATGATCCTAAGGATATCAGAAAACTTAGTCAGTCACGGAAAATTATTTATTTGACAATGTTGAATTAAAGTTTTACTTTTTGTTTTGACTCATTTATAACCATTTCATTTATTTCTATAACTGCAGAAAATAATTTTTAAAAACGAACAGTGAACACATGCTAGTTCTCTAACCTCTCCTCACTTTGACGTTCTACTGGCCCCATTCCATCTTAAATGTGGTTTCTTCACGACTCCAGCAACACTGTGGTGAATACAGAATGTTATGTAACCGCGAATGGAGCCAGAAGAGAAAGTGTCAACTACCCTAGTCCCAAACCTTAGCAATGCTTAAAAAAAGGAAGAATCTCCCCGTCAGAAATATTAGGATGCTGTGAGGACATGACATTGGTCATCCAACTGGTGGGACTTCATTTTTCTCTGATCCTTCGTGTATATTCGATTTTATGTTGCTGTTGTCTTAGGGTTTCTGTTGCTGTGAAGATATACCATGACCATGGTAATTCTTACAAGAGAAAGCACTTAGTTGGGTCTTTTTTTTTTTTTTTTTTTTCGTGTTGGCACATGCTTTTATTTTTATTATTATTATTTTTTAATTTATTTATTTTTTAATTAATTTATTCTTGTTACATTTCTATGGTTATCCCATCCCTTGTATCCTCCCATTCTCCCCTCCCTCCCATTTTCCCCTTATTCCCCTCCCCTATGACTGTTCCTCAGAGGGATTACCTCCCTCTGTATATGCTCATAGGGTATCAAGTCTCTTCTCAGTGACCTGCTGTCCTTCCTCTGAATGCCACTAGGTCTCCCCCGCCAGGGGACATAGTCAGATGTGAGGCACCAGAGTACTTGAGAAAGTCAAATCCCTCTCTCCACTCAAGTGTGGAGACTGTCTTGTCCATGGGCTAGATCAGGGTAGGAGTTTAAATTTTTCGGCCTGTATTGTTCTTGGCTAGGGCCTTAGTTTGAGCGGGACCCCTTGGCCCAAATCTGCCTATCATAATGTTCTACTTGTAGGTTTCTAGAACCCACTGGATCCTTCTACATTGCTATTCACCCATTGTTCTCTCATCTAGAGTCCCAATAGGATGTCCTCCCCTCGGTCCCAGTTTCCTGGTAAGGGAAGGCTTTCATGGGACATGTCCATTGGGCTAGTATGCAGCTTTAAGTGAGTATATACCATTTGAGTCTTTCTGCTTCTGGGTTAACTCACTCATTATGATCATCTCTAGCTCAATCCATTTGTCCACAAATTTCGGGAATTCCTTGTTTTTAATAGCTGAGTAGTATTCCATAGTGTATATGTACCACAGTTTCTTTAACCATTCTTCTACTGAGGGACATTTAGGCTGTTTCCATGATCTGGCTATTATGAATAAGGCTGCTATGAACATGGTTGAGCAAATTTTCTTGCTGTGTGCTGGTGCATCTTCTGGGTATATTCCAAGGAGTGGAATAGCTGGGTCTTGGGGAAGCCCTATTCCCAGTTTTCTGAGATAGCACCAGATAGATTTCCAAAGTGGTTGTACTAGTTTGCATTCCCACCAGCAATGAAGGAGTGTTCCTCTCTCCCCACATCCTCTCCAGCATGTGGTGTCGCTTGAGTTTTTGATCTTAGCCATTCTGATGGGTGTAAGATGGAATCTCAGAGTCGTTTTGATTTGCATTTCCCTGATGACTAAGGAGGTTGAGCATTTCTTTAAGTGTTTCTCAGCCATTTGATATTCTTCTGTTGAGAATTCTCTGTTTAGTTCCAAGCCCCATTTCTCAATTGGGTTATTTGGTTTGGTGGTGTTTAATTTCTTGAGTTCTTTATATATTTTGGATATTAGACCTTTGTCAGATGTAGGGTTGGTGAAGATCTTTTCCCAGTCTGTAGGCTGTCGCTTTGTTCTCTTGACCGTGTCTCTAGCCTTACAGAAGCTTCTCAGCCTCATGAGGTCCCATTTATTGATTGTTGACATTAAGGCCTGGGCTGTTGGTGTTCTGTTCAGGAAGTTGTCTCCTGTGCCAATATGTTCCAGGCTCTTCCCCACTTTTTCTTCTAACTGACTTAGTGTCTCTGGTTTTACGTTGAGGTCTTTAATCCACTTGGATTTGAGTTTTGTGCAAGGTGACAAATATGGGTCCAGTTGCATTTTTTTACACATAGACATCCAGTTAGACCAGCACCATTTGTTGAAGATGCTATCCTTTTTCCATTGAATGGATTTGGCTTCTTTATCAAAAATCAAGTGACCATATGTGTGTGGATTCATATCTGGGTCTTCAATTCGATTCCACTGATCAACCAGCCTGTTGCTGTGCCAGTACCATGCTGTTTTAATTACAATTGCTTTATAGTACAATTTGAAATCAGGTATGGAGATTCCTCCACAGCACCTTTTATTGTACAAGATCGTTTTTGCTATTCTGGGTTTTTTGTTTTTCCATATGAAGTTCAGAATTGAACTTTCAATGTCTTTAAAAAATTGTGTAGGTATTTTGATAGGGATTGCATTGATTCTGTAGATTGCTTTTGGTAGGATGGCCATTTTTACTATGTTAATTCTCCCTATCCATGAGCAAGGAAGATCCTTCCATCTTCTCATGTCACCTTCAATCTCCTTCTTCAGAGTTTTGAAATTTTTTTCAAACAAGTCCTTCACTTGCTTAGTTAAAGTAACTCCTAGATATTTTATATTGCTTGTGGCTAATGTGAAGGGTGTGGATTTCCTAATTTCTTCCTCGGCAAGCTTGTCATTTGTGTATAGGAAGGCTACAGACTTTTTGGAGTTAATTTTGTATCCAGCCAAATTGCTGAAAGTATTTATCAGCTGTAGGAGTTCTCTGGTGGAATTTTGAGGGTCACTTATGTACACAATCATATCATCTGCAAATAGGGATAGTTTGACTTCCTCCTTTCCCATTTGGATACCCTTGATCTCCTTTTGTTGTCTTATTGCTCTGGCTAGAACTTCGAGTACTATATTGAAGAGATATGGAGAGAGTGGGCAGCCTTGCCTTGTTCCCGATTTTAGAGGAATTTCCTTGAGTATCTCCCCATTTACTTTAATTTTGGCTATTGGCTTGCTGTAGATAGCCTTTATTATGTTGAGGAAAGTGCCTTGTATCCCCGATCTCTCTAAAACTTTAAACATGAATGGGTGTTGGATTTTATCAAATGCTTTCTCTGCATCTAAAGAGATGATCATGTGGTTTCTTATTTTCAGTTTGTTTATATGGTGGATTACATTGATGGATTTCCGTATATTAAACCATCCCTGCATGCCTGGAATGAAGCCTACTTGGTCATGATGAATGATATCCTTTATGTGTTCTTGTATTCGTTTTGCAAGAATTTTATTTAGTATTTTTGCATCGATGTTCATAAGAGAAATTGGTCTGAAATTTTCTTTCTTTGTTGAGTCTTTGTGAGGCTTAGGTATCAATGTGACTATGGCCTCATAGAATGAATTTGGTAATGTTCCATCCAATTCTATGTTTTGGAGTAGCTTGAAGAGTATCGGTATTAGCTCGCCTTTGAAGGTCTGGTAGAATTCTGCACTGAAACCATCTGGCCCTGGGCTTTTTTTGCTTGGGAGACTATCGATGATTGCTTCTATTTCTGTAGGGGAAATGGGACTATTTAGCTTGTTTATCTGTTCTTCACTCAACTTAGGCAAGTGAAATTGATCAAGAAAGTCATCCATTTCCCTTAGGTTTTCAAATTTTGTGGCATATATGCCTTCAAAGTAGGATCTTATGATTCTTTGTATTTCTTCAGTGTCTGTTGTTATGTCTCCCTTTTCATTTCTGATTCTGTTGATTTCAATACTGTCTCTCTGCCTTTTAGTTAGTTTGGCTAACGGTCTGTCTATCTTATTGATTTTCTCAAAGAACCAGCTCTTGGTTTTGTTGATTCTTTGGACTGTTTACTTAGTTTCTAATTTGTTAATTTCAGCCCTGAGTTTGATTATTTCCAGACGTCTACTCCTTTTGGGTGTTTCTGCTTCCTTTTTTTCTAGGGCTTCCAGCTGTTTTGTTAAGTTGCTTATGTGCAATGTTTCCAATTTCTTTTTAAAGGCACTTAGTGCTATGAGTTTTCCTCTTAACACTGCTTTCAATGTATCCCACAAATTTGGGTATGTTGTTCCCTCATTTTCATTGAATTTCAGAAACTCCTTGATTTCTTTCTTTATTTCTTCCCTGACCCATGTGTCATTTAGCAGAGAGTTGTTTAGTTTCCACGTATGTGTAGGCTTTTTGTTGTTTCTGTTGATGTTGAATTGCAGCCTAAGAGCATGGTGATCTGATAGGATACAAGGTATTATTTCAATCCTCTTGTATCTGTTGAGGCCTGCTTTGTGACCTATGATGTGATCAATTTTGGAGACGGTTCCATGGGGTGCAGAGAAGAAGGTATATTCTTTCTTGTTTGGGTGAAAGGTTCTATAGATATCTGTTAGATCCATTTGACCCATGGCATTGGTTAATGATGTTATTTCACGGCTAAGTTTCTGTTTCAATGACTTATCCTTCAGTGAGAGTGGGGTGTTGAAGTCTCCCACTATTATTGTGTGGTGATCGATGTGTGGTTTAAGTTTTTTTAGCAGATCTTTTATAAATGTGGGTGCCCTTGTATTGGGAGCATAGATGTTCAGAATTGTGATGTCATCTTGGTTGGCTTTACCTTTGATGAGTATGAAGTGTCCTTCTGCATCCCTTTTGATTAATTTTGGTTGAAAGTCTATCTTGTTTGATATTAAAATGGCTACGCCTGCTTGCTTCTTGTGACCATTTGCTTGGAATATTTTTTTCCAACCTTTTACCCTGAGGTAATGCCTATCGTTATAGGTGAGATGTGTTTCTTGAATGCAGAAGAATGTTGGATCTTGTTTATGCACCCATTCAGATAGTCTATGTCTTTTTATTGGAGAATTAAGACCATTGATGTTGAGAGATATTAACGACCAGTGACTGTTAAGAGTCTTAATTTTGATGTTGTTTCCAATCGAGTGTTTGTGTAGTTGTGTTTTTGCCATGGTATAATTACCTATTTCCTGAGTAGTTTTCGTTGTAGCTTGACCCTTTGGGATGTAGTTTTCCTTCTAGTACCTTCTGTAAAGCTGGATTTGTGGATAGGTACTGTTTGAATTTGTTTTTGTCATGGAATATTTTGTTTTCTCCATCAATGTTTATTGATAGTTTTGCTGGGTAAAGTAGTCTGGCCTGGCATCTGTGGTCTCTCAGGGTTTGCAGGATCTCTGTCCAGGCTCTTCTGGCTTTTATGGTCTCTGCTGAGAAGTCTGGTGTAATTCTGATAGGTTTGCCATTGAATGTTATTTGGCCCTTTTCCCTTGCAGCTTTTAATATTTTTTCTTTGTTCTGTATGTTTTGTGTTTTGATTATTATGTGACGGGCAGTTTTCCTTTTCTGGTCAATTCTATTTGGTGTTCTGTAGGCCTCTTGTATGTTTATAGGTATCTCTTTCTTTAGGTTGGGGAAATTTTCTTCTATAATTTTGTTGAGAATAGTTTCTGGGCCTTGGAGTCTGATATCTTCTCTTTCTTCAATGCCTATTATCCTCAGATTTTTTCTTTTCATGGTGTCCTGAATTTCTTGGATGTTTTGTGTCAGGAGTTTTCCAGATTTGGCATTGTCTTTAATGGTTGCTTCAAGATCTGTGATTGTATCTTCTAGACCTGAAATTCGTTCTTCCGTCTCTTGGATTCTGTTAGAAAGGCTCACCTCTGTGTTGCTCGCCTTCTTCTCTGAGGTCTCACGTTCTCGTTTTTCTTCTGTCTGTGTGTTTATCATTGAATCCATTTTCGTCTTCAGATCTTGAACTGATTTTTTTATTTCTTTCACCTCATTTTTTGTATATTCCTGAGTTTCTTCCATTGCCTCTTTATAGGTCTTCAGAGCTTGAACCGTTTTAATTATTTCTTCCATCTGGTTATTTGCATTTTCCTTAAATTTTTCCAGTTCCACTCTATGTGCTTCTTTTATGTCTCTCACCTGTTTTGCTGCATCTTCCTGTATTTGATTCCGAATTTTATTTGTTTCCTCCATTAATATGCTCCTTATTAAGGATTTGAGGTCATTTTCTTGTATTTCCGTTGTATTTGAGCTCTCTGGGTTGTTTTCTTTGGGATAGCTGGAAACTGGAGACGCCATGTTGTTTTGAGGTTTTTTGCGTATGCTTTTACGCTGTCCTTTAGACATCTTGCCGGCTTTGTTTTCGTTGGGTAGATTCCCGAGTTGGATGGAGGGAGTCTGATGATAGATTCACTTGTTTTCTCACGGTTTCCGTAGGTTGGAAGCTCTTATGTTTCACTGTTGTGGATGGCAGGAGGTTAGCCCTGGCGTTTTGGGCTCTCACAGCCAGTGATCCTCAACTCTCCTGTGCTGTGGGTCCTGTAATCGTTCTGGGTCTCTGGATGAGCGTTGGGTCAGGCCAAGTTATCCACAGCCTTCTGGGTTCCCTGCCAGGTCCAGCCAGGGAAACTAGTCCCAAACCACCGTCTGAGCTCAGCTAGTATCTCAGGGCCTGAACCGTCTGCCGAGCTTAGCTAGGAATTCTGGGCTCAAAATACACACAGGGTCCAGCCAGAATTTTCGGGCTAGGACTGCGCACCAAGCTCAGCTAGGGGTGTTTGGCCAAACTGCTTGCTGTGGTCAGTTATTGACTCATGCCCGAAACATCCGCGCAGCTCAGCCAGGAATTCTGGATTCCAACTGCACACTGTGTCCAACCAGAGTCTTAGAGCCGGGACTGTGCCAAAGGCTCTACTAGAGACTCTGGGCCCAATCTGTCTGCCAAGCACGGTTAGGGACTGTGGCCCTAAGCTGCACGCCGAGCTCCACCCGAGTCTCAGGGGCAGAATTGTGCTCCGAGCTCAGCCAGACACTATGGACCCACACTGCACGCTGAATTCAGCCCGGGCCTCCAGGCCTATACTGCGTGCATAGTCCAGCCAGAGTCTTGGGGCCGCCGAGCCCGTGTGCACAGCTGAGGAAGAATCCCTGGGCCTAATCCGCCCGGCAAGCCCAGCTAGGGCCTCTGGGCTGAATCTGCGTGCTGACCTCAGCCTGCGTCAGCGCCCTAAAACTGCCCTCTGAGGAGAGCTAATGTCTTGAGCAGAACTGCTCGTTGATGTGTGCTAGCGCCTCCCGTTGGACTGAGCGCTCTGCCCAGCCTGCGTCACAGCCGGTGAACTGGCTGCACTGAGGTGGTCCTTTGGTGGACCTGAGCGCTACCGCCCAGCCTGCGTCACAGCAGGTGAACTGTGGCTGTGCAGAGACGGGCCTGGGGTGGAACTGAGTGCTCCGCCCAGCCTGTGTCACAGCCGGTGAACTGCTGCTGTGCAGAGACAGGCCTGGGGTGGAACTGAGTGCTCCGCCCAGCCTGGGTCACAGCAGGTGAACTGCTGCTGTGCAGAGACGGGCCTGGGGCGGAACTGAGTGCTCCGCCTAGCCTGTGTCACAGCAGGTGAACTGCTGCTGTGCAGAGACGGGCCTGGGGCGGAACTGAGTGCTCCGCCTAGCCTGTGTCACAGCAGGGGAGCCGTGGCTCCGCTAAGCTGTTGTCTTGGGCAGGATTGCCCGCTGCGCTGAATCAGTGTCTCCACAGCACTGCGCCCTGAGCTGTACCCGGGACTCTGGGGCTGAACTGTCCGCCGTGTCCAGCTTGGGTCACAAAGCACCACGCGACCCAAATCCTGTCCAGTGTCCCCTCTCCCGCAGCAACTCCCACCGGCCACCACACTAACCGCCTCCACTGGATGGCCCTGAGCTGCAAACCTCAGTCGCTGCTGCTGGTGTTGCTGACGCCGCCTGTGCCACCGCTGCTCTGATCCGAGAAAATCCGCACTCCTCCCGTGTGTAAGGGCACGCAGGTCCTCCGCACCCTGGTCCTTCCGAACCGTGGAGCACTCCTGCTGCCGTGGTGTCGGGATCCTGGTGTTCCTGGCTCAGAAATCTGTGCAATTCCCCGAACTGTTCACTGGAGCTTCCAAACACGGTCCACACTGCTCGCCGCCATCTTGGATCCACTTAGTTGGGTCTTACTTCCAGTTCAAAGATTTAGTCCATTGTCTTCATAGTGGGAAACATGGTGGCACACAGGTAGACATGGAGCTACAGAATAGCTGACAGTTCTACATCCAGGTCTGCAAGGAGCAGGACAAGAGACAGACACTGGGCCTGGCCTGAGAATTTGAAACTCTAAATCCCACCCCAATAACATGCTTTCTCCAACAAGGTCACACCTCTTGGAGCCACTCCCTAAGCATTCAAATAGACTGGCCATTCTTATTCAAACCACATGTGTCTATGTTGTAAAGCACCTGGATCCTCTTATGTTAATATTTCTGCACTCCCAGTATGCTCAGGTAATCAATTATATTCCTCCTCAAGTCTCTAATGGGGTTGAAGACAAGATAGTTTAGTTTCATAATTAAATTTAGTTTTTAGGGGTTAAGATGTTTTTAGGTCTAGATAGATGTTGTAAGTTGATACAAATGAGATATGATAGATATTTTTACCTTCATAATTTTAGAATTACCAAGATAGGGAAAATGTTTTCTTCAAGGTTGCTAAATACAAATAGCCAAGAGAATAAGAATATAACCTTTATATAATTCTTAATTGTTTCCTAGTTCTTCTTGCTTTAAGCAGTTTATCATATATATGTAATAATATAAATGTATATGTAAAAATAAAAAAGATTTAATAAAAATAATTTCTGTATATTAGAAGTAATTAAATTTATGATTGTTCTGATTCTAGAAACCAGTATCATCTTTCCCAATTAGTTATTTTAAATTTGTCCAACAGGTATTGCTTAACTGAGATTGAACTGTGTGGCTTTTAACGTAAATTGAATAAAACATACTTGGGGAGGGAATGTGTTGCAATTGTAATAAAGTACTATAATTTTATAGTGTTTATGTGTACATTGTTGTGACATATCATCTGATGGCCAGCTATCATGGCCTATTTAGGCAAAAACTTATGATTGGAAAAATTATGGGAAATATCACCCAGTTGCCAAACGTTGAGAATATTGCTCATGCATTAGCACTCCTCCATCATTTTGCAGTTGTTGTGAAGGTGGAAAGAACATTTGAGCCTTTTCAGTCCCACTAGGTTCTTATAACACTGAGGGATAAATATAGGCAGCAATTTATTTCACAAGAGACAAATTAATCAATTTCTTGGTCTGTGTTGCATAGAAAACCCATTTCCTATGAAAAAGTAACCTAGAGGGAACTGAAAGGTATATTAAAAGTTAATTTTTCAACTGCTAACATGAAATTTTCTTGCTCATAAACAATTTCTATGACTACAAGGCACAAAGCCGCTTCTGGTCTTTGAATAAACTCTAGAAGCAGCAGTATCTTCAGCTCCGTGTGCCATTTGGCTACGAGCTGTTCATCAGCCTTCAAAATTATGATGGCTTTTCAATCCCAAGATTTCTTTCTTAAATTTATGTTTTAAAAAACAACTAGATACATGTTATGAACCACATCACGCAGGAACCATCTGCTCACTTTTACACAAAACATTTATGTTTTATTAAGTTTGTCAGTTGCTACACAGTGATTTTTCAAATAACTGAAAGAGATCTTCTCTTGACAAAAAGTCTGTGGAGTGGAGGGTAAAACCATGCTGAAATCCTCATTGTTGTCTGTTTGTTTGCTTTATTTCTTCTTTGGAGGTTACAATATAATTACATTATTTCACCTTTTCCTTCAAACTCTCCCATGTACCCATCCTTGCTCTTTCAAATGTTTTAATAAGCACTGGGGAAAAAAGTAAGAGCATAAAAAAGTAAAACAGGTGCTTCTACACATGGCTAAAACATCTCCTGGGTGTGGAGGAGGTAGTCAATTATTCATATTGTTGTGGTCTAGATGCTACCAAATTGTAGAAACCTAATTAGTTTACACATTAATTTATAGATACAAACAGGTAAAGATTATGGACACACAACGCTCTCTGCCCCAGCTCCCCTTCACAGGCACATACCTGAATGCTTTAAGCTAGCTTGGTATGACAACACCTGGCAGAGGTAACTAGAGCATGTAAACTTTGCCCAGGTCATAGAGGTTATTCCTAGCTGCCTTATACTTATGTGGAATTGATCTACCATGAAGGCTTTTCTTCTGTTAGGGGTAGATGACCAAAATAGCGCTACTTTGAGGCCAAGTAGCACACATGCCAGAATTTCTCACCTGGAACTCAGCTGAATGCTTCTGTCTTTCTCTTTTCCTGTAGCCCTGTCATTCGTACTCTACTCTATCCTCTTTCTTTTTTATATAGAAAGGAATTGTCTCCAGGATTCAAGTAAGTTGCAATGAAGGTTTCTTTTGTGTGTATGTGTGGACAAATACGAAGCATAGGGGTAGTCATTAGAAGAAAAATAATCTGAGGGTTTATTTTCTTTGTTGCATTTTTAAACTGTATGAAATTTAGCATTTCTTATTGTTGTTGCTATACTTAGAGTGGAGCCATTTCACTTCAGTGGATTAATAAAGCATCAAGAATAGTAGCAAAATGTAGCCTATGCCAAATATATGTGTATATGTATATATGTATTCATATACATTATAAGTAGGCATTACATAGTTTTTAAAACTACTTATGTGTTTTTCCTTAATTTGTATGAACAAGGCAAGGCAAGAAAAAAACAGAGAAACTCTCAAAATCTCAGAATTAACAATGATAATGCTATTATAAAGACTTTCAGCTTTAACTTCCACCATGTTTCTCCAATAATGTATTTTATTTTCATTTTCTTCTCTCCGATTCCAGTGGAAGAACTTATTCAGGATCATATATTGTACCTAGTGCTCATATTTTACTATTCTTTTAATCTAGCACACAATTCTCCATTCTTTTGATTTTATGGTGTTTATATATTTAATCAATTCATCCTTTCCCTTTGTTCCTTCCAAACATTCTCCCTCACTTGTTGTATTTCAAATTCATGTTTTTTTTTTAAAAAAAGTTGTTGTTCTATACATAATTGTACATAAACACATACTGCAAAATACATAAATATATCCTTCTTAGTCTGTATAATGTTACTTGTATGAACATTAAGCAGTATTAATTGCTGTTTATTTTTTATTATTTTAGTTACATATTGGCCAGTGAAGTAGCTCAGCAGGTAAAGGCATTGATGCCACACCCCAATGACCCATCTGATCCCTGGGACTATCTTTGTGGTTGGAAGAGAATTTTCCTCTTACCTCTGACCTCTACACATATGTGTGCACACAAACACACACACTAAAAAGAGAATTAAAAAATTGACTACAGATTAATTAGTTTTCCAGTGCATTTGAAAGTCCCTAGTGCATAATGCAGATGTGATATTATCTTTTTACCTGTTTACTGTGGCAGGAGGACATGATGTACTTCATGTCCTCACTGATGATGCTAAACTATGTCATCTGGTTAACCTGGTGTTGCCAGGGGTCGCCATGAGGGATGGGGGGAATGTTTTCTATACATATTTTATAATTAGTTAATTAATAAGCACTCTGTGGAACAGCACCATGAATATATGTCAACACACTATTTTCTCATGAAATTTTTTTCTTCCCCATTTTAGCACAGACAGTTGTACTGAACTAATTCTTATTAAAATGATGGTCACATGATGATTTCCTTCATCATTTGTTATTTCACACTTTATGATTTTTAAAGTGAAATAGTGATGCCAGGGAACAAGCTGATTCTTAGAAAATAAAGTAGAAGGTGAGTCTGGAACACCAGAGTGTATCTAAAGTTAGCCAACACTGAAAGAACAAGGGAGCCACAGCACAAAGACATGGTGCACTGTTCCCAGTGGCACCAGAGTTTAGTCTGGCCTCCGGATAAACTTGTTACTGTGGTGCTGACCATCTTAAAATCATCTCTGAAAGACTGACTTAGAACCAATTCCTTTTACAATCCATTCTGTCTTTTGGCTTTGATAAGCATGGGTGTGTAGTTATTTCTTCAGCATGCAGTTTTTATTTTCTTTAATTATATACTCTGTTGTAGGATCACTGCATTACACAGCTGTTCTCTTTTTACATTTCTGTGGAGGCTTCACACTGTCCTATAAATTTAACTTCTGATGTATTTACTGGTAGTTTGCATTAGTAAGTCACTTCCAACAGTACTCAAGGGCTTTTTCTTACCTACAGTCAGCTACACTGTCTGATAACCATAGTAGGTGGAGGTGAGTGATATTTTGCAATTTTGGCCTATGTTTCCTTGAGGATGAGTGATGCTTGGGAGTTGGTAATTCACATGTTGACCATTTTTTGGTCTTCTGAGACATATTTGGATATTTTGTTTTTAAATAGAGTTATTTGTTTATTAAATTAAGTTCCTTGTGTATTTTGAATTTTAAATGTTAATACCCCCTCTCAGGCCTATAGCTTATAAATCTTTCTACTTATTGATTGTTTCCTTTACTTTGCGAGAGCTTCAGGTTGTTGTAATCCTATCTAAACATTTGTGGATTTGTTGTCTTTGACCTTACACTCTGAAACAATGTTCTTATGGACAGGAAAATGCCTGGAGCTTTGTACTACATAAAGTTTTATGTCTTATATGTATGCCACAAATTCACTTAGAGTTATTCTTGTATTCGTTATGAGCTAAGATGTCATTTCATTTACTGCATATGGACATTGAGTTTTTCCAACATAAATTACTAAAGAAGATGTCAGTTCCCATTGCCTTTTTCATTTCTGTCAAATATTACCTTCAAATGGTCAACATAACCTTTTTATGCTAGACTTTTTATGTTTAAAAGTTTTTATCACAATAACTTTGTAAAATATTTTGAAGTCAGGTAATACAGTGCTTCCAGTGTTGCTTTTTTTTCAAGAGATTCTTAGGCTAGTCAAGGTCTTTTGATGGTTTCACATAAATTCAGGATTGTTTTTCATATTTCTGAAAAGAATTCTATTGATATTTATGGAATTTCACTGTATCTGGAGAGCACAGTGTGGCAGGGGCATTTTAACAATGTCTTTCTTCCAATCCACTAACATGGGCTATCTTCTTATTTACTTAGATTGTCTTTATTTGTTTATCCTTTTACATTCAGTTGAAATCTTTCTTCTACTGTGTTAAACCTACGTTTATATTTTACAATTGTTCTAAGTAAACTTTTTCTTTTCATCTCCTTTTTAAAGTTACACTACTTATTATTAAATTGATTTGGGATTCCAAGATGGCACCGACCAATATGCACTGTATCTGTTCTACTCCAAGGAGACCAGGAATGTAAGTGGAGCCACAGACTCCTGGATCTTGAGAACTGTAGGTGAGTAGGGCCCAAAACTCCGCAGACCAACAGTTGGCCTATCCCCCAGGACAAGCAACATCCCAGAGGTGCTAAACCCACTCCCCAAATTCTGGAATGGATTCCACATGCAAACTGCAGCGGGCATATAAGGCACAGACTCACTGTTTGGGGAGGGGATTTTCCGGAGCCCCACCAGAGTCTCAGTGAGTCTCAGTGAATAGGGTGAATCTGCCCTAGGATCCCTCCTTCCACACCACCCCTAACTGCAGAGGTTACCCACCCAGGCCGAGTGGAAACACAGGCGGCAGGACCCAACAGAGACAGCTAAAGTGGGCCTGCAACTCCCTGGCCTTCCGGGGCCCAACCTAACACCAGACACAATGGACTGAGCCTGCAAACAGCGGCATTTAGAAATCAGCTTGGATTGCTTCCACAGGCCTATTGGGAGACATGGGTCTTCCTTGCAGTGTCTACTTGCAGACCTAGATCATTAGCGGACCCTCACAGACCTGCGTGAAGAGCAGGTTCCGTGGGCAACCACCAGCACTCTGCCACCCTATTGTCTCCAGCTGCCCAGCCACAAGGCACTGGCCCTGCACTCCCCAAAAGAGAGATCCTAGCTGGGCACCTGGCCCGAGGAAGGCAGGAACTCTCACTTTAGCAGGAGACAAGACGTGAGTCTTGCTTGCAGTGTCTAATTGCTGACCTAGAGCATTAGTGGACCCTCATAGCCCTGCAGGAAGAGCAGGTTCTGCGGGCGACCACCAGCGCCCTGCAACCCTATTGTCTCCAGCCACCCAGCCACAAGGCACTGGCCCTGCATGCTCAAAAGTGAGATCCTAGCTGGGGCACCTGGCCTGAGCAAGGCAGGAACTCTAACGTTATCGGTAGACGAGACATGGGTCTTACTTGCAGTGTCAAATTGCTGACCCAGAGCAATCTTGGTCCCTCCAGGCTTATAGTTCTGGGAGAGGCTGGACACTTCTACAGGGTATAGAGACAGAGCTAAAAGACATCTACAGCCCAGAAGATCTGATATACCTGGGGTCTTGGCTACAAAGCGACAGGAAGGACAGGCAGCTGGGATCAACCTACACAACCAGAATGTTTGTGTGCTGACCTTATGATAGGTCCCAAAACTGCTGATCTGAATTACAGCAGTAAAGTGAAGGGGTCCAAACAGAAGCCTACTTTAGCTGGCTCATCCTGGAGCCCAAGGTGTAAAGGAAAATCACCAGGAGTAAAACCGGATCACCTGCCTGTTCCACGGAAATACTCCCTGATCCACGCAGGCAAGAGCACCTGACCTGTAATCAGTCATCAACTATCCACCCTCAACCAGCGAAGGTCACTATAAACTACCTTCCAACATCAGAGCCACCAAAATGACAAGAGGACAGTGAAAGAACGCTAACAAAAACCAAAACAATTTGACATCTCCAGATCCCAGCAATCCTGATGAAAACAACCTGGAGAACCTAACAGCAATGAATAGTCACAAAAATGACCTCAAGTCCTTAGTAAAGAAGATGACAATGGAAGAAACAAATAAAATCTGTAAACAAATGCAGGAGGAGGCAAACAAGAGGGCTGAAGAGGTAAAAGAGTCATATAAAGAGGCACTTGAAGAATTTCAGAAAAATATAAATAACCAGATGAAGAAAATCATTAAAACAATTCAAGACCTGAAGATAAAAATGGAAGCTATCATACAGGAACACACAGAAGAAAAACGTAATCAAGAGGCATCAGAGAAGAAAGCAAACATCTCAGAGGTGGCCTTATCTAACAGATTGCAAGAAATGGAAGAACGAATATCGAGACTTGAAGATACAATCGCAGAACTAGAAAAAACCATCAAGGGAAATGCTAAATATGAAAAGTTTCTGACACAGAACATTCAAGAAATCAAAGATAACATGAAAAGATGGAACTTGAGAATAATCAGGATTGAAGAAAGAGAAGGCAACCAACTCTACAGCCCAGAAAATATCTTTAATAGAATAATAGAAGAAAAATTCCCTAATTTTAAGAAGGAGATGCATATGAGCATACAAGAGGCCTACAGAACACCAAATAGAGTAGACCGAAACAGAAAATCTTCCTGCGACATAATAATAACAACACAAAATATACAGAACAGGAAAAAATATTAAAAGTGACAAGAGAAAAACACCAAGTAACATATAAAGGCAAACCTATCAGAATTACTCCTGACTTCTCAGCAGAGACCATGAAAGCCAGAAGGGCCTGGACAGAGGCTGAGGCTCTGCAAACCCTAAGAGAACACAGATACCAGGCAAGATTACTATATCCAGCGAAACTATCAATAACCATTGACAGAAAAACAAGATATTCCATGACAAAAACAAATTCAAACAGTACCTAGCCACAAATCCGGGTTTACAGAAGTTACTAGAAGGAACACTCCACCCCAACAGGTCAAACTACAACCAAAACTACATAGGAAATAGGTAACTATACCATCGCAAAATCACACCCTCACATAATCTTGACTGTTACAAATACCAAAAATGAAGGGACTTAGAAATCACTGTTCATTAATATCTCTCAATGTCAATGGTCTCAATTCTCCAATAAAAAGACAAACACTAACTGAATGGATGCATAAACATGACCCAACATTCTTCTGCATTCAAGAAACACATCTCAATCACAAGGACAGACATTGCCTCAGAGTAAAAGGTTGGGGAAAAATATTCCAAGCAAATGGTCACAAGAAACAAGCTCAGGTAGCCATTCTAATATCTAATAAAATAGACTTTCAACCAAAATTAATCAAAAGGGATGAGGATGGACACTTCGTACTTGTCAAAGGTAAAGTCAACCAAGAAGACATCACAATTTTGAACATCTATGCTCCGAATACAAGTGCTCCCACATTTGTCAAAGAGTTATTAACAAAGCTTGACCCACACATTGACACCCACACATTAATAGTGGGAGACTTCAACACCTCACTTTCACTCAAGGATAGGTCTTTGATTAAAAAACTAAGCCGGGAAATAACTTCATTAACCAATGTCATGAATCAAATGGATCTAACAGATATCTACAGAACTTTCCACCCAAACACAAAGGATTATACCTTTTTCTCAGCACCCCATGGAACGTTCTCTAAAATTGATCACATAGTTGGTCACGAAGCAAACATCAACAGATACAAGAAGATTGAAATAATACCTTGTATCTTATCAGATCACCATGGTCTTCAACATGGACTTCAACAACAACAGAAATAACAAAAAAGCATACTAACATGTGGAAACTAAACAACTTTCTACTTAATGACCGATGGGTCATGGAAGAAATAAGAGAAGAAATAAAAGACTTCCTGAAATTCAATGAAAATGATGGAGCAGCATACCCAAACTTGTGAGACACATTGAAAGCTGTGCTAAGAGGAAAATTCATATCGCTAAGTGCCTTTAAAAAGAAAATGGAAACACCCCACATAAACAACTTAACAACACATCTGGAAGCTCTAGAAAAAAAAGAAGCAGAAACATCCAAGAAGAGTAGATGCCTAGAAATAATCAAACTCAGGGCTGAAATCAATAAATTAGAAACAAAGAGAACAATCCAAAGAATCAACAAAACCAAGAGCTGGTTCTTTGAGAAAATTAACAAGATAGAAAAACCGTTAGCCAATCTAACTAAAAGACAGAGAAACACTATCCAGATTAACAAAATCAGAAATGAAAAGGGAGACATAACAACAGACACTGAAGAAATACAAAGAATCATAAGAACCTACTTTATAGGCATTTATGCCACAAAATTTGAAAATCTAAGGGAAATGTACAATTTTCTCAACCGATTCTATTTCCAAAATTGAATCAAGACCAGATAAACAAATTAAATAGCCCTATTTTGCCTATAGAAATAGAAGCAACCATTGATAATCTCCCAACCAAAAAAAAGCCCAGGGCCAGATGGTTTCAGCGCAGAATTCTACCAGTCCTCCAAAGAGGAGATAATACCGATACTATTCAAGCAATTCTGAAAGATAGAAATGGACGGAATCTTACCAAATTCCTTCTATGAGGCCACAGTCACATTGATACCCAAACCCCACAAAGACCCCACAAAAAAACAGAATTTCAGACCAATTTCTCTTATGAACATTGATGCAAAAATACTCGACAAAATACTTGCAAAGCGAATACAACAGCATATCAAAGACATCATTCACCATGACCAGGTAGGCTTCATTCCAGGCATGCAGGGATGGTTTAACATACAGAAATCCATCAATGTAATCCACCATATCAACAAACTGAAAGAGAAAAACCACATGATCATCTCTTTAGATGCAGAAAAAAAGCATTTGACAAAATCCCAAACCCATTTATGTTTAAAGTTCTGGAGAGATCAGGAATACAAGGCACTTATCTAAACATAATAAAGGCTATATACAGCAAACCAATAGCCAACATTAAATTAAATGGAGAGATACTCAAGGAAACCCCTCTAAATTCGGGGACCAGACAAGGCTGCCCACTTTCCCCATAGCTCTTCAATATAGTTCTTGAAGTTCTAGCCAGAGCAATAAGACATCAAAAGGAGATCAAGGGGTTACAAATGGGTAAGGAAGAAGTCAAATTATCCCTATTTGCAGATGTATGATAGTGTATATAAGTGACCTCCAAAATTCCACCAGAGAACTCCTACAGCTGATAAACACCTTCAGCATATTGGCAGGATACAAAATAAACTCAAAAAAAAAAAGTCAGTAGCTTTCCTGTATACAAATGATAAACAGGCAGAGGAAGAAATTAAGAAAATTACTCCCTTCACGATAGCCACAAACAATATAAAATATCTAGGAGTAACTCTAACCAAGCAAGTGAAGGACTTATGTGAAAAAACCTTTAAACCTCTGAAGAAAGAGATTGAAGATGACATCAGAAGATAGAAGGATTTACCTTGTACATGAATCGGGAGAATTAACATAGTAAAAATGGCCATCTTACCAAAAGCAATCTACAGATTCAATGCAATCCCTATCAAAATACCTACCAATATTTTGAAGATATTGAAAGATCAATTCTCAAATTCATATGGAGAAGTAAAAAGCCCAGAATAGCAAAAACAATCCTATACAATAAAAGATCGTCTGGAGGAATCTCCCTACCTGATCTCAAGCTGTACTACAGAGCAACAGTAATTAAAACAGCATGGTACTGGCAAAGCAATAGGCTGGTGGATCAATGGAATCGAATTGAAGACCCAGAGATGAATCCACACACATTTGTTCACTTGATTTTTGACAAAGAAGCCAAATCTATTCAATGGAAAAATAATAGCATCTTCAACAAATGGTGCTGGTCTAACTGGATGTCTACATGTAGAACAATGCAATTAGACCCCTATTTGTCCCAATGCACAAAACTCAAGCCCAAGTGGATTAAAGACCTCAACATAAAACCAGAGACACTAAGTCACTTAGAAGAAAAAGTGGGGAGGAGCCTGGAACATATTGGCACAGGAGACAACTTCCTGAACAGAACACCAACAGCCCAGGCCTTAATTTCAACAATTAATAAGTGGGACCTCATGAGGCTGAGAAGCTTCTGTAAGGTAGGAGACACTGTCAGTAGACCAAAGCAACAGCCTACAGACTGGGAAAAGATCTTCACCAACCCTTCATCTGACAAAGGTCTAATATCCAAAATATATAAAGAACTCAAGAAATTAAACACCACAAAGCCAAACAACCCAATTGTGAAATGGAGCTTGGAACTTAACAGAGAATTCTCAACAGAGGAATATCAAATGGCTGAGAAACACTTAAAGAAATGCTCATCCTAGTTAGTCATCAGAGAAATGCAAATCAAAATGACACTGAGATTCCATCTTACACCCGTCAGAATGGCTAAGATCAAAAACTCAAATGACACCACATGTTGGCGAGGATGTGGAGAAAGAGGAACACTCCTTCATTGCTGGTGGGAACGCAAACTACTATAACCACTTTGGAAATCTATCTGGCGCTTTCTCAGAAAAATGGGAATAGGGATTCCTCAAGACTCAGCTATTCCACTCCTTGGAATATACCCAGAAAATGCCCTACCACGCAACAGGGACATATGCTCAACCATGTTCATAGCTGCTTTATACATAATAGCCAGAACATGGAAACAACCTAAGTGTCCCTCAGTAGAAGAATGGATAAAGAAACTGTGGTACATTTACACTATGGAATACTACTCAGCTATTAAAAATAAGGAATTCCCAAAATTTGTGGACAAATGGATTGATCTAGAAATTATCATAATGAGTGAGTTCACCCAGAAGCAAAAAGTGACAAATGGTATATACTCACTTATATCAAGACTCTAGTCCAAGGGATACATCCCATGAAAAACCTTACTTACCAGGAAAGTGGGTCAGAGGAGAGGACATCCTATTGAGACTTTAGGTGAGAGTAGCATGGAAGAATGGGGAAGTAGTAGGATCCACAGGTTCCTAGAAACCTACAAGAAGAACTTTATGATCTGGGTCCTAAGGGCCTTCTCAAAGTAAGGCACCAGCCAAGGAGAACATAGCCAGTAAACTTCGAACCCCTACCAAGATCTAGCTGACGAACATGATATTCTCCACCGTTGAGTGGAGAGTGAGATCTGACTCTCACACGAACTCTGGTGCCCCTTTTCTGACCACGTCCTCTGGATGGGGAGGCTTGGCGACACCCAGAGGAATGATAGCAAGTTACCAAGAAGACACTCAATATTCAAAGAGCATATATAGGGGGAGGAGGTCTTCCTCAATCACAGACGTAGGGGAGGGGAGAAGGGGGGAAGTGGGAGGGAGGGAGGAATAGGAGGAAACAAGGGAAGGGTTAACAATCGAGATGTAATATGAATAAATTAATAAAAATTAAAAATAAATTGATTTAATTTTAATTTATTCTTTTTACATGCCAATTGTAGCTCCCTCCCTCATCTCCTCTTGGTCCTATACTACCCCTTTCCCCCTCTCTCCCCTCCCCTATTCTTAAGAAAGAGGAATCCTTCCTCCTTACCATCTGATCTCAGCCTATCAAACCTTATCTGGACTGCCTGCATCCTCCTCATCTGTGGACTGGCAAGGCTGCCCTGCCAGGGGGGAAGTGATCAATGAGTGCCACAACACAGTCTGTATAAGAGACAGCCCCAACTCCCCATATTAAGAGACACACAGAGACGCTAAGCTGTCTATTGACTACATCTGAGCAGGGAGTCTAGGTCCTATCCATCCATGGTCCATGGATGCTGCATCAGTCACTCCAGGAACCACTTGGGCCCATATGTTGGTTTCCATCCCTTGTTGGTTTGAGTTTTTCAGAGGATCTCTATGGTAGACTACTGTCCTGTTCCCTCTCTTCAAGTACCTATGGTGTCTACTCTATTTTCCCTTTTGAATGAGAATTAAGCATCCTCCATAGGTTCCTCCTTGTTATTTAGCTTCTTCAGGTCTCTGGATATGGTCACCCAGTATTATATGGCTAATATCCATGTATAAGTAAGTATATAGAATATGTGTCTTCCTGGGTGTGGGTTACCTCACTCAGGATGATCTTTTCTAGTTTTATCCATTCTCCTGTACATTTCAAGATTTCCTTGTTTTTAATACCTGAATAACATATTTTTTTATTTTTTGTTTGTCTGTTTGTTATGTTTTTTTGAGACAGAGTTGCTCTGTGTAGCCTTGGCTGTCATGGACTCGCTTTGTAGGCAAGGCTGGCCTCAAATTCACAGCGATCCACCTGCCTCTGCCTCCTGGGTGCTGGAATTAAAGGTGTACAACACCATGCCAAGCCACAAAATCTTTATCCATTTTTCATTTGAAGGAAATCTTGGTTGTTTTCAGATTGTGCCTATTATGAATAAAGCTGTTATGAGCATAGTTGAGTAAATTTTTTTGTTATACGGTGCAGTATATTTCACATATATGTCCAGGAGTGGTCTAGTTTTCAGGAAGCACTATTCCCATTTTTCTGAGAAAGCACCAGACTGATTTCCAAAGTGGTTGCCCAAGTTTCCACACCTACCAACAATGGAGGAGTGTTCCCCTTTCTCTATGTCCTCCTCAGCATGTGCTGACACTTGAGGTTTTGATCTTTGCCATACTGACAGGTGTCAAATGTCATTACGGAGTTTTGGTTTGCATTTCCCTGATTACTAAGGACTTGTAGGTGTTTCATTTCTTGAGTTCTTTATATATTTTGAATATTAGCCCTCTTTCAGATGTAGGGTTGTTGAAGATCTTTGCCCATCCTGTAGGCTGTCTTTTTGTTCTGTTGACAGGGTCCTTTGCCTTACAGAAGCTTTTCAGGTTCAACAAGTCCTATTAATTAACTGTTGATCTTAGAGCCTGAGCTGTTGGTGTTGTGTTCAGGAACTTGCCTTCTGTGCCAATAAATTCAAGGCTCTTCCCCACTTTTTCTTCCCACAGATTTAGTGTATCTGGTTTTCTGTTGAGGTCTTTAATCCACTTGGATGTTAGTTTTGTACAAGATGATAAACATGAATCTATCTTAATTTTTCTACAGGTAGAGATACAATTATCCCAGAACCATTTGTTGGAGATTCTGTATTTTCCATTACATAGGCTTATTTCTGGGTCTTCTATTCAATTCCATTGATTCACCAGTATGTTTTTATACCAGTACCATGCAGTTTTTATTATTTTTGATCTATTGTATAACTTGAGATCAGGGATGGAGATGCTTCTGGAAATTGTTTTATTTTACAGGATTGTCTTAGCTATTGAGGTTTGTACTTTTTTGTTTTTCCATATGAAGTTGAGGCTTTTTTTTAAAGGTCTGTAAACAATTATGTTGGTATTTTGATAGGAATTGCATTAAAGTAAATCTGTAAATTGTTTTTGGGAAGGTGGCCATTTTTAGTATGTTAATCCTACAAATCCATGAAGATGAGAGATCTTTCCATCTTCTGATATTCCTTCAGTTTCTTTTCTTTAACATTTTATTAATTTATTCATATTACATCTAAATTGTTATCTCATACCTTGTATTTTCCCATTCCTCCCTCCTTTCTGCTTTCCCCCTACTACCGTCCCCTGTGTCTGTGACTGAGGGGGACCTCTTCCCCCTTTATATGCTCATTGGGTATCAAGTCTGGATACCCTATGAGCATCTTCTTCAGTTTCTTTCTTCAGAGACTTGAAGTTTTTTTTTTTTTCAATAAATCTCTCACTTGGGTGGATAGAATTACAGCAAAATACTTTATTGGGTTTGTGACTATTGTGAAGAGTGTTGTTTTTCTAATTTCTTTCTCAGCCTTTTGTCATTTGTATACAGAATGGCTACTGATTTTTTTTAGTTCATTTTGTGTCCAGGCATTTTGCACAAGGGGTTTATCATTTGTAAGAGTGCCTTGTAGAAATGTGTTTGTGTGGTTGTCTACTTTTGGTTTTGCTGTAATGAAGTTATTTACTTCCTTTGTTTTGGGGGGGTGTAGCTAACATTCTTGGGTGAGGGTTTCCCTTCTAATATCCACTGTAGTGCTGGGTTTGTGCATAGATATTATTTAAATTTGGTTCTGTCATTGGATGTCTTGTTGTCTCCATATATGATGATTGAAAGTTTTGATTGGTATAGTAGTCAGGACAGTTATCTGTGGTCTCTTAGAGTTTCCAAGGCATCTTCCTAGGCCCTCCTGGCTTTTATGGTTTCTACTGAAAAGGCAGGCATGATTCTTATAGGTTTGCCATTATATGCCAATACTTGGCCTTTTTCCTTTGAAGCTTTTAATATTTTTTTCTGTACATTTAGTGTTTTTATTGCCATATGGTGGGAGGATTTTCTTTTCTGGTCTAATCTATTTGGTCTGCTGTAGGGCTTTTGTATGCTCTTTAAGCTTTTTTTTCTTATTGATGCATAAGACTTGTAGTCACTTGGTAATTATACATTATGAATATTTCCTATTGTTAGCTTTCCTCTTATACTTATTAAATGATATATTTGAATAAGCAAAAATAACCTTAATATACTTGTATTTATAAATTTATTTGTTTTATATTTCATGTACCATTAAAATGATATTTATTCCTTAAATCACAAATGCATTTCCTTTTATTATATTATACTATTTACATTTAGATTATAAAAATATTTGAAAAGCTGGGCGTAGTGGTGCACGCCTTTAATCCCAGCACTCGGGAGGCAGAGGCAGGCGGATCGCTGTGAGTTCGAGGCCAGCCTGGACTACAAAGTGAGTCCAGGACAGTGAAGGCTACACCGAGAAACCCTGTCTCGAAAAAACCAAAAAATATATATTTGGACTTACTTTGAATATTGTATGAATTCAAGGTCAAAGGGTTATCTTGCCTTTATTATATTACTCATTCAAAAACAACTTCAAAAATCATTTTCTAACTTATCTACAACTTGTTATTATAAATATCCAATACTTATTGTATGCCTTTGTAGACTTTATAATATATTTGTTTATAATTTGCTCATATATCATTTCTTTGTCTTAATTAAATCTCACTTATAAGGCCAATTCCCCTTTTTACTTTTTCAACAATGCCTTGCTAATTTTGACATTTTTTTCTTTAAATTAATTCTAAAGTCAGCCTTTCAAAGTTCATTACACTCCCTGTCACTATATCCTTAGTTTTTCTTTTTAAGTATAGATAGTTTTAATGAGATTTGTTATGCTATACATTGTAAGTGGTAATGAACATACTATTTCTCTTTATGTAGGTCATCTTTAGTATTTTTCAAATAGTAATAAGGTCTTATGATTTCCTTCATAAAATCATGAGCCTCTTTGTTTATACATAATCTTGGGATTCTTTAATATATTCTACCAATGACAGACATCTACTTCAAATACACTTACTTTGGCTGCTTCTGTATAGAAAGGTAATTTATTTTTATATGTGTCTTATATACCTGCTGGTTTCTCATTAATTCTAATCATTTGCCTGCAGCCTCTCTCAGATTTCTATGTAGGTAACCATAATAATGTCTGAGAATAATGACATTTTGTTTCTTTCACTCCAGAGAGTATGTACTTTTAATTATATCTTTTGGAAAAAAAACTGTAAATGCAAGGAGACCTTTCTCATTATAGAATGGAGACTCTGTGATCAGGGTTCTTTGTGTTTGCTGTTGAGAGGAATGCTTCTTCTGTTGTATACTATTATGGTTTGGAAAATTAAGTTTGGAAACTTAATTTTTCTCTTAATAATTTTTTAAAGATTTTTAAGTCATAAATGAATGCTGAATTCTGTTGAATTATTTTAAGCAGCTATTGAGATGGTAATTTGTATTTTTGTCTTTAATCTGTTTATATATGGGTTTTATTATTTTTTAAAATCCAAAGGCAGTTCTGTGTTCTCAAGGTAAAACCAACAAAGAGGTTATAGATACTGATTTTTCAAGTATATCCCTAGTTTTGGTTGTAAATATTTTGTTTGGGCATTTTGTGTTGGTAGTATTTATGAGGGATATTGGCTTGTGATTGTTTTTTTTCTGTAGTGCTCGTCTTGTATATTTATGTATCAATCCCAAATTAGTCTTGAATAATTAATGAGCTCTCACTCTCTATTTTCAGTGACCAAGATATCATAATATTCCTCTAAGTTTAATTATACTTTTGGCACCTTTATTCCTGTCAGCTCATAACCCACCCCTCAACTCCCACTACCAAACCACTTAAAGGAATTATTTGGAAAACTTGTCACTAAAATTTTCGGTTTGTTTGTTTTTTGTTTTTTTACTTTGGACATGCAAATTCTTTATAGTTACTTGAGAAACATTTTTAAAGGATTCAGAAGCCAAAATTTCCAATCAAATAATTAGTAAGCATAAACTGTTATTTTCTCAAATATTCATCTTTAACATTTCTATCTTATAGTAATTCCCTAGTACCACATGTTCATGTAACCACTGTACCATCTTAAAGTAATTATATTAGTTTGAGTGGTGTAAAATGAATTAATCCTCATTAATATGAGTTTACATAAAAAAATCTCTCAGTTCATATATTATTTTTTGTTCTTTTAGATCATGCCTTTGAAAGTTTCCTATCCAATTGTCTATTTCCATTGTTTCTATTTGCTCTCTAAGTCTGATATATAGCTAATAACCTGACTCTTTCATTTCATGCTTACCAGACATGAGAAAATCTCTCCCCCCCTCTCTTCTTCCTTTTTTCTCTCTCTCTGTATCTTTGTCTCTCTCTCTCTAACTCTTTTCTTCTCTCTTCCTCTCTGTTTCTTCTCTCTCCACTCCTTTCAGAAAATCTGGATTTTTGAGTCTGATAATAATTCCCCTTTGTATTTTCCTTTAAGTGTTTAACTTCATTTCTAAAAGGCAGAGGGAGTATGATGATGGTTATTTACAAATTATAAAATGTCATTATTTTATTTTAGTTCATTTTTATTAAAAGTATTTGTTATTTGAGAATGTTATACATGTATACAACATACTTTGATCATAGCCTCCTTGATCCTTCTCCAACAGGGCCCCTCTAGCTACATACCCCTCCGAAATTCTTGTCTTCTTCTTACCTTGTAAAAATAACCCTTTTAAGTCCAATTGATGCTTCCCTAATGCATACTAGTATGGAACCATCTATTGGAAAATGAGTACTCTATCAGTCATCACAACACTGGGGAAATATAACTCTTCCTTCATAAGTAGTTCATAGCTTGTTAAAGAGGTGTTGGACTGCAAGAGTGTCTACCTAATACATGCTAGAATGAGCTCAGAACTCATGTCCTTTGGCTCTTTCAGTTTTTACTTCTTCTGAGATGTTCCCTGAAACTTGGGTCATAGGGATTGGTACACACATCTCATTTCGAATTGAGCATGCCATAACATTTTTATTATAAGAACCTTTACCCTAATCATGAGTCTCTACATTTACTGTTGCCCAATTACAAAAGAAGACTCTACAACCAAAGTTAAAATAAGCGTAAATCAGTGGGCACAAACATAAATATTTAGAAGCCTG
>OU015742.1:100250265-100295248 GCA_907169655.1 Acomys percivali
GCTTACAGTACTCAGCATCAATTTTCTCCTTTAGGGCAGGCTTCTAATCCAATCAGAAAGCAACTAGTTCCCTCTGGTGAATTTTCCAAACTGGCGAATGTTATAACATGCAGGGTCCAGTTATATGTATAATCATTGATATCTGTTCTTTGTCATAGTTGGACTGTTTCAGTTCCTCCATCTTATCTTCACAGACAGATATTTTTTAAATCCAACATTTCAAATTAATTTTCCAGCATTTCTATCTCTTTGTTAAATTCCTCTTTTAAGTTCTTCATCATCATTTTTTTATTTTTTTATTTTTAATTAATTTATTCTTGTTACATCTCTATGGTTATCCCATCCCTTGTATCCTCCCATTCTCCCCTCCCTCTCATTTTCCCCTTATTCCCCTCCCTTATGACTGTTCCTCAGAGGGATTACCTCCCTCTGTATATGCTCATAGGGTATCAAGTCTCTTCTCAGTGACCTGCTGTCCTTCCTCTGAGTGCCACTAGGTCTCCCCCTGTACTTTTTGCTGTTTGTATCTTTGAACCCATTTATACTCATGCTTTTGAGTTCTCTGGGATTTTCTCTAATAAACTATCACTAGACACCATTACTGTTGGCTTAACACTTTCTGGAGAGTTATTGTATCTTGTTGGTTTCTTGTGTTTCTAGTTTTGCTACAGTGAGATCTATACAGATGGTATTGAGTTGCTTGAGTTTTTATTGTTGCTTATGTTTGTTTATAAACTATTTTTAGTTGAAATATTTTCAGTGTTCAAATGGGACTTGGATGGATGAGAGTTGAGTTTGTGTTTCACAAAACAATCCCTTAGTCCAGGATTGTAAGGTGCCTACAGCATTTATATTATTACCCAAGTAGGATGGTAATTGGATGAACAAACCATTCCTTGATATTATCTTTATGCAAATTTCTTAATGGCCAATTAATGACATTTATCTCTTTGATTTCAATAACTGCTTGTGGATATACATCACAAGAAAGTATAAAGCATGGTGTTGGTGGGCAGTAGGATAAGAATAAGAATTAAATACTAGCTCAACTTTGTAAAGAAAAAGCTTGAAGTGGGTAAATAATCTGGAAGGAAAAAGTCAGGATAATGTTACGATCCATAGATTTTAGAGATTGCTACATCAATAGCCAGTTACAATCAAGAGGAAGGAGAAAATACTTAGGAATAAGAAGGAGTATGTGATATGTAAGTGGGCAGTGGGGTGAAGAGCAAAGAATACCTTACTGTGAACTGAGTGCAGAAAAAAAAAAACAGTCCTACATTTGATCAGTATACAAACAAAAACAAAAGTATCATTAGGCAACGATGCCAGAGTGGAACTTCAACCAAGAAATGAGTGATGAAAAGAATACTTGTGGGAGAATTGCTGCTATATGGTGTTGAGTTGAAAGATTCTCACTTTCCTTTGCTCTAGCAGACTTCACTTGACTCTGGGGATCAGGATTGAAGATGCTCTTGTTCTCTTTAGGCTCAATGTTTTCAATGATGGCATGAGGATGGGGGGGAAGGCCATTCCTGGCAGTTCCCTTTGACCCTGCATTTCACCATGGTCTCTTCTAATATACGCAGGTGGAACAGCACCTTCATTGTCTATGTTTATTACTTCAAGACAAAATCATGTACTATAGTGCAGGCTGGCCTAGAACTCATGGTAACCTTCCCCCTTCAGCCACAGAATACTTACAAGCATGAGCCACCATGCATGTTTAGCTACCGAGTACCATACAAGTGGTATGAATCTTAGCTCTCTTCTTTTGTAACTTATGTTTCTTTCTCCAGAATATTTTAGGTCTTTTCTTTTATTCAGAGTTTTTTGAAATTTCATGATGATGTATGTTAGTGGGGATTTTATTGCTTTGATTGGTTTTTATTCATGATGCTGGACCAAGTGCCCTTTCAAGGGAGGAACTCCAGTCCTACAATTCTAAACAATATTCTGTCTCCTATTTCTTTATTTTTCAGAATATATTTTTTCTCATTTGGAGACTGAATCTATGATAGTAATTCCAAACCATTATGCTGGGTTTTTTCTCTCATTCTCTTTGGCTGTTCCTTCTTACCTAATACTTTCTCATTTCTTGAGACTTGACTGAATTTTATTATCTCAACCATCTATTAAATTATTTTATTTCTAGTACATTTTGCTTATGCACAATCATTTCTTTTGCTGTAATTTTCCATTTGCTTTTAGTATTTTTTAAAAATTTACTTATTTCATGTCCAGTCTTTTCTGATTATATTAATTACTTTTCTACCAAATTTATTTTTTTTCTTGATACAATCTCCTGTATCCTGAGGTGACCTCAGACTCACTATATAATATCTGAGGGTAAACATGAATGTTTGGTCTATCTGCTTTCATATTCCTTGCACTATTATGGCACAATGCTTAGATTGCTACTTCTTTTATATCAGAACCTCCTTGGGGGTTCTGCCTTTGTGGCCTGCATTTATATCTAAGAATGGCTGCAGTCACTATGTATTTAGTGCACACTCTGTGTGCAAGGTGTTTGACCAGAGAAATTTCATGGAGAGTTTGGAAGAGAAGGCTGTGTTATTCCACAACCCAAATTGTCAGAATGTACCAGGCATGTCTTTGGTATAGTTACATAATTGTAAGCTAACAATTCTAACATTCTGCTTGGACCGGGGACAAGCCTGCTTATAGATGAAAGTGAGCAGAATGTTGCCTTGCCATTCTATGTAAGACATACAGTTATTTTGACAAGCAAGAGTTGACAGTGCAATCATAAACCAATTTAGGGGCATCTTACAAATGTGTTGGCAAAGTCTCTTGCTTGGTATCTCACATGTACTAACCTGATTGTATAACAACATGCTTTCATTTGCCTACTTTCACTTCTGTCTGCCAATCCCAAGTTGTGACTGTTCAAATCTTTGAACTGGGTCTTGGGATCATGTATCTAATGTAGTTGTCTACTTCACTAATCAAAAACAGAGGTCTTTCTAGAAAGTCCAGAGGAAGGCCACATGGACTCTTTGTATTGTCTTGGGGCTTTTCTCACTCATCTTTTTTTCCTTTTTTTTTTCTTTTGAGACAGGGTTCCTCTGTGTAGTCATGGCTGTCCTGGACTCACTTTGTTGACCAGGTTACACTTTGTAGACCAGGACCAATTTGTAGATCTGCATACTTCTGCCTCTCTGAGTGCTGGGATTAAAGGCGTGCACCACTGTGTTTGGCTGGCTCACTCATCCTAATGTGGTAACGAAGCTGAGTTTCCTTCTTACACAATGATAGAAGCACTGAATAGAGATTTTCGTTGAAAATGTGATTTCTTTTTGGCATTGCAAATGTCTCATACATCCTTGTTGACAATAAGCTTGAAGGGGCTAGTTTGAGCATCTCACCAGAGGGCTGCCACATATATTAGCTCATTAGCTCTCCATTGTTTCCACTTCCCTTGAGATGAGTGATTCAGACCTGGTTTAAATAGATCATTTCCTCCTTCAACTCAACCCAGGTTTAACACTAATCACAACTGAGACGCGGTATTGGGAAAAGAGAAAAATATATATGAAGAGTGAGTGTTTACTGATATCTACATTGAACTATGTATAATACAAGGTACTTTACTATCCATTATAAGTGAAATAATTTTCAAATAATTCTAATTAGATATCCTTGTTCTCACTTTCTAATTCCCTTACAGTAAGATTCCTGAGAGGATCAGTGTCTCATCATTAGTAAGCTGTTAATTCAAATACTCAAATACATTTTTATTGCTTTAAACTCTCTGGTCTGGCTTTCAGTTGCTTGTAGCAAGGTCAACACAGGGTGAAAGACTGTCCATTTGTACAGGTAGCCTCCTGAGGGCTGATTAATTTTTACAATGTGTTCCTGACTACTTTTAGGATTGCTTTGTTCTCTATAAAGAACATGAACCTTAATTTTCTTGCCTGAGTAAACAGACACCTTCTCATTCAATTAGTGAAGACTCCCAGAGAATTAAAAAGTCTTGTGCACATGTGCACACACACACATACACATACACGCACAATTGCATTATCATGAGTTTTCATGAATCTGACAGTTCTGAGAAAAAAAACAAAGGAGACATCAGATTTTGACTGTGACAAGAGGAATATGTGATAGCTTTATTTTCTGTTTAAGAATTAAGTGTGTACATGAGATTTTGGTTATCTGCTTGGCTTTATGCCAGGAAAAGCCTAACAAAATAATCACCTTCTAGGTTGCTATATTAGTTTCAATGAACAAGACAACACCAAAGATTTCAATGGTTATGTGATATTTATATTGTCCTATTAGTATATTCTAATTGTATTTTCAAGGCCTTAATTGAATACCAAGACTATTTTTTGCTTCGTAACTGACCACATGGATATGTACATACACCTATAACTTATTAAGAAAAATCCTTCTTATAACCAGGATGATTTTATCAGTAAAGTTAACATTCAGCCACTGGAAAAGCCAATAACATATTATCATTAAGCAATATTTTTACTCAATCTCTGTCCTGGAGTGGTACCCTGAACTGCTTTGAAATTTGTCCAACAAAAGATAATTTAACTGGACCTCTTCTCCTATTCAATTTCCTCAGATGAGTCAATTATGAGTGAAACATTATCATGTTTTATATGTGACCTCTTCCTTTTCTTTAATTAGGAAGTGAGTTCATGGATGTGATAACAAGACCCCTAAAAATGAACACTGAGTTTTTCTTGTTTATGAAGAAAACTGCACGCACACACAAACATTTGCTACAAAGACCCCGACACAGTTAAGAATTAAGTCACTTAAATCTTATAAGAGGATAAATGAAAGAGGAGCTGAAGAGATGGCTCATGGGTAAAGTGCATGCAAGCATTATGACCAAGAATATTGACATGTAACTGGAACTCTAGGGGTGGTGTACTGGGAAGGTGGATCCCTGGAGCATTCTGGACAGCCATTCTAGCAAATCAGTCATTCAGTTTCTGTGTGAGATCCTGTCTCAAAATACATAGTGTAGAGAAGCAGAAGAAGACATGACCATCAATGCTTTCCACACACAATTGTGCACAGAACACATAGCACTCTCACGCACATGGACACATTCACACCACACACACACACACATGAAAAAAATTCATGGAGAATATTTCTTAAAATACTCTCATTAGATACAGGTTATTTTTGTAAAGATCAGAGATACTTAAGTGTTTAGCTTATTGGGATAAAATTACAGTAGACTTCTTTATACTGTCATAAAATTTTACAATATGTTAAACATGCTATTATTAGTATCATTATTAGTATTAATGATCTTATTTCAAGGTTTCAAAGAAGAGAATATTCCTTTGCATAAAATCAAAGTTAACCCCAGATAAATAGCATTATAGGCACCTCACATTCAATTTCTGCTTCATGGAATGTAGTAATTTGTAAGATATTACCATGACTTTGGTCTCTAAGATGTAATACATTTTATTTCCTCTTTTAAATCTTCTGTCTTTTCAATCTGTCAGATTTTTTGTGGGCACTGAAATATAAAGGCTCTGTTGCTATGGTAGTTATTCCATTACCTAGGTGACAGTGTCTGAGTGATATCATTGACCTAACTCATGGAGCAATTTTACTTTTAGTTATTGATAAATGGACAGAAAATTGATTAGTGACACAAAATCAAGAAAGACAAAAGAATGCCACTGTTCTTGACAAAGTCCTTACAAAGGAGCACTCGAAGGTGAATGCCCGTAAATGGATTTCACCAATTATCTCTGCTCTAGTTGAATCAATATTTCCATCCACATTTCCCAAAGCTTACAGAAGACAGAAAGAGTGCCAAAAATACAGACACCAAACCTCCTCCCATGAACTCTCCTTCTAACTTAGCTTTTTGTGCATTTGTGTATTGTAACATGGTTATTCTATACTTTATGTCTAATGTCCACTTATAAGTGAGTATGTGAGTTACCTCACACAGGATATTTTCTAGACCCATCAATTTGCCTGTAAATTTCAAGATGTCTTGTCTTTAATAGTTGAGTAGTATTCCACTGTGTAAATGTACCACATATCCATTCTTCAGTTGAGGAACATCTAGGTTGTTTTTGGTTTCTGAATATTATGAATATAGCTGCTATGAACATAGCTAAGCAAGAGTCCTTGTGGTATGCTGGAACATCTTTTGGGTATATGACTAGGGATGGTATAGGTGGCTTTAGAGGTGGATGGATTGAGGGAACTGGTTAAAAGAGGGCATGGGGAGGGGAGCATGGATTGAGATTAGGGGTAGGGAGAACAGGAGAGAGAGGGCAGGGTAAGAGAGTGGAATCAGAGATGGGTGCACCTCTGGGTCTTGCCAGAGACCTGGGATAGGAGAAGCCCCAGAAAGCCTATGGGCATCACCTTGGCTGAGAATCCTAGCAGCAGGGGATATGAGGTCTGAATTGGTCATCTCCTGTAGCTAGGCAGAACTTCCAGCCCAGGGATAAGTTCACCAACACCCTCACAAAACCTTTGACCTAAAATTTGTCCTGCCTACAAACGGGCAAGGACAAAGATGGAGCAGAGATTGAGGGAGTGATCAATCAAAGACTGGCCCTACTTGTGACCCATGCCATGGGAGAGATCCAGTCCCTAACACTTTTAATATTACTTCGCTATGCTTACAGACAGGAGTGTAACCTAACTCCTCTAAGAGGAGTCTCCCAACAGTTGATAGAAACAGCTGGTAGATGCAGAGACCCATAGCCAAACATTAGACAGAGCTCCAGAGCTCTGGGAGTCCTGGGAAAGAGTTGGGGGATGATTGAGGGAGATGCATGGGTCGAGACCTCCACAAGAAGACCTACAAAGTCAACTAACCTGGGCCCCAAGGGAGCTCACAGAGACTGAACTGCCAGCCAAAAAGCGTGCATGGACTGGTCCTAGGCCACCTGAACATACGTAGCAGAAGCACAGCTTGGTATCCATGTGGGTCCCTCAACAACCGGAGCAGGGGGCGCTCTCTGACCCTGATGCCTCCCTTGGATGCCCTAACTAGGTTGCCTTGTCCGGCCTCAGTAGGACAGGATGCACCTAGTTCTGCAGAGACTTAATGTACCATGGCTGGTTGATACCAATGACCAACTTCTACCTTCCCTGAGGGGAAGGAGATGGGGGACTGGCAGAACAGGAGAGGGGGTACAATCAGGATGTACAGTGAATAAATAAATAAATTTAAAAATTAGAAAATTATATCCGGTGTTCCTTGTGAATGGTATCCCATTTAAAATTTATTTTCAGTTAACGTTTCTTTGGTTGGAGCTCATTGTTAGTGGTTATGAAGAAAAATGTTATTCACTTTCATCTTTTTCCAACAAAAAATTTTTGCTCAAACAAAAAGTTGTATACAAAGGGAAATGGAGAGGAACAGAAAATGCAGGTGGATGAACAGCAGAAAATATCAGAAAGTAGGTCACAGGTCACCGTTCAGAATATCATGAAAGGGACTCGGAGAGAAAGTAGGCAGTGAGGACAGATGAGAGTTTCAAAAGTTTTTCAAACTTCAATGAGACTTGTCAGGAGGTGACTGCCCTGTGGCCACTGCTCTTTCTGTCTCATCTGAGGGACTTTCAGATGTTATCCTAGACATACAGCATGCCACCTGTCAGGCTTACCAAACAGCTAAGATTGTAAAATTGTTCCCAAGAGATACAAAGTGTTTCTGATCTGTTACTTTGGATAAAATGTGCTTTGAGCTGAGAGGACTCTTAACTCGCTGTGCTCCAGGGGCACAGAGAGAAGCCCTGCACCTCCAGGAACAGAGTGAAGCTTCTCTGCAGAGGCTGCTTTTTCTCCATTCTCAGTCGGCTGTCCTTTCCTTTCCTCTAGCCCACCTGGCTTTTATGCAGTAAATGTGAAGTTAGGAGGTTTGATGAGATTGGAAGAATACTAAGTGTATTCTCTAGTGAGACAAAGGGTTCAGAAAGGATGCTTTTCTTTTGTAGAGATGATATAGTTAAAAGTGCCACAGTGTAGATGTGAGATTTGCTGAGAGAAATCCTAAGTGTTCTCACCATATCCACAGAAGCACACCCACAAAAGATAACTGTGCATTAGGCATGTACATGTGCTTAAATTTTCAGTACACACCATCAGTATATAGCATTAGTATTTGCCAATTATAGCTCAAAGGGAAAAAAGAAAAAGCGTCCCTTCAGAAAAAAAAAAACAAAACAGTCATTTGATTATATAATATCTACCCAAGGATTGAGCCCCTAGCAATACCCTCTAGCCTCAGCGCCCATGTTGCAGCATAGAACATCTCATCATACATACAGGGCACATATTTTATTTTGAGCAAGGTGACATAATCCATTTAGTCGAATGCCATTTATGAATCCATGAGAACTTACTGTTTTAGTTTCAACTGATTACTAAATTTCATAACATCAATAAGAAAAGAACCAATTTCTCCCCAAAGCTCAGATAGAGGAATCTAAATACCACAATATTTAGGCAGTGGATAAAGGACAAACTTGGAGAACAGGAAATCCTAGAAAACTTATGAGTCACACTACCAAGGGTCACTCTCTCTTTGTTAATGTCCAAGACTAGAGTTAATTCAGAAAAAGGGATGTGCTTATACACCACGTACAGACTCATTTCTGACAACAGTATGCATCAGGAGGAATAGCCACCAACACACAGAAGCTTAAGAAGGAACCAACAGCTGTGGGGGCATCGCATCCCTCTGTGAAAATGGAAATCTGACCCATTTTAGGCAATGCTTGGAGCTAACGTGGCAGACATTGCTTTTTTAACAGTCACCCCTTATTCAACACACAGTGTCCCTTGACCTTGCATTCAAGAGACTGTTTTTACAAGAAAATGTAATATGTGAATTCTATTGCTTTACAAACTCATTGGCTCCATATTCTATCACGTTTCTTTCTTTTCCCAAGTGATGGGAAAGATATGCTCATGCTAGACTCTAAATATCCAAAACACAAAATAACGTGTCATATTGAACCACTACCATCATAAATCAAGCTCATTAACAGCATCTGATGAAGCTTATCTGCCTCTCATCACCAGGGAGGCGCTTGCTAGCAGGGCCTTTGAGAATAGAATTTTCTGCAGAAACCATCATTAGAACTCAGTAAAGTAGCCCTCCTCAGAATGGCTTGCAGCAGTGCTTTCTGAGTCATAATTACAGAAATGATTACAGTAGCAAATATTAAAAACAGGCTAGTTATGCATAATCTCTACAACATGCAATCTAATTTACCAGCAGTAAAAACAGTCATAAAAGCGTTGCCCAGTGATGGGTCAAAGCAATTTTCACTCAAGATGCCAAAAAATAACATAAGTCTCCTTATGGCTGGAGTCATTGTTAACATGGTTTGCTCAGCCTCCTGTTTGAGTGAGCTTAATCAAGACCTAGGTCAATAACCGTGTTAGCTATCGCATGATTCGAATGGGCCTTTCAGAGAAAATATGAATTGCAGACCCCTGAAAAGCTACAGCTTTGGTAAATGGCATTCATAAATGGTTATAAAGCCTCAGAAGTAAGACACCACCTGCTCAACTGGACAACAAATTACCAGTATAAAGTTAATATGATCTCAACCCTTCAACTCCCATGTCCTGGACTATGCAGCTCTTCGCTTCCTCCTCTGCACATGTTTTTCCATACCAGGGCTCCTTGCACATAGTTTAAGCTCTTCAAGGAAGAGACTGATTCGTGTCCCTCATCTTGTCCTCCTCCTAGTAGGAGTGCACAAAGTAGGTGTTACAAAAGTTTATTGAAGTAAATTGGTTATGTTGCAAAGGCAAGTTATATGTAAAAAAAGAAAATGTTACTTGGAGAGGTCAGAAGAAGGGAAGAATGGGGAAGGACCCAGAGGGTCCAGGAGCCCTACAAGAAGACCATCAGGGCTGGTGGATCTGGACCCAGGGGGGCCTGTACAAACTACTGTACCAACCAAGGACAATGCATGTAGTAAACCTAGACCCAATATTCAGACTTAGCCAATGGACACTCATTCTCCATGGTTGTTGGGAGAGCAGGGACTGCCTCTAACATGAACTCTGGCTCCCCCTGCTTGACCATCTCCCCTTAGTGGAGAGACCAGGTGGCACTCAGAGGAAGGGGAAGCAGGCTATCCGGATGAGACCTGATAGTCTGTGATCATATGGTGGGGGAGGAGGTCCCCTTCTGTTATAGGCCAAAGGGAAGGGAATAGGGTGAAAGAGGGAGGGGGGGATAGGAAGATACAAGTGAAGGGATAGCAATCGGGATGTAATCTGAATAAATTCTTAAAAAGAAAAAAAAAAGAAAGAAAGAAAGAAAAGAAGGAAGGAAGTTCAGCTGTCGACAATCTTTCCCAGAGAAGACTGTCTTACTCATATGGAAAACTTCTTAACCTTGTCTGCCCAGTGATCCCTTTTCATGATTTTAAAAAACCTAGGGGCAAAATGCCACTGAAATCATCAAAGCCAGAGTGTCTGAGCATGGAGTCTGAATATAGGCCTTTAAAGCTCTGAAGATCAGTACTTGGTCACCGAATTTAACACACATCGACAAACACACATCGAGAGTGAGAGTATGTGTCAATGAAGCAGCAAGTGGACTAGAGGGAAGAAGTCACTTCTTTTGCTGTGTGGCTTGGGGGGTGTGCTGCACACTCTGGGCCTCGCTCTGTGCCACTTGGAAATGGAGGGGATCATTATGGAAGAGTACTTCCTGAACTAATTTCTGTACTGGGTTGCATGGGTAACTAGCCACATCGACACTGAGAACCTCAACCACTACCTCCTACAGACTTACTGAGCCCTTGTTCCCAGTGGTGCAGCAGCAAGTTATATTTCCAAAACATCCTCAAGCCACAACAGTGATGTTAGGAGCAAGAATAACAGGATAGGATGGCCACTGTGATCTCCTCTAAATCCTGAGGTAAGCGATGGGAAATGAAGACCTCAGCAAGCAGTCCTGAAGATACTGGTTGTAAAGTACTCTCTCCAACTGAAGGAGTTAGACTCCTTGGAGAAATGCCAATTCTAGGCCTGCGGACAGGATCTTAGAGGGTCTCACTATGTAGCTCAAGCTGGCCCGCACCTCACACAGAGCTAGAGAGTGAGAAAAATGTTAAAAATAATTATGTGGCAGGTCAAAAATAAAGCCAGAAGCATCCTAAGCATTCCCAGTGCATTGAGGTATATCAACCTGTGCAGCATCAACAACAAATAAGTATGTTATATACACACACACACACTTGTGCAGCATCAATAACAAATATGTGTGTATACACAAACACACATATATGAAGTGATGAGATGGTAATTCAGAGTAAAAAAAATTCCAATGTAGAGTGAATGTTTGTATTAGCCCACATGATATTAAGGGTGAGACTTTTGTGATCAATAAGACCTTTGTCGTAAATAAGCCAGGCGTGTGGAGTCTTCCTAAATAGCAAAAATACCCAAAATGCTTCCTTTCTGTTTTGTAGTGTATGAGGAGAGGGTGAAAAATGACCAGATCTGTGTCTGTGAGCCAGAGACTGGAATCCTCTGTACACAAACTGTGTCTGCAGCATACATCATGTTCTGTGGTTCTCAAACTCTATAACTGTGAGAAATAAGTGATTATGGTTCTAATTAACTCAGCTAATAGTATTTTGTTTTAGCACTCTGGGTGAAAGAAGTACTTACAAGTTCATATGAATATGTCTGTATAACTGAATGGGAGAGGAGACTAATAAAATGTACAGTGCACTCCAAATAAGTGTGAAAACCAGATAAAGACACTTCCGGCTCCTGGACATGGGGTCGGGGTTGCACTTAATGGCTTCTTCTAAAGCATGGAATGTAAAATTAATTTAAATTTAAAAAGGCCCTTTACAGTGAGCAATGGTGGCAACCATCCCCTAACCAAATGCTTACAGTTAATTTACCTCGTTACATCACCCCTGATAAGAAACAAAGTCATTTAGTCACCTTGGCCTTCATCCTATACAACCATAACTCTAATTTGACTCTGACAGAAGCATCAGTTGCCTCCAAATTAAGGAATATTCTAGAAAATTCCCGATGGTGATTTACCATGTCAAGCAAGGTAGTAAAACAGCATGGAACTCTGATGGTATATAGCAACAGAAACAGGGCATTTGGGAGGAAAAGTGGTATGAAGGTCTGTAGCTTAACAGTGACTCCCCACGGTTGTCTCTTCATTTCACAAATGCATTGTCATTGACGTAGGCACTAACATCTGAGAGGATATGTTTATAAGCTCACAATGAATTTAAATTATCCATAAATGTAAAGCTTATTTAAATGTGAACACAAAGAAATGACACTGAACGTAGCCAGAAAATAAGTAGCGAGATTTTTTTTTTTATTTGTCTGTGTTAATGGTTAGTTTATGGTGTTCAAAGTGCCCAAAGTAATCCCACCTTTGCTGCGAAATCCCTGTTTGAACAAACATGAAATATGCATTCAATATATTTTTTTAAATATATTACATGCCCAATATTTTATTTTAAATTTATTTCTTACTTATTTCTTCTTCTTCTTCTTCTTCTTCTTCTTCTTCTTCTTCTTATTATTATTATTATTATTATTATTATTATTATTATTATTATTATTATTATTATTATTTGTTTTTTTGAGGGTTTCTCATTGTAGCCTTGGCTGTCCTGGCTTTGCTTTGTAGACCAGGCTGGCCTCGAACTCACAGCAACTCGCCTGCCTCTGCCTCCTGAGTGCTGGGAGACACCACGCCCTTCCCCCAATATTGTAAAGATAATTTACAATTCTGGAATTTATTCGTGTTTACATATTTGAATTCACATGAGTATACTATACTTTCTCCAGAGTGGCTTCCTTACCATCCTCTAGGACCAGTTAGCAGAGAAAAACAACAACAACAACAACTACAACAACAACAACAACAACAACAACAACAACAACAACTTGATCATTTAAAAAATACGGCACGTCAGGGGCATCTAATTAAGGGCCTCAGAGTCCCATCATAGGTGAATGAACTCGCCATATGGCTGTCTTGGAAACGGTTGTATGTAACTGCTTTAAATGAGGCACTTGAGCAGTAACCCCGTCTGAGACGTAACCATGCCTACGCCTGGGTGCTTGGTACCTCTTCTTACTGTCTTTGACACGCTTTCTCCTAATATAATGAACTCATTTGAATTAGAGGCTTCCCTCCGCAACTTCTGCAGGTCTTGTTTCATAATGTTTTCAGCATGCAGTTTTTCCTCCTTGTTTCCTCGTTTGCTTCTCAAGCCCTCTGCCTCAGTGTCCGTCCTACCCACTCTGTGTCTGACTATCTCCAGGATATGCGCTTTCCGGCACTCTTCTTGGAGGTAGGTCTAAACTGCACATGAGGTTTTGTCAGTTCCATCAGCACTGGCCAGTTTTGGCTACCCACTGCTTTTATGCTGACTGCGGGTTCTGAGCATTGTACCCAGAGCTCTCCAGGCGATGACCCCTGATGGCCACCTGACACATGGAGATGGGCCCAGCCATTCCCGCAGTGGGAAGCTCTGCTGTAGGTAAGCTGAGCTGTGTTTCCTGTGTGCACCACACAACTGCAGCTCACTTCCTTCTTTGGCAAACGCCTTTTCTTAACTTCTAGGTCCATAATTACACTTCGATATTCACTTACGTCCCCTTCTCTGCTGTGAAGATTTCCTTATCAGCTCTCTTTCCAGCCATCCTCCTACTGCAAACAAGCATTCCTGCGGTGTTCTGCTTTCATTCAACCACTGGATACATCAATGCCGCTATTTTAACATGTATCACACTCTTTTTCTCTTCAGTGCCCAGTCGCCTTTCATCTGCAGGTTAAGCTGCTGTCTAATTTGCCTTGTAGCTCATTAGCCAGGGGTGCTGGACTGGCTAGCAGAAGAAACACAAAGCACCGCTGAGCCGCTCTGAACTGAGAGGACCGTTCATTCAATGTCCCTTTCCAAGTTTTCTGTGATGGGCAAGATCAGTGTGTTCTCTGTGATGGTGTGAAGGTTGTTCCTCCTCATACACATTCATCCTTAATGCTACAAAGATGGGCTCCCCACTCCCCTCTAAGAGTAAATCTCATTTTATATTTTATTTGAATATCCAGCAGATAGTGTTGGACCCTAGAGTTCACTCGGGTAGTAGGGGGTCATCACGAGAGACCACTCGAGGACCACAGTGTTGATGCAAAAGCACAAGGTTTATTGCTGACATGAGTCAGGGGGCCTCAGCACTCACTCGGGAGGGAAGCACACTGAGTCACTGTTACAGACTATTCTTAAAGGCTAAAACCGCAAAGGTTAGGAGGGGCTGCGTGCCCTATGTTAGGATTGGCTCTGGTGGTCACTAGGGGTGCTTGTCTAAATGCTATTGGCTATTGCAGGGAGGGGTGTTGGGGAGTTTCCTGAGAATTTCCAGATGGTAATTGTTTACCTTAGTTGAAATTGTTTATCTCGGTTGGCCACCTTGATCTCAGAAACTGAAGCTAAGCTGGCCTTCAATTCTCTCTGGGTCATTTTCCCAAGCTTGTCTGGGTCACTTTCCCAGGCTGGCTGAGAGAGAGGGCCTTACAATAGCTTGAGTAAAACCTGATTTTAAAATTCTGATTTTTAAAAAATTAGATACTTTTTCAAATGTATGCCTGGCTCTTTCTATGAAACCAAACATATAAAGTCAAGAAAACCAACCTTCGGCTTCAGGGAGCTTCTGGAATGGGGACATTGTAGAAAGTAGAGCCACACACCAGGCATTGCTACAGAACAAGTTAAAGTTCCTAAATCACAGAATGTTACTAGGATACAGTGCACCTAGGGTTTGAGTTTAAAGGATGAATAGAGATCATTTGGTGGAGATGGAGATGAAAAACATTATGGGAGGACCTTGTCTGTCGAATGGTACCAGGCAAATATGTAAGCAGCCAACACCAGTTGTATGATCAGAGATCTTTTAAGCAGGTGGTATGTCTAGGTGAGAGAGGCCTATGTACCTAGAGAAATTAGACTAAAGATATACTTACAGGTGCTTCTAAGTTTGTAAAAGTTGGGCCTAAAGTAATGTGGAGAGAACAGAAGTATCTGTGTGTATAGAAGAGTCTCTATATGTTATACAGGTTGAGATTTGGGTTAAAAGATGAAATTACGTTCAGTAAACAGGAGAACCAAACACAGCTTGAGCATGCAAAGAAGTGTTGGTGGGGGAACTAAAGGTGCCATGAAAATAAAATTTGAGGCTTGTTAAATGTAGTGTGTAAATGGTCTTTGTTGTTAAAGAAATCCCTCCACTATGGAAACCATGGCTATCCTGCCCACTCAGTGCTGGCATGTGAAAGTTCTTAGGTACTGTTTTAGAAATTTCTCTGCAGATGTTGGAGTTTGGGACTACACTGTTCAGAAGCATTCTCACATTGGGGTGTTGCATACTTTGGCCATGTGTGTGCAAAGACTAGACCTAACGATGCTACTAACTCATTGATAGACTAGAGAAGTCACTTAGGAACGGCTTAGGACATTTTTGTTAGTGGTATATGGTATTGCACTGGAGAGACTGGCTATGGTGGGAGAGGCTAAACCCACTGTCTAATTTCATTCTAGGCTTTCACTTGGTTCCTGTGTTGTTTCTTTAGAGTTTCTGTCTCATTTCCAGTGGAAATGGACCATTTTTATACTGACTTTGTTCTAATGTTCCTGTTTTCCCACTATGCTGTGTTAAAAGGATTCCTTTATCTTCTGTACTTCTAAAATAAGTTTTACAAGCTTCCATTAGAGCATTTAACTAATTCAAAGATGGTATATCCCTTGAACTTTAATTATACTTAATGTGCATCCAAAACATGCTACCTGTCTGACTCAAACTGGTGTTTAGTGACTATATAGATGTTATCCAGAGAAAAGGCTTATGGGACACTGCCTTCTGATGAGCCAGGAATGGGAGTGTGCCTTAAACTCTGAATGAAGTGAAATGTCGGTAGATATGTCATGTTCTACAGAGTGGTGAGAGCTCATATGGCTCAATTCTCTATAAATGGTTTCCAAAGAAGCTGCAGGGGAAGTTCTATTTAATTAAATAGTCAGCTGTGATCACCCACAATGAGATCCTGGAGAGTTGCCAGTGTCTGATGCAATGCAGAGCTAAGTGGGACTCTTCTGGTAGGATGTATGGAGAGAGGGGTAGCTGAGTAGCTAAACAACTGCTGGCTGATAGGTTCAAAGCAGCAGGAGGGGTGCATTGCTAAGTGCAGACTTCAGCAACTGCAAACAGGGCAGAACCGTGGTGCACACAGAGACTGTTGGTAGGAAGCTGACTTACTCAGACAGAGACAGGCCAACACAATGTCCAACTCTCAAAAGGAGACTCACCGGCTAAGCAAAACCAACCTGGTCTGGAATGTGGTACTCTGAGATTACCATCTTCATAATCAGTTCTGTGTCCAGTTGAAAATTGTACTTGCTGTTATTTTCTTTTCAGTTTTTACCTAATTCCAAAATAATCATTTTGAGGGAAAACCATATATCTTTATAAACACATGCTAGGACATGTGTTACTTTTTCTGTGTGAGATAACATTGCAAAAATAGTTTGATCACAGGGACCACTGAATTATCAATACCTTTTGGTAGAGTTTGAAGCTTGTGGCTTATAAGAACCTCAGAGTGAAATTTCATTTGTATTGTACAATTGTGAATTATTGCATCTGCATCAAACTGCTTAATAAATGCTTATGAATGATGATAAATGATTTCTTTTTTAACCCATCATGTAAGTAGATAAAAACATGTATCTGTAGTTTTATTTTGGAACAAAACATGACACTATTATATATACACTGTGAGGTCTAAAATATGAAATAGATGAAAATAAAGAATTTATTAATGACTAATTCTGAATCCTTTCCCCAGTTAGAATTTTACCTGCCAGTTAACAGCTGTGATCCATTCCAGCACTTGTTGTAGATGTTTTCTAGTGACTTGTGCTACAGTCTAGTTTGATTCAGTGATTTGGTTACAGGTGTTTAGTTTTTACACTATTTGTAACCTATTTGTAACTGTATGTGGTAGACTTAGTGCTAGTTTATCAGAGGCTTGTGGGTCAGTCAAACTGTCACTTAATCTTCGTTTTAGAAGTAATACATGGTCTGATATGGGGCACCAGAGTTTGTGTCAAAGTCAGATCCCCTTCTCCACTTAATGGTGGAGAATGTCCTGTCCATCGGCTAGACTGGGTAGGGGTTCGAAGTTTACTACCTATATTTTCCTTGGCTGGTGCCATAGTTTGAGGAGGACCCCAGGGCCCAGACCCGCCTGTAGTTTTCTAGGACCCTCTGGATCCTTCTATTTCCTCATTCTCCCAGGCTTCTCACCCCTAAAGTCTCAATAGGATTTTCTCCCCTCTGACCCACTTTCCTGGTAGGTAAAGTTTTTCATGGGGGCTTACCCCTTGGCCTAGTGTCTCGATATAAGTGAGTATATACCATTTGACTCTTTTTGCTTCTGGGTGAACTCACTCATTATGATAATTTCTAGTTCAATCCATTTGTCCACAAATTTCTGAAATTCCTTTTTTTTAATAGCTGAGTAGTATTCCATAGTGTAAATATACCACAGTTTCTTTATCCTTTCTTCTACTGAGTGACACTTAGGCTGTTTCCATGTTCTGGCTATTTTGAATAAGGTAGCTATGAACATGGTTGAGCATATGTCCCTGTTGTGTGCTGGTGCATCTTCTGGGTATATTCCAAGGAGTGGAATAGCTGGGTCTTGAGGAAGCCCTATTCCCATTTTTCTGAGTAAGCGCCAGATAGATTTCCAAAGTGGTTGTACTAGTTTGCATTCCCACCAGCAATGAAGGAGTGTTCCTCTCTCTCCACATCCTCGCCAGCATGTGGTGTCAGAAAGAAATGAGAAAAACATTTAGGGTGTTATGAATGAAAGTCAACTATTGACAACTATTCCCTCCCATTCTCTAGAATATGTATCTATTATGCTTGCCAGAACACTGGTAGATATATTCTTCCTATGCATTGGTCTGAAAAGGTCATCAAACATCAATTTCAAATATATGGCAGTATGAAAGTGGAGTCTTGATCAATTTATAGTGTAGTGGCACTATTAAAATGAAGTTGGTTTTATTATTTAAAGTAAAAGAATTATTTCTCTGGTATATTTGTTTTCTATACACAGTAGATGCAATAATGAGAAGAAAAAGAATTCCCTATCCATTACTTCAGGCAACAATACACTTCAATTAACCAGTTTTCAACAGGGATTAAAAAAAAGTAATACATGGTGGTGATAAGTTCCTACAAAGATCTTTCCACGAGTCACTGCATCAGTAAAGTCATTACAGAAACGAGCAGTAGTTGTGTGAGCTATCTTGAGAAAGTGACTTACGCAAAAGAAGGTGTAAGTACAGACAGCTATCAGACCATTTTGCGTAGACATGGCACTTGGTAGGCCAAAGAAAGCTGGAGAAAGAGATTATAGGACATAATGAACATACATGATAAGAGCTATGACATTATGTTTAATAAACACAATGTAATCAAGTCATGGCTGTTATGTGAAATAATGCAATTAAGACATAGTTACCCACTATTGATCAGTCTTCTTTAGGACAAGGAATAAATTTATGTGGTGGAATGTAGACAAAATATATACCTACTTTTAATCACTCAGAGGAATATCTTACATGGCCTATTATTAATTAATGAAGACTCTGCAAAGTATTGTTTATATTGTCAGCTTTTACAACATAGACATATGCTCTGACTAGAAACCAAATTTAATGCATATTTTATTATTTAGCCCAGATAGCACCCTAAAGCCTAGAATATTAACTCTCAACCTTTGTCTATATGAATAGTTTAAGGGAAATGATTAAATAAAATACCATTTATTATAGAACATGACAACTATTATAAACTTGGCAATATAAAATTAGGCATTAAATGAAAGCATGACAAGAAACTTAATGCCATTCATTACTGGTTGCACACTGCAGTAGACTGGGGCTCAGTGTAGGGATTGTTGGTTACCTTAATTCACCATTTTTATGTATCTCAAACCACAGTTTCTGAAAGTAGAACAACACTGGTCCTCGTACAGTGGCCCCGGCATTTTGAGGATCCAAGGAAGTTAAAACGAAAAACCAAACAGGGAATATTTTCTTTACTTATTTACAAAAAAGGATGATGACTGTTTCTCATCCTCAGAACTGCTCAGTTGTAGACTGAGACCACTTCGGGACATGGGAATAATAATAAATATCATTTCTCATTTTTGACAGGCCTTCCTGCAGCTAAAATGACTGGCAGAACTCACATTCTGGTTTCAAGGTAGGAGGTTCCTAAGCCTGTCTATACTCAGGCTGCGCTGCGTGACAACCTGCGATCTTGATGTGATCTGGAAAATGCTTCCATTAAGGCAGATGTTTCTCTGTGTCATGTAAAGTACTCAGCAGCTTCAAACGTTCCACAGCATTCTCTATGGTTTGATGCAGCAGCCACGTGTCTCAGGATCACTTACTGCATCTCCGAGGACTCTTCAACACTTCATTCCACCCAGTGTCTGATAGATGAAGGACACTGAAGACAGGAATGAAGAAACACATAGACCTGCTTTAAATGTATGTAAAATCATAAGACTCATCTGCCTAAGTTAGAATATAGTATAAAGGGCCATGGAACAGAGAAACAATTATGGAGTTCAAATAGCATGATATCTAAGAATATTATCAATCTTAGGCTAATTATGTATCACAATTCATGAGTATCTGTAATATTATGAGAACTTTGCAAGAGGAAACCACTGTATTTCAAAATTCCTTAGTTGCATGTAGTTCTTTGTCTAGGGTGGAGGCCTCCTGGGCTTTTGGGTCCACTTTAGTATATCTATTGCTGTTTTCTTCAGCTTGTGTTTAGGATGTCATGTCAGTGCCACGTTATGGGTGTAGCTTCTGATACTCATTTTTTTAAGGCAGGTAAAAATACTGATATCTTTGTTGTAAGTTTAGGATTTAATTTTACAACTTGATAGCCTACGGATTAAGTAGTGAGACAATATTGGAAAAAATTCATACAGAAGAAAAACATACACAAATTCATACATTACACATTAGTTTTTGATAGATGTGATAGTTGTTGATAGATGATAGATTAGTTGTGGTAGAACTATCTTTAAAATTTCCAGTGGATCTTCTCAGTTCCATATAGTAGTAGGGAGATAACATTGTATAGGTCTTCTTATATTTATGGTAAAACTATTTCCTTGTATATGTAAATTTTAATTTATGTATTTATTTTTAATTTTATTTTTTATACATGCATTTATATTATTACACATATGCAATAAACTTCCTACAGCAAGAAGAACCATAAAACAACCAGGAATTTTATAAATGTTACATTCATAGTGTTTTGGCTATTTGTATTTGGCAACCTTTAAGAGAACATCTTTCCTATCTTGGTGCATCTAAAATTCTGAATGTAAATTAATATCTATCATATCTCATCTTAATCAACCTAAAACACCTATCTATATATAAAGACCTCTTAGTCCCTAAACAACTAAGCTTAATTGTGAAACTAAACTATCTGGTTTTCAACCCCATCATAGACTTGAGAAGAAATAAAATTAATTATCTAAGTAGACAGGAAGTACGGGTAACCAGCTTCCACAATGAGGAAATGACAGATACATTTTGCTGCCTGAACAGTCATCCAAAATTCTCTATAACATGGGAGCATCATTTTCAGCCTTCTGGCCCTGTATATCTGACATATATTTGTGAGGCAGAAATTATTGAGGACTTGCTTACCCTGTCTTGGCAGAGTTTGGCCATCAATGCTACTGGCATCCAAGCTCGCCCAGTTTTAGGCAGAATTCTGTCTGTGGCAAAAAACAAGGACATTTTGCCCAGTGCCTGGTTTGCCACATTTGAATCCATCTCCATAATGAGGTTCATTGATGCTCATCATCTTCTTTGAGGTATGCTGGGTATTGCCAGGAGTTAACCTGTTTATTGTCAAAGAATCTTTATAATGAAAACATTTTTAAATGCCGTATTCTGTAGGTTTCTGGGGTTTTTGAAGACCTTATCTAAATATTTTACCTTATTTATCTATAGAATCATATTTATCTGTTAATCCTAGGATGTATATTCTTGTGATAGAAATAAACTAGTAATTGACATAACCATGATTAGGTCAACTAGCAATTAACTTTTATTACTTAGTTATCCTAAGCAGACTGCAACAGCACTTTCAAAGTATTAGGAGTAAGCTTTGTATTATAGTTGAGTTGTATGGGTACAATACCTCATATTAAAGTAGAATATATATATATATATATATATATATGTATATATATATATATATATATATATATATATATATACTGTGTGTGAAGAGTAATCATAAATTTGAATCCTATACCAATGTATCTAAATTAAACTTATTTTGCATCAATATACAAAGTTCTATACCAGTAAATTAAAAATAATCTTGTGAGTAACAATTAAGACATTAATTCGAGGAGTAGATTCATAATCTACTTTTTGTCCTACTATCCCAAAACATTTCTATATTCCCCCTTCTTTATTTTCAACACCTATCTCCAAACCTAAGAAAGAAAGATAAGGGAAAAGGGAGGCATCTCTGAGTCCAACCTTGATTTCTCTCTGAATAAGACCATTAATAACTTATAACCAACTCCCAATGAAAATAAACTTCTATAGCCTAAGAAAGCAACCAAAATCCTACCCACCCCTTAAGGGAAATAAGGTTTGGTTCTTTTAAGGCTTCTTCTGGATGATTTTGGATGACTAATACCTTTGTAGGGACCCAAATAAAGTTGGGGAAAATAGTTAAACAAGGTAAGAATAACATTGTGGTCCAGTTTCTAAATGTTGAGAAATTCCAGGCTTAATTAAAGTCCTGTGTGGGACAGTCTGAATTGCTGGAGCAATTGGGATTGGAAGATTTCTTTGACACCGTCCTGGGAGCTCCTATTCTGATAAGGAACAACTGATGCACTTGGTGGTGGAACATGAAGGATACAGGATGTCAGTGTCCAGCATGCTGAGAGGAGTGAATCCTGTCAAGTTGGATCCAGCGTCAGTGTCTGTTTCATACTTCTGATATTTGTTTTTTAAATTATTTTTTATTTTTTTACATATACGTTTATGTTATTTAACTTATATAAAATAAACTACATAAAAATAAAGAATGAGAGAACATTCAGGGATTCCATTCATGTTACATTCATAGTGTTTTGGTTGTTTGTATTTGGCAACCATGAAGAAAACATTTTCCTATCTCGGTGAGTCTAAAATACTGAACATAACTCAATATCTATCATATCTCATCTCTTTCAACTTAAAGTATTTATCTAGACCTAAAGACATCTTAACCCCTAAATAACTAGGCTTAATTGTGAAACTCAGCTATTTGATCTTCAACTCCATTAGACTTGAGAAGGAGTAAAATTAACTACCTGAGTAAACAGAAAGTGTGGGTTAACAGCTTCCTAATTTAATAATAAGAAAAAATGACAGACAGTTTTCTGCCTCAACAGTCACCTCTTGCTCTTACAATATTTCTACCCTCTTCTGCAATAATCTGAGGGAAAAGCACATCAATTGGTTATCCAATATCAAATGGTCTATCCTGAAGATAGACCAAGTAACATCCAAGTATGCATCCAAGTACCATATAGACAGAGAAAATTATACTTAAGTAACAATAATTAATGAAGAAGAGACTTTGAGTTCAAGGATGGGTATGTGGTGGTGGTGAGGATTGGATGAAGGAAAGGGAAGGAAGAAATGCTGTAATTATATTATAATCTCAAAAAGAAGAAGTTTTAAAAATAAACTAATCACCAAATATATTACATGTGAACTGAATGGAAAGTGGCTGCAAGAACACTCTTGCTTATGAGTACACTCCCCACTAAAAATGTCTAGACAGGAAACTATTGTAGAAAACTCTTAAAAACTGTGATAGGGATCCTGAAGTGTAGCCCTTCACAGTTGATACATTGACAGGTATGGATATGGGGAAGGACTCTGTCCTCTTTAAAGGGTTGGCCAGTGGGAGTTTGGCCATGCTCTAGTGAGTATATGGGCAATGCAATTTGGACATAGTACTTTTTCTTCTTCTTTTTTGGAGGGCTGGGGAGATTGTAAAGGTGGGAAGACCTGAGAAGATTGGGAAATAAATATGATGGGGTGCCTTCTGTGAAACTCCCAAACAATCAACAAAAACATTGAAGAAAAAAAAATATCACCATCAGATTAAAGGGATATAATTAAATGTTTACATATAGTAGAATTACTGTACCAGAGCCTTAGAGCTTTTGCAAATAAAAGGAAAATCTAGTAGCACCTCAATCTATCATGCACACAAGCTTTTCAGGTAGCTAGATATAGTTTGCTTCCATCCCTGCTTCCCAATGGCTTACTTTCAACATCCATTTTGGAGCCTTCAGCTCCTAGAGATATCATATAACTCCTTTCTGCTGGGGATACTGTGGTTGCCTCATTATAAGTATGTGAAACAGTGTACTGTACAGCATACATTCTTTACAGCCTGTTTTTTAAAAATAAGAATTTCAACCACCCAAGAATAAATTTCCCTTACACTACTCAAGAAATAGGACCAGTAAACAAATCAACTAATTACATTTGAGCAAAGAAACACACAACAGATATTTTCCAGACCATGAGATTTTAATGAGTGCCTGGGCAGTTGTCCTCAAAAACAAGATATAAAATTGGGAGGGGTGTCAGGTGCAGTGTAGAGTATGTGCTTAGCATGTGTAAGATTCTGGATACAATTCCCAGCACTGAAGACAGAGAGAAAAATAAGAAAAAAATGATCTGCTGATTCTTGTTGGTTACAAGCTATAAAGGTCACGGATACTTTTAACCTGATTTAGATAACTGAAACATGGCATACACACTTAGGGTTGTTGTTGTTGTTTAATATACTGGAAAGATAAAATATAAATAAAATAAACCATTTGAAAGATTTTATGGAGAGAAATGGAAGAAATTCAATAGAATTTATATCCCAGACACACTGGAAAATAGTTTCAATAAGCAAGAGATTATTTTAGATAATGTACATTTTTATGTACTACAGTAAAGACTACATTCTAAAAACCAACACATGAAAGGTCAGGAGTGTTGCTCAGAAGTGGTGTAGGATGCTAGCATGTGTGAATCCGAGGGTTTAATACTGTGGACCACTAAAAGAAGGCATATGTGCAGAGAGGTACTAGGGACCTAACAACTAGGGTGTATCTGTTAGAGGCATCCGTTGCTCTTTCCAAGCAGTCAGATTCAGTCTCCTAGTACCATATCGTAGCACTCAACTATCTATAACTCCAATTCTTGGGGCCTCATACAATCTTTTGAACTTTGCAGGAATTGGCACAAGTATGGTACACATACATGCAAACAGACAAAACACCCAAACACATACAAGAAAATAAATAAATCTAAAAATAATTTAATGAAAAAGTAAAAAGACAGGGAAAATTAAAAGTAATGGTTATATATAACGATAAGAGAGCAAAGACAACATCAGAAACAACCAAACCACATTCTATACAAAAATAAGAGGACAGTTCTTTATTACTGAAAATTAAATCAACAAAATTTTCATTATATTTAGTACATTTATTGGTATGTATAAATAATTGATATAGATTATAAAATAATGGGCTTCATTGTGACACTTTCATGAATACAACTGTGTACCATGATCAATTCACCACACACACACACACACACACACACACACACACACACACACATCATTATCTTTTATATTCTCTCCTACTGGTGCTCTTTTCTTACCCAAATCCTCACCATTTTCTTTCCTGTTATTTTCCCACCTAGGTTCTGCCTGTGCAAGAAAATATGTCAGATTTATGTTTGTGAGAAAGGCTTGCTTCACTTAATATGGTCATCTTCAGAATAAGAAAACATGGTAGCAGAAAACATTTTTCTCAATACACATATTGTGGGATGGAAACACTCATCTCAGAAGTCAAAAAAGTAAGTTACCCAAAGCCTTACTTAGGTATGGGAACACATAAACTTTGAAGTCATTATACTTGGGGATTAATAAAGAAAGGCCAGATCTGACTTGCCACCTGTTTGAAAATAATGTGTGGAACACAGGTACATTAACTCTTAATAGAGACTTAGTCATTATGCATATCTAGTGAAGAGAAGAGCATATGATTTGCTGCAGAGAACTCTACCCACATTCCCAGAAGTGGCAGCCACCAGGAGCTACCAGGCTACCAGCCATCATGGACTACAAGCTGAGTACCTCCGGGCAAACCCAATCATGGTGTGGTTTGCACCATGCCCTCCACCTACCAGTTCCCAGGGTCCCAGATCTACCTGCAATCATGGAAGCTGGCAGCCAACAAGGACTACCAGAAGCAGGCAGCCATCAGGCGTTACCAGAGGCCTGCAGCCATCAGGAACTACCAGTTCTACCTGTAATCCCAGAGATCTACTACAACTAGGGCCCACCAGGCCTGCCAACACCAGGGACAACCAAATGCTTAAAGACCAGCATAAGAACACATTCAACAATATCCAGAGCAATATGGTACCACCAGAACCCAGTCATCCTTCTATAACACACCCTGGATATCCTACGACACCTTATAAGCAAGAAAATGATATTTAATATAATCTTATTAAGATGATAGAGGCCATTAAAGAGGAAATTAATAAATCCCTCAAAGAAATACAAGAAAATGCAATTAAACTGGTAAAAGAAGTGAGGGGATAACAATCTGGATGCAATCTGAGTAAATTATAATAAATTTTTAAAAAGTAATACAGGAAAATACAAGCAAACAGAAGTAAATGAATAAACTGTTCAAGCCCTGAAAAGAGAAACAGAAGCAATAAGGAAAACACAAACTAAGGCAATTCTGGGGATCAAAGACCTAAGAGGGAGCGCAGGAACTGCAGACTATGGATGCAAGCATCAACAACAGAAAACAAGATATGGAAGAGAGAATCTTGTGTGTAGACAATATGATAGAAGACAGTGATTCATTGGTTAAAGAAAATGCTAATCTAAAAAGTTTCTGACATAAAATTTGCAGAAAATGTGGGATACTATGAAAAGACCAAACCTAAGAATAATAGGAATAGATGAAAAAGATTACTAGCTTAAAGGCTCAGAAAATATCTTCAACAAAATCATAAAAGAAAATTCCCCTAATCTAAAGAAAGAGAGGTCTTTAAGCGTAAAGTCGTATAATTCAAATGCTAATTTCTGTACTCCATATCTGTTTACAATCCTTGTTCTGAGAATCTCCTGTCTCAATGTTGTGTAAACACTGCTCCTCAATTGTCCCTTGGAATGCCAATAAAGCAGCTTATAGCCAATCATTGAGCAAGGGAGAGAATAAGGCTTGCTATCCTGCTGTCCAATGGAGAAGCAGATAGAAGAAGAAGAAGAAGAAGAAGAAGAAGAAGAAGAAGAAGAAGAAGGATTAGAAGAAGGGTATTGAGAGGGGATTCATCCATGAGCAGAAGTCCAAGAGATGTCAAGGAGCTGGAGTTTTCACTTTGTAAAACTACAAAGTGCAAAAATCTATGGGATATAAGTTGAGATGAAGCTAAATAGTTTAAAGGGTTAAAGATAGAGGAATAGCTGTTCAGCTATTGTGTTATGAAACTTATTATTAAACAAATATAAAATATTCTCAATTATTTAATGTGATAGCCAGGTTAAGAGAGAAACTAAGAGAAACAAATTCAAGTATATAAAGTAAGTTTAACAGATGCCTAGAAACATACAAGAAGCTTACAAAACACCAAAAAGATTGGATCAATAAAACAAAATCCTCCCTCCACATTATAAAACATTGAATATACAGAACAAGGAAATGTACAAAACAAAGAAAGGCCTAATGGATATCTCCAACTTTCTCCAAAACTGACAATAATGAGTCACAAAGTAAACCTCAACAGATACAGGAAAATTGAAATAACTCCTTGTATTTTATCAGATCACAATAGATTAAAGCTTAGGAACAACAAAAATCCTACAGACTAATGGAAACTGAATAACTTTTTATACAATGACCACCGGGTCAGAGATGAAATAGAGAAAGAAATTTAAGACTTTCTAGAATTCGATGAAAACAAGAGCATATTATACCCAAATGTATGGGTCACAATTAAAGCAGTTCTAAGAGGAAAGTTTATAACATGAAGTGTCTTCATAAAGAAACTGAAGAGTTCTTATACTTGTAACTTAACAGCACAACTGAAAGTTCTGGAACAAAAAGAACCAAATACACTCAAGAGAAATAGACACAGGAAATACTCAAACTCAGGGTTAAAATCAATAAAATAGAAACATAAAGAACATTACAAAAATCAATGAAACCAGGAGCTGCATCTTTGAGAAAATCAAGATAGACAAATAGCCAAACAAAATAAAAGCAGAGAGACAGTGTCCAAATAAACAGAATCAGAAATGAAAAGAGGACATAACAACAGGCACTTAGGAAATTCAAAGAATCATTAGGTATCATTTCAAATACCTGTACTCAACAAAATTGGAAAATCTAAACAAAAAATTCTAGAGAGTTATCATTTACCAAAGTTAAATCAAGATCACATATACTATTTAAATAGTCATATAACTCTTAGAGAAATAGAAGCAGTCTCCCACCACCACCACTAATTACAATAGCAGTCCCAGAGCCAGATGGTTATGGTGCAGAATTCTACCAGACTTTTAAAGAAGAGCTAACATCAATACTCTTCAAACTATTCCACAAAATAATACTTTAGGAATATTGCCAAACTGATTCTATGAGGCCACAGTCACCTTGATACCGAAGCCACATGAAGAATCAACAAGGAAAGAGAATTTCAAACGGGTTTCCCTGATGAACATTGATGAAAAAATACTCAACAAAATATTCACAAACTGAATCCAAAAACACATCAAAGATAATCAATGTGCTCATGTAGGTTTTATCTTGCAGATGCAGGGGTGGTTCAATATATGAACTCTATCGACATAATCCTCCATATGAACAAAATGAAAGAAAAAACATATGTTTTTCTCATTAGATGCAGAAAAAATTCAGCACTGCTTTATTTTAAAATATTGTAGAAAATATTATGTTAAAAGCATCTGTGGTACACAATGCTTATTGAAGCATAATACAGGCAACATAGAGCAAGTCAATAGCCAAGATCAAATTAAATGGAGAGAAACTTAAAGCAATTGCATTAAAATGGGGGGGGGGGGGGGGAAGTCTGCCCACTCTCTCCACATCTACTCAACATAATATTTGAAGTTCCATCTAGAGCAATAATACAACTAAAAGAGATAAATGAGGTACAAATAGGTAGAGAAGTAGTCAAAGTATCAGTATTTACAGATGATATAATAGTGTAAATAACTGACCACAAAAATTCTATAAGAGAACTCCTGGAGCGATAAACTCCTTCATCAAAGTGGCTGGCTAGAAAATTAACAAAGAAAAGTCAGTAACCCCCTTTGATTCAAATGATAAAAGGGCTGAGAAAGAAGTTAGGGAAACAACATCCTTCACAATAGCCACAAATAATATAAAGTATCTTGGTGTAACTCGAACCAAGGAAGTGAAAGACTTCTATGATAGTGATTTTACATGTCTAAAGAAAGAATTTGAAGAAACTGTCAGAAGATAGAAAGACCTCCCATGCTCATGGATCAGTAGGATTAATATAGTAACAATGGCCAACCTACCAAAAGCAACCTGAAGATTCAATGCCATTCTCACAAAATTCCAACACAATTCTTTATACACCTAGAAAAAGGAATTTTCAACTTTGTATGGAAAAATAAAAAACCCAGAATAGCTAATACAATCCTGTTCAATAAAAGAATTCTGGTGGCATTGCCATCCCTGATTTTAAGCTGTACTACATAGTAATAGTAACAAAAAGAATATGCCACATACAAGAAGATCAAGGTAATTGAATCAAAGACTGAGAAATAAACCTACACACCTATGGACACTTTATTTTTGACAAAGAAGCCAAAACCCTATAATGGGAAAAGGAAAGAATCTTCAACAAATGCTGTTGGCCCAACTGGATCCTGGCACACAGAAGGATGCAAATAGATACCTATTCATCAACTTACTCAAATTTTAAGTACAGTAGATAAAAAACCTCAACATAAAACCAGATGCACTAAATTTAATAGACAAGAAAGTGGGGAATAGCCTTGAACTCATTGGTACAGGAGACAACAGAACAACACCCACTCAGGCACTAAGGTCAACTATTCATAAATGGGACCTCAGGAAACTGAAAGGCTTCTGAAAGGCAAAGGACACTGTCAGCAGAACAAAACAACAGCCTACAGATTGGGAAAAGATTTTCACCAACCCAACAACTGACAAAGGGCTAATGTCCAAAATATATAAAGAAATCACAAAATAAAACATCAACAAACCAAATAACCCAATTTAAAAATGGGGTACTGAGCTAAGCAAAGAATTGTTAACAGCCGAATCTCTAATGACATATAAACACTTAAAGAAATGTTCAACATTCTTAGTCATCAAGGAAGTGGAAATCAAAACAACTCTGAGATTCCATCTTATATCAGTCAGAATGGCTAAGATAAAAACACCTAATGGCAGCACCTGATAAAATCGATTAAGAGACCCAGAGCCAAAAAATAGACCAAGCTCTGCCAGTTCTGTGGAAGAGTGTGTGTGTGGGGGGGGTTGGGGGTAGGGTAGGGAATGGAGATTAGAGGGAACTGGTTGGGTCAGGAACACCACTAAAAGATCTACAGAATCAACTATTCTGGACACATGGGGTCTTAAAGAGACTGAACCAGCAGCCTAAGAGTTGGCCTAGACCCCCTACACATATGTAGCAGGTGTGCAGCTTGGACAACATGTGCATCCCCTAACAATAGGAGTAGGGGCTGTCTCTGACTCTGTTGCCTGCAATTGGATCCCTTCCCCCTAGGTGGTCAGCCTTATCAGGCCCAGTGTGAGAGGATGTGTTTATTCCTGCTGTGACTTGAGGTGCTAGGGTGCTTGATACTCCTTGTGGACCTCCCCTTCTTTGAGAAAAAGGATATGGGTGGTAGGGAGAAGGGTGTCTTGAGAGTGGGACTGGAAGGAAAGAAGGGAGGGAGCTGGGATCAGGCTATAAAGAGTTTAAATTATTGTAAGTAAGTACATAAATAAATAAATAAGTGAAAAATGATACAGAGATATTTTTGAATCTATGATGGGCACATGGACCATTAGCAAAATAACATTTCCTTGGGTTGAGTATGTCGCTCTCTATTATACTCATGTTGTGCAAGGGTGTTGAAGGTATTTCTCATATTTCGCCACCAAATCAGTCAATATAAGAACATCAGTGCAGCAGAGAAGTGTGATACCCCTCAGCTGTGACAACAGTGCCTTTGATAGTGATTGCAATAGAGTGAGACAGAGTACATTGCTCTGGGGTAACGAAACATAAAAGTGTACTTCTACATGGGTCACGACAATGCAAATCACTTCAGGTTGATTTTCATTCTGTTTTTATAGAGGAAAATACATTTGCAGATGACTAGAATGTTTCCTTTGGAGGCACTTGTTAACTTAGCTTATAGCATTCTATTCCACATTATTTATTTATTTTATTTTATACCCAGTATAGATGGAGGATATTTCCAGAGCCACTTCCATTTATAAAGTTTTTTAATGAGAATACTTATAGAGATATAAAAAGTTTGATATAGACAAATATGAGTTACTTCAAGGGAATAAATGTCATTAACATGAAAGCATAGGAAGCCCTGGAGTCTCTTGTCCCTATAGATACATTAGCTCAGCTTCAATAACAGATCAATTTCCATTTGAATAATCCAGGAATTACTTAAGTATGTCTTCTGCCCCATGAAATCATGAATTTGGCTACATATAGTTTGTAGGAAAATGATAGCACTTGCTCACAACAGCTATGAGGAAACTCTTGATTCCTGGCTTCTCCCTAAACAAGCTTCAAGTCTAAGAATGTGAGGACATATGATGCTTTATTGTAGAGCAAAATAGTACCTTTCTACCAGCCTTTGATTGCTGTTTCTTCTAAAGATCATGTGGATTATACTTGTTAATTTTATATTTTATAATGTTAATTATCATTCTTGAGATACTCAGCTTAGTCACAAATTATTATACTTCTCCTCTCTTGCTAATATGATTAGAATTATTTTCATCTATGCTCATGAGTGAGATTAGCATTCAATTTTTAGTAACAAAATTATCTTGTCATGTTTCATACCAAAGCAATCCTTGCTTAATTATGTGAGTTGAGTAACCTCCCTCTTAGCTAGTAGAAATTACACACGTTAGAAATTTTTTCATGAAATAAGTGACTGAACTCTCGAGTTCCTATAGTTTGGCTTTACTTTGTAAAAATAATTTTGACAAATTTCATTCATGCTTACATGCTTATAAATCTATTTCTTTCTTTCTTTCCTTTTTTTTTTTTTTCAAGACAGGGTTTTTCTGTATAATAGCCCTGACTATCCTAGAACTCTCTTTGTAGACCAGGCTGGCCTTAAACTCACAGAGATCCAACTGTTTCTGCCTTCTGAATGCTGTGATTAAGGGAGTATGGCACCACAAACAGCATAAATCTACTTCTTAAATGAGTGTAATAATGTTAATTTTTCTAAGTTTTTTTTTCGGTGTATTTGATTTTGGCTGATACCGCTATGATTTTTTTTTTTACAAGGCCTTACTGCACCTTACTGCACATACCAGATCATTTAAATATAAGTGGTATATCTTGTCTTCTGAGTGTTGCTCTCCCTTCCGTTTTCTTTTATCAATTTTACCAGAAGTAACATTTTCCAGAGCTGTTTCATAATTTATGAGAAATCGTTTTTGAATCTGTTCATTTCTAGATAATTTTGGGTTATTTCCTATTCAATATAGTTTTTATTTTTATTATTTTAAAATTAATTAATTTGTTTTATTTGCATTAATAATTTACTATAATAATTATTTTAATATATTTAGTTATTTTAAATGTTTTAATATAGTTTCATATTTTAAAATTAACATTGCTTTATTCATATTAACAATTTAAAATAAATTAATATTATTTATTTTATAATTTTAAAATTGGCTTCTGTATTTATTTGGATGACATGTATTTAGAAAGTTATTGAGAAAGAGTAAGTATCTATATGCTAATTTCACACATGAGCATAGATGAAAATAATTCTGATCATATTAGCAAGAAATAAGAAGTATAATAATTTGTGAGTAATGGAGAAATTTCCATAAGGGTATGGGGGGGGGGAGAAACAGGGATCATAATGATAATTTCTAGAAGTTACTTTGTGGGTTAATTCAAGAACTTCACCCAGTGACAAAACAAAGAGTTGTCATCACTTTTGTACGGTAGATTTTGATGATTATCAGAAATCAGCATCTTCTTTCACCTCCCAGTTTTCTTTCCAAAGAACAGTTTTCAGTACATGTGAGCCATTTTCATTCCACCACATTGCATTAAAGTAGGGGAGGGGTATCCATTTTCTTTTGTATTGAGGTATCCTGAATATGGGGAACCCCATTGTGTCGAGTGCATATCAGTATAAGGCTATTTCTTGTAAAATAATCACTCTTAGAAAGGAGAAAATATAAAAATGTTACTAGACCACTTAATTAGAGTACCAAATAAAAGAGAAAGAAACTTGAATTTTGGTCTTCATTCTAAGAAATGACCCATAGATTCTCATCATTAAAATGTCAGTGACTGATGGCAGTGTTCTTTCAAATGTTCAAATCTTATTTAAAATTTGAAGAAGAATTGAAACTCCTCTTGAATGCCCCCCTTCTACCTTCATCTTTTTGATTCAAAACAAATACAACATAAAATGCAAATAAACCCATGATTATTCCTTTTAGTAACAGATGTCTCTGTCTACTATATTTCTTTCTTTGGTGTTTATAGCTCCTTGAGGTTGTTATTTTCTTCTTCCCCTGTTGTTTTAGTGTTTTCAGACTTACTGCTTTTCATTTAGTGAGATATCTACACTCCTCAGAGTACTGAATATGATCAATCATATTGTACTCAAGCTATCTCGAAATAAACTGCTGGCATTTAAGGCAATAAATTCCACATCAAAGACCTTCTTTTATATACCACTAATGCTTTTGCCTTCCTCAATCTATGACTCGTTGGAAATAACATCATATTGGTGCTGAGATTTCAGAGGATATAGAAACTCATACTGTGTGATAGCTGATAAAAATAAATTTTATCAGGGAACTGAGAACAAGTCTTCATATAATGAACTTTAGATGCCTGGACAAAGGTAGTCTGGATATTTATCTGTAGATTATTATCTAGATTGCTAAGATCTTCCAGCAGAAGAAACATTTTTTTAAAATCTAGATTTCACATTACATGTAGAGTTTCAAAAGCCCTGACATCAAATAGTCTCCTTCATGCACCTTATTACGCAATAAATTTCTGTCATCTATTCCCTGCTTCAAGAACACTCCTGCTAATTAAGTAAATGAAAAACTGAGTTATAAAGCATGTAAAGGTCATATTTTAAGTCACTACCTGAACTTGGAATGAGTGTTTTGAGCTCTTTCCTAAACTGGTTTAATTCAGTTTCCTTTACTCTACATGTACCTGAAAAATTTCAGTACTGTGTACAAAATATCTTTTATCACAATTCTCTGACTTTCACAGTTTTCCTATTCTATTTTAACTTGGCTCTCTTTGAGTCAGTGTAACCTTTCAGCTCCACATTTCTTACTCTAAGGCTGTCTGTGTACCTTGTTCATCTGATCATACCCGAGGCACATGTTCATAATGGGTTCAAACCCAGGTAACTGGTTGACAATGCCAGTGTGACTTGCTGCAAACAGAAAGAACCTAAAAAGGACTTGCCTTGATAATGATCAACCCAAATGTGTCCTTTAAAGATATGCCCTTAGTGAAAGATACATAACAATTTGAAAGGGTTATTTTTATTTGATAAATTAAATGTACTAAATTAAAATGAAGTGTTCACAGTTCACTAACTAAAATAAAGTCTACTTTGAGTCAGTCAGCTTTCTGTAGGTTGGATGTTATTAACGGACCATATCTATTTCCTAGCAAAGAGTCTTCATTATCACAATTCTCCAGAATCAGGCTCTTCTGAAGGAGGAGCAGGACAATAGATATTTTCATTGTTTCTTCAAATTATGTGCCTTCTGCCTTCCCTAAAAGGTCGAGCTTACTTTTCTCTAACTCCTTTCCTTCAGTGTTTAAGGAATGATATTAGTTCTTAATAGTTAAATCAGTAAGAAAAGCATTTGCTAATGATCAATAGGTCAATCTATCAATGCTGTATACAATTCAAATTTATGATGTGCTAATCACTTACACTATTACTTATAGCAGAAATGTGCAAAAATCAATATGGTAAATACTCATGTACACCTATCTATACATTACTACAAAGTACAAATCTATGGAAGCAGGCTATTTATCTGAAAATAATTTGATCTTCCAATTTCTCATCTGCTGAAGAAAACTAATAGTAAATTCTGAAGTTGCTTACCTCTCTTTCTCATTAAAACTTCCATTATACCCTTTAGTTTCAACAACGGCAGTTTCTATTCCAAATTCCAAATTGGTCTTCTCAGCTCATATCTCCCCAACATGTCCTGAGAGATAACAACATGACTTTCAAATGTAGTCTTTATTGTTGCTATCCTTTTCATTGAACACTGCCATTAATCTTCTTCATGCTAGTAGTTAACTTCTCCATTTGATCTCAGCCTTTTTTTGCCCTCAGTTCTGTGTTCACTACTATCAGGTAATGAGGTTTCACCCTGCCATTTTTGCACTCTGGCACACTTTCTTTCTTTGTGGAGGTTTGCCAGAAAGTCTATTAAAGGGAACAAGGAGTGAATTAAACTATTTTGATTTTAAAATGTTTTGTTCATCAATGCTTACTGCAAAGAAAGTAAGGAAAAGTAAGGACCATACTACACTTTAAAGTATTTCTAGTATCATAAACTTAAATATTGCCTCAATAGATCAATCATAATGTACACAAAAAATAATGTCCAAATAAATAATTATACCTACCTTTTAATTTTGGCTCTGCACTTTTAAAAAGTAAGTTTTACAACAAGTTGAGACTATTACATAAAACAGCAACTGGATACAATGAAGTGATCAACAGATCGTGGAGAGGTATGGGAGTTTGGATGAGAATGGCCCCCATAGCTTCTTTTTTAAAATATTTTATAAATTTATTCATATTACATCTAAATTGTTATCCCTTGTATCCTCCCATTCTTCGCTCCCTCCCACTTTCCCCTTAATCCCCTCCCCTATGACTGTGACTGAGGGGGACCTCCTCCCCCTGTATATATAGGGTATCAAGTCTCTTCTTGGTAGCCTGTTATCCTTCTTCTAAGTGCCACCAGGCCTCCTCATCCAGGGGATGTGGTCAAATATGGGACACCAGAGTTCACATGAAAGTCAGTCCCCATTCCCCACTCAATGGTGGAGAATGTCCTGTCCATCAGCTAGATCTGGGTAGGGATTTGAAGTTTTCTGCCTATATTGTCCTTGGCTGGTGTCATAGTTTGAGCAGGACCCTTGGACCCAGATCCACGCGCCATAATCTTCTTCTTGTAGGTTTCTAGGACCCTCTATTTCCCCATTCTCCCATGCTTCTCTCACCCAAAGTCCCAATAGGATGTCCTCCCCTCTGACCCACTTTCCTGGTATGTGAAGACTTTCATGGAACATGTCCCTTGGGCTAGTGTCTTGATATAAGTGAGTATGTACCATTTGACTCTTTTTGCTTCTTATTTAAATGTTTCTTCCTGAGTTGCTGAAACTGTCTGAGAAGGATTAGAAAGTGTGATGGATCTGTTGGAGATATTTCACTGGGGGTGAGCTTTGAGGTTTCAAAAGTCCATGCCACTCCCAAACATATCTCCCTGCCTCACACTTGTAAAAAAGGAGGTAAGTTCTCAGCTACAGCTAAAGGACAGTGTTTGCTGGTCAGCAGGGTTTTACCAAAGGCCTTGTGGACTTGCCTGGTCTGAGCAGACAAGTTGATGTCTGGGGGTCCTAATCCTCGTTGTCCTCACTAAGGGGCGATGCCTCCCTCCTGCAACTGCTAACCTGGTAGCATGGGTGCAGGTAAATCAGCCCTGCTCCTCACCTGGCAAGTATGGGAGAGCTGACCTTAAGGGTATGAGACAGAGCCTATGAGCTGTTCCTGCTCGTGGGCTGCAGCACTTGGAAAAGCAGGCCCTGAACCTTACCTGGGTAACAGAGTAGAGTTGGCCTTGGTGGCATGGCTACTGCAAAGTTGGCAGGCTGACCAGCTCAACTATCATCCAGGCCCAGATAGATGGCTTTGAGTTGGCCCACTGCTGGAACCCCTTTGAAGGGTCAGTCCTGCATATACAGAGCTCTTGGATCTCTATGACATGACACAGAGCAACAAGATATCTCAGAGGAGTTGGGGTGAAGATCTAGTTTTGATAATGTAGCAGAAAGTAGAGGCCTCAAACTACACTCACTGCAGTGATCATTTGCAAGTAAAGCTGTTAGCGCAGAAAGGTACATTGTGTGATACACCATGACAAACTGCAGTTTTCATGTGAGATTTATTTATTTTTAATTTTTATTAGTATTTTGGAGTTTTAATTTTTGTGGGGGGAAGTTGCAAAAGTAGAAGGTATACCGTATTTTTTGGATAGTAAGATTTGCATTTTCTCCCAAAAGTGGGAGTGGGGGGGCAAATTATGCTGTGCCTTATGGTCCAATTGCTTTTTTTTTTTTTTTTTGTACTGTTTTTCTTGTTTTACTGCTTTAAAAACTGAGTGTGTCTTATGGTCAGGTGCAACTTATAGTCCAAAAATTATGGTAGAGGAATGGGGAGTTGAGTGGGATTGGGGTGCATGATGTGAAATTCACAAAGAATCAATACAAAGTTAAAAAAAGAAAAGAAAAGAAAAAAAACTGGGTTTGGTGGTCCAGAAAGATGAGTCAGTGGTGAAGAGCATACCCTGCTCTTGCAGAAGATATGAGTTAAGTTCCCAGTGCTCAAATCACACAGCTCACAACTGCTGCAACTTCAGATGCATGGTACCCAATAACACACTCTTCTGCTCTCCGCATGTACCTGTACTCATATCCACATACATGTAGGCAATGTAAATATGTAACTTAAAATGTTTTTAAATCCCCATGTTTTGGTTTGAGATTTTATTAATAAGTATATGATAATTTCATTAATGTATAAAATGTATTTTAATAATTTTCACTCACCAATAACACATCTTGTCTCCCTCGCTACTACTGAACACTTCTTCCTTCCAAACTAGTTAATGTTTTAAAATGTTAATTTAAAAAATATAAATATTACATCATTAACCCTTTCTACTCTGTCTCCTAGAACAATGCTACACAGAAAAAGTTACAACCTGTCATTTCTTAAAGATATTGATTTTTCTGTAAAATAGAGAATGAGTGAAACAAATAGACCAGAATTTCATTCTTTCTGAATATTGTAATAATAAGAAGAGAAGAACAAAAGCACGTGGACAGCTATCCACCAAGTTCTTTGCAGTCTAAAGAAGAACCAACTATATGTGTAGAAAGAATAAATAGTAAGGACCTATAGGAATAATGCAGACGTCTACACATAAACAATATGACAATGACAGAAATTGAAATGATGGTACTTTGTATTTATTATTTATTGCAAAAAATAATAAAATGGTGTTAAACTCTTTCAGGCAGTCCATCTCTGCCTTTAGCATAAAGTCTTTGAGGGTCACTTCAGGTGCAAACTGTGCCAAGAGCTCATTGAGCTACCCTACTCCAAAGGATGGAGACACAATTTTTTTCATAATTAATTATTTTATAGTAGTCTAAAATAGATTCATTGCTACAATAGTAAGATGCTTGAATTAAATGATGAATCGAATTCTATATTTTCATTATAACATAACATTTTAAATTTTTTTCTTTCCTCTTTTCTTCTTTTTTTTTTTCACTATTTTTTGGGTTGGGACAGAGTTAAGATAGAATTTTGTAGATATTAGCGTTCACCCATGGTTGGAACTAATGTCAGCAACTATTTTCATACTATTATCAAGTTTTGACTTATTAAACTATTTTCAGTATAAATATTGATAAGTATAGTATAGTTTTGTTTGATATTTCAAGCTTTGAAACTACATACTAGATAATTTAACATGATAAATAAAACCACTGCTCCTTAATAATTCACAAGTTACCATGGTGTATTCTGAAACAGCATAAGATTACATGATCATACACTGAATCCATAACGAGTATGGAACAGGTGCATACATAAAAATCTTCTTTCATAATTGAAATCCATTTTGAATAAACAGCAGACAATATACCTTAAGTTGTCATTACTGTGGTATTCAGATGTAAGAAGATTCATGAATGATTATGTAAATTTAAAGGAACACATTCAAATGCAGTCTAAAAGCAGTATATAAAACATGAAAAGATGTCTATTTCTTGTTTTCTTAGCTAAGTTAATCTACTTGCATTTCAAAATCTAATATTTAAGAGAGAAGAAAGTGGTAATTTAGTTGTCATTGGCACAGATATGACTATGGAAATTTTCTATAAATATTTTTAGTCAATTACCATTGGCCAGGAAGTCTGAAAATTCATGATACAAACAGAATAATTCATAGGAAATGGGATAAAGAGAATCTTGCAAGTGTATATAAATGAAAGTAGCAAAGTATTTAGGACACACTGTTTATGTTTTATTAGTACTTTCTGTCCTCTGTGCAATATATAGCAATGGACATGGCTTCTGAAATGAAATATACAGAAAAGTTAAGTCTAGTAGCCCAGTTCACTGCCTGATTGTTACCATGACAAATGCTCAAAAGAGGTGTTAAAGTGGACTATGAGTGAGCATATTAAGAGATCTTAAACTAAGAGCAGACAAAAGATTAGTGGACATACCAAAGACAAGTTCATTAAATGAAGAAGACTTGAGCTGAGATCTGAACAAACCAGTTAAGTGAAGTAGGTGAGGGAGCAAACAGCAAGATACCCTGATGGTGTGAAACATATGGCTCAAAAACTGTTGAGAATGTTATATGGAATGGGGTTGCAACAACAGTTTTAGTGTTTATATAACATTACCAATAACCACACTAAGTGATGCATTCTGTTGCTTCTTTTTTTGGTATTTTTTATTTCTTTTTAAAATATATTTTATTAATATTTCATATTACATCTCATTTGTTATCCCATCCCTTGTATCCTCCCATTCCTCCTTCCCTCCCATTTTCCCCTTACTCCCCTCCTCTATGACTGTGACTGAGCGGGACCTCCTCTTCCTGTATATGCTCATAAGGTATCAAGTCTCTTCTTGGTATGCTGCTTCTTAAACCCACACCAAATAGGATTCATTATGTTCCCTTCTGTAGGATGAAAACACAGATGCAGAGTAATTTTGTGGATTATGTTGGTGATCTGTGCCAGAGCCTGTAGGAGCCTAGGCCATCCAGAGATAATTTTAGAGTAGACATTTGGCAGCCACTATCCAGCCACCATGGAGGTTAACACCAGGGTTCAGTGTATATATGTTTAGTGTGGTGATTGTTTTCTGAATAATTGTTTCCTTGATTAGAATTGAATACCTTTCTGTGTCTAGAATAGTTTTATTTTATTTTTTAAAGATTTATTTATTTATTATACATACAGTGCTCTGCTGCATGTGCACCTGCAGGCCAGAAGCGGACATCAGATCACGTTATAGATGGTTGTAAGCCACCATGTGGTTGCTGGGAATTGAACTCAGAACCTTTGCAAGAGCAGCCAGTGCTCTCAACCTCTGAGGCATCTCACCAGTTTGAAGTCTATTTTGTCAGATAGTAGCATGTCAACAACGACTTGCTTTTTAATCCTATTTGCTACAGTATTATTTTTAACCTTTTACTTGAAGGTAGCAGTATCTTTAATGGTCAGTTTCTTTTAGATCAAAGATAGAATATTTTTTCTTAATACATTAAGCTAGTTTGTATCTTTTAATTTAAGAGTTGATACCTTTAGCATTACTATTAAGGGTGTGTGTGGTCATTTTGATATTTTTCCTGGTTTTATTCTTAATTGTAGGTTGATTTTCAATCGATTATATTTTTCTTTCTAGAGTCTTTTGTTGTATCTATTCCTCTCTTCACTTTTAACTATTGCTTTCAGTATTATTTCTAGGTAGGGTTTTGTTGTTGTTGGATATAATTTTCATTTAGGCTGTTTGGATCATGAAAAACTTTTTGTTTTTGTTTGTTTATTCTTTCAGCTATGACAGGTCACTTTAATGGGTACAGAAATCTTAGTTCACTATTGTGATCTTTTAGAATTTAAAGTGTATTGTTCTAGAATTGTCTTGCTTTTGGAGTTTTCATAGAAATAAAATGTTATTCTGATGGGTTTCCTTTATCGTGAGTTGCATTTTTTCTCCTGACACTTTCAATATTGTTTCTTTGTTCTGAGTATTTTTACTATCCTATGCTGTGGGTTGGTTTTCAGTCTAGTTTAGTGTGGGTTTTGTGTGTATCTTGTATCTATATGTGTATGCATTTCCTTAGTTTGGGGGAGTTTTCTTTTTTTTAAGTTTATTTATTTATTATGTATACAGAGTTCTCCCTGTATGTATGCTTACATACCAGAAAGGGCACCAGATCTCATTGTAGATGGTTATTGCTGAGAAGGGCATGTCCAGGAACCCAGAAGTGGAGACCATACAACTCACTTGGCAAGGATCCAAGATTTTGGTCTCCTCCAGATGACCCTGAACAGAGAGGAGTTGAATCACCTGATAAAGACCCAATATCTCCTGACCTCTGAGTTCTTCAGTTATTGTGATGCCACCTGTGACTTCCATAATGGATGCTTTTATTCTGCTGCCCTTTCTCCTTATCTTCATGTAGTTCCCTTCCCCTGTTCTCGGTTCTCCAAAAATCACTGAAAAGAGAAAGTTAGATGTTCTGCCAAAATGAAGTAATCATCCCTGGCCAGCAATTCACACTTAAGGATAAGAATGTCTCTGATGAGGAAGGAACATTAATTTTGGAAAAATGAAAAAATTGTTTGTTACAAAATTTTTCAATGGTTTATGATTTACAAATGGCATGTGAAAAATCATGAGGCATTGAGGAAATTTCCAGGGCTGAACCTTTGATTAAGCAAAAGGAAAAAATGCCTATGAGTTGGAACTTAAAAAAAAAAAAAAAAAAAAAAAAAAAAAAAAAAAAGCCTTGAGTGGATTCTGAGGAAGGCATAAACCAAAAGTAGGATGGTGGGCAAAGCCAAAGCTGCTTGGGTTAATGATTTGACTTTTATGGAAAGATTAGCTGCTACAGATAGCAGACCTTGGAACTGTCATACTAAAGAAGAAAAGATTAGGATTCTTAAAGAACATATTAGAGCTGAGGCACTTAAGGATGCAGCTAATTTTGCTGTACTCAAGGATTCTGTAAAAGATGCTTAGTTAGGCATCAAGATGAGATTGAAAAATTAACAGCAAGTTGAGGTGATGTCCAGTATTTCTATCAAAAAAAAAAAAAAAGCCTTAGAGTACAAATGTCTAGACAGAAGGAAACTGCTAAGGCTGTGCCCTTTGGCCAAAAACAAAACTGGCTGGAGAGTTTGCACATTGAAATTAATAAGAAATAAAATTATGTGATTGCTTTTGGGGTTAGTGGGGCAAAGACATAGGATTTGCTTCTGTTTCTTGAAATATAGATGAGGTTGAAATTCTGTAGAATTTTATACAACTGAAGTCATCTGAAATAATTGACTTTACTTCCTTAAAACAACTAAATAAAGAACTTAGGTTTGTGTTTTATGCTATGCTTGCTTGTCTGCTTGCATGCCTGCCTGCTAGCAGCTACCAAGAACACTGTCTGTTCACTTAATTTTGTGTTGCTCCCATTCATCCCTGCTTCAACGACCCTCACAATATCTGGAAGTGCTAAGGCTGATTCCCCACAGATTATAAGCCACTGTGTGAGTGCTAGGTATTGAACTCAAGACCTCTGGAAGAAAAACCAATGTTCTTAACCTCTGAGCCTCCTCTCCAGCCCCCTGGGGGAGTTTTCCACTATCACTTTGTCAAAGACAAAATTGTGTCATTAACCAGGAAATTCTTGCCTCATCCTTGCCCTTGATTCAAAGATTTGGTTTCTCCATGGTATCCTACATTTTCTATATGCTCCTATCCTGTGCCTCAATTTTTTGTATGTTTGATTATTATGCTAGATCATCTACTTTATCTTTGAATCTGATATTCTGTTTTCTTCATTCATTCTACTTGTAAGACTTTCCCCAGAGTTTCTAATTAAGATACTGAGTTTTTCAATTCTATTTTCATTTCAGCCTATGTTCTTTTCAATGTTCCTATGTCTTTATAGAATTCAGTGTTTAAATCCTGAAATATCTTCATCTTTCTTATTCAAGTGTATATTTGTATTTTCTTGGAAATCACTCAAGGATTATTATCCTTTTGGAGTTTAATGAAATCTTCATTTATACCTTCTTTAAATATTTTGATTATTATAAAGCTTATTATTGTTTAAAATTTATCAGATGTTTGAAAAAGATTCTATGTTGTGGAATTCATTTAGTAGTTCTCAGTAGAGAACATTTATAGGACTAGTAAATTTGAGGGAAGAATGCTGTTTTGTCCCTTCGTGTTGTTTTCATTTCTTGATTTGACCCAGGCTTGGAATTTCTTTCTTTGATTTTATGTCTGATGTGTTATCTGCCTTCCGTTAAATTGGGTCAGCTGATGAGTAAACTGTTTAATTGGACCAGGGAGGACCAGAGAATGATGGCTCTCAGACCATGGTTCTAGTGATAGGTCAGGCAAAGGTGATCCATAACTCACAGCAAAAGTTCTGGAACAGGCTCATGAATTTCAGACGCCAGTGAGTTGCAACAAAGATCAGAAAGGGCTTCCCCAAGGAAAGGTAGCTTCATCACAGGAGGGCTTGTGGGTGGGGCTATGGAACTTGCTTGTGTGTTTGGACTTGTTTGGTTTTGCATAAAGAATTCAGTTGCCTGAACATCTGAGAATGTAGACTATTAAGCTTCTTGAATGAATTCCAGAATTAATGATAGGTTTGTCTTATACTTATCAACACTGAAAATGCCATTTAGCATAAATCTGTAAAACAAAATAACAGACATATGTCTGCATCCATTTAAGATACTGAAGAAAATTCTGTCTTAATCGCAAACCAAAGTGATTTTTTAAGTAAAATTAAGTGAGCTTAAAATTAAGTGAGTTTAAATAGTAATTTTAAAAATCAAATATTCTAATACAAGAGAGACAAAAGATATACTAATTTGAAAATTGACAGAAGGGTGATAAGACAATATTACCTTTATATTCTGTAATTAAGCCAGTATTTTTCTATAAGAGTGGAACACTTTGTACAGATAGGAAAATCAGTGCATTCCAAATATACAGTGGTCTCCAATCTGAATCAGGTTGCTTGAAGTAGCTTTTACTAGTGATACATGATGCTATGGCATGAATGGTACAGAGCCCATATGCCGTGTATCCAAAACCAAGACTATATAGCAACTGTGTGTGAGACAACCTAATCAAGCATTACCAGAAATATGTTGGATTCATTATGATTAAATTTTAAAATAATTTTATCTTATCTTTCTTTCTTACCTATTTTGTTATCTATTAGTTTAATTTCTTACCTCTTTAGTGTGTATGTGTGTGTGTGTGTGTGTGTGTATGTGTGTGTGTGTGTGTGTGTGTATGTGTGTGTGTGTGTGTGTGTGTAGGCATACTTGCCATAGGTCATGGAGAGAGGTCAGAGGATAATGTGTGTTTTTTCTCTCTTTCTACCATGTAGATCTCTGTAACTGAATTTTTTCATCCAGTTCTGTGCCAAGTGCCTCTCTGGACCATTTTCCTGTCCCTGCTTTGGAGTTTGAATTAATGTTTTAGTTGTTGCAAAATTTTTCATGACTTTTACATTCGATATATGACTACACCGTTTTGGTTTAAGTAGCCATGAAATAGACTATTGGGCCTGTAGTGGAACTCTGGGAAGTGGGACCTAGTTGAGGGAAGTGGGCCCCGGGGACAGACCTGGAAGACAGACCTCACCCATTTGGATCCTGGCACCTCTGTGCAGCGATGCTGTGCTTGATAAGTATCTTTGCTCTTTCATGTCCTCCTACTGCTGTGATGTTCTTCCAACCAAGGCCCAGGGAAGTGGAGCAGGACAGCACTAGCTGAGTACTCAGGAAGTGAGCATTCTCTTCAGCTTGTCCTGCTACACGTTTGTCACAGCATTGAGAAGTCTGACTAGTGCAGGTACGCATGATACATTGTTGAAACTATTAGTGAAAGTATTATCAAAACTGTCCCAAGTAAATTATTTAATTCAATCTTTACTAATAATAAAGGATAATATTTAGTTTGCCATTTAAAATTTTAAATAACTGTTGCTCTATTCATAGCACCATTTCTACATTGTTTTTGTTTCTATTGTTTGTTTTGAGTTGACCTTGCTCACTAGAAAGGTTTGGTCTTCATCTCAGCTCCAGTGGCAGAATGATTTACCCTTTATCTGGATAGTGATGTCTATTTTTTTGCTTTTAAGGCTTTGCTTTCTTTGTTTTACCATAGTTCCAGACATACTCACTCTTCCTTACGGAAGTAATAAAGCAATCCCAAGATCTCCAAGTATTCTTTTTAGCTTCCTTTAATTCTCAAGGTGGAGGTGGGAGGAGTTGAGTGTGAAAATTTCTATGCATTCCTTGTCTTTTTGCTTTCTTGTTCCTCTTCCTCTAATCATTATTATTATTATTATTATTATTATTATTATTATTATTATTATTAT
>OU015742.1:100301831-100377271 GCA_907169655.1 Acomys percivali
ATGTATACACACACACACACACACACACACACACACACACACACACACATATATATATATATATATATATATATATATATATATATATATATATATGATATCTCAGTTTGGTGTTTTTATGAGATTCCCAAATGTGTGCATGAGTAGATCTTTTGTTTCTTGTGCAACCTTGGGCTTTCCCCCCCTCTGTTTGTTTTGTCCAATTCAGATGTATTAGTTTTTGTTTAATTTTATTGTATTTTATTTAAAAATAGAAACACAGGGGAAAATGATTGTGAGCCATGTAGGTGCTAATATTACACTTTTATACCTTTGTTTGTTTTTTTTATCATTTCTTAATCAATATATGTTGTTGAAGAAGTATGAGGACTCGGTTCTCATTTAATATCACCCAAGTTTGCTATATTTAAAAGGGTAAATGAATGGGAAAAGGTCTGTGAAGCCTCTGATCCATTATTTTTTGTTGTTGTTGTTGTTTCAAAGGAATTAACTCCAGAACTTTTAATGAATGCAGAAGAAAAATAAATTGCCTACTATAACGAGTTTTGGACTAAAAATTTGAAGCCACCCTTACTTGAGAATTGTTTTATTTTTATATAGTAGAAAATGTTGTGTAGATGAACACATTGCTCTTTCTGTTATGTTACAAAGATTGACCATTTCATAGCCAATAAGGGAAAGGAGTACTTGCCTATAATAGCTGTCTATCACTGACACTGCAACAGTATGGCTCCAAAATAATCAAAAGAACTTTAGTGCAAAATCCTCTAGTAAGCTTGGTTGGTGCCTGCTACTAAGCTAATCAGTGGGGAGTGACATACTTCCCAAGCACATCTGTCCTCATAGACCATGGCCGCACTCTAGGACAAGGTGCTGTTGGTCTGTTTTCTTTCTTTCTTTTTTTTTCTGTATCTTTTTAAAAATTTTATTTTATTAATTTATTCATATTACATCTCAATGGTTATCCCATCTCTTGTATCCTCCCATTCCTCCCTCCCTTCCATTTTCCCCTTACTCCCCTCCCCTATGACTGTGACTGAGGGGGACCTCCTCCCCCTGTATATGCTCATAGGGTATGAAGTCTCTTCTTGATAGCCTGCTATTCTTCCTCTGAGTGCCACCAGGTCTCCACATCCAGGGACGTGTTGGTCTGTTTTCTTTGCTTGGGGCTCAGTGATCAGGTTAGTATTCTCTGAGCTTCTAAAACACAAAACACTCAATGTGTGAGACAGATGAATCCTGTTTTATTTTCTCACTTAAAAGAGTTAAACTGGAGAAGCCATAAACAACAATGGGAAGAAAGTCAGGGTCTTTGGAAAAGGGTGAACTGGGCTTCTGCATATGTTTCTATTACCTGACGATGAAGCACAGGGATTTGGAAGGATGCTGTCTACCAATTCCTGTAGATCAGTCTGGTTTCATACAAGTTCTAACTTTAACTGTATCCTGCAAGCCAGAGGGATGCTGTCTACAGTAGAATTAACAGAATGAGGCATGACGTGCTGTGTACCAGCCTATGCTCATGGAATCACTAGGAGAAATCAATAGAGATACTGAGCCTGGGAAACAGGCAAAGGCAGTATTGTAAATACTCAGGCCTGGATTAAGCTAACTGATTGGGGGAAGGATGGGGGTGGGGAGAGAAGATGACATAGGGATACTATCAACACGCATTCATTAAGCATATCCACAAATTACTAATGTATTTTTTTATCTTTCAGATATTTCCCAGGAAACACTTCCTGCAGTCTAAATAGCAGAGTTTGACTTATGGCTCGATAAATCTCTCTGCAGAGGAAATGAGTGAAGCTATGTCTAGCTACAGTAGTTGGCTCAGAGCCTGTTCTCCATGGAGTGTCAGTAACTGCCCTGTTTCTGCCTTTATTCCTGGCTGCAGGGTCTGAATTTATATTTCAAAATAAGTAGCAGGTTCTAGTTCTGTTGAGTGTAGCTTGCCACCAGGATAAAGAAGCCACCTACAAGCAGTAGTCAAAGGGTCTCACAACGCAACTGTCACAGCTGCATTTTAAATTTTTGAGACAGCGATTCTCTGTGTACCCTGGCTGTCCTGGACACACTCTGTAGACCAGGCTGGTCTTGAAGTCACAGAGATCCACCTGCCTCTGCCTCCCTGAGTGCTGGGATTAAAGGCCTGTACAACCATGCTCAGGTAGCCTTTGCATTGTTATACAATGGCAAGATTAACTTGGAGGTGAGGAATGTCAGGGCTGAGGTCACTGGCTAAATAAAGAGCCTTAAATTTCATGCATGACCACATACAGAAGAGCTGCCGGCTTGGGTTCTCTCGACTCTCTGTTTTATAGCACAGTTTTGTTTTTGTTTTTGTTTTTCATCTGAAGCAAGGAATATACTTGTAAGGCATCACTTATAACTACTCATTTAAAAGTATAATACTTGATTTTAAAAATGAAGTCCTTTGCATCATTCATTGCAGTAGCCAGAGAACACTTGACAAATGGCACAGGAATTGTAATGTGAAGTTATCACATCACAGTTATTTTCATTGCTCCTGAAATTATCTCATATATTTTAAGAAGGAACACACATAGATACAAAACAACAACAATACAAAAAAATACAGCTAGCAGAAACTGTAAAGTGTATTCCGTGGAAATACATGGATGCAAAGAAGAACTCTTCAGCAACATCACAAAGATAAGTTGAGTTTTTATGTAGGTATTGGGCTGGTATTTCTTTAGCAAACAATCCTATTACAAATATGTTGTAGATGAGGGGTGGGGAAGAATGCGAAGATGAAGTTTAACTTCTCTATGACATGCTATGAGAGCTACATTCTCACCTCTATCAACTAGACAATCAAAGGTCCAGACGACTGAAGCTTTTTATCCTCCAGCAGTGGGTGGCCCAAGAGCCTCACTCCAGCTGTCTTTTTCTATTAGAGGAGCTGAAGTTGTTGTTACTTGTATAATATCTCATTTGTTCTGTTACTCTCCCTGAATTTTCTCAATTTCCTGTGGTGTCTCCTACTAAGAAGATGATCCTGTGCTACACGTTTTCTGATCAGACCATGATACAATTTCATTCTTCTGAACAACAACAAAAAAATGTAGACATTGATTTTTGTAACGAAACCTGGCTTAAGGAGATTATCATTTCATGAGAGCGGTAAACTACAGGTGATTAAGTGGTTATATTAGATAAGTTTATTCTGCAATCATAAAAACAACTCTTCCTTTCAAAAAAGTGTCTATGATCCATTTCTGTTATTGATCAAAACTCCAGGGGGATAAGTCATTTGATCACAAGCCCCAATCTCATATTATCTTACAGGGGTGGAGAACCTTTCTGCATGGGTGATTTACTTTGTGCTGTGTTTTGCTGCAGCCACTAACTCTTCATATGGGTGGGAAAAGGCATCAAGGAAGCGGTGATGAGGAGAAAAAGGAAGCCCTACACTTCAAATTATGGAAAATCATATTAGCAATTATTTTTAAGATAAGTAATGAATATAGATTGTCCTTTGTGAGTCACAGGATTGTGATAAATGGGATGGTGAAAGGTTGTACAGGAAGTTTAATAACACATTTTCCTGTGGTGAAGCTCTCTGCATTTGCAGGAATGAATTTATGTGACAACATTATAGACCACACTTCGGCAAACTAAGGGAAGAAAAGAAAACAAACAAACAAACAAAAATGGTTATCAGGGCTGGTGTGATGGCTCAGTGGTTAAGAGCACTGGCTGGCCTTCCTGAAGGCCAATTTCCAGCACCCATGCACTAGCCCATATTTAGGTGTGATTATAGTCTTAGATGATCTAAATCCCCTTTTGTATTTGCAGGGGCCCTTCATGCATACAGTACACAGACATACATGCAGGCAAAGTACTCAAACAAAAAAAATAACAAAATAAATTTAAAACAAAAAGTAGTCCTCAAGGAGTTCCAGCTTTACTCTCATTACCACACATCATATATCCATGCCCTTGAAGGACCTATAGGTGTTGGCTTTCAGTTAGAAAGACTATTTTAAGTAAAAAGGGAAATTGAGTCTAAATATAGTTTGTGATGTTGTGAATAGAAAACCCACAGTTAACTCTGAAGAAGAGCGGAGAAAAGCCAGAAAACTGTTTCTTTGTTGTTCTGGCTATGTCTGTCTCCTTTTTCTTACATCCAATCCCCACTCTAATCCAGGCCCTCAGGTTTCCATTCCACTTTCTTTTTTTTTTTTTATAATTAACAATTCAGTATATTTATTCCATTGAGTTTATCCTTCCCATCATCAATCAATCAACCAATGTTATTCTTTACTTCTCTTTGGGTAAAACTTGAAACTGTCAGCACATTCTTCCACATTTCTCTAGTGCAGTGCAGGTATTGTTAACTAGGACAGTATTTGATGACACATGGCAAAAGGCAAAACTTGACTATAAGAAATGTAAGGGGCATGTCCCATGAATGTCCTCACCCACCAGGAAAGTGGGACAGAGGGGAGGACATCCCACTGGGGCCCCAGGTAAGGGAAGCATGGGAGAACGGATAAACAGAAGGGTCTGGAGGGTCCCAGAAACCCACAAGAACACCACGATGGGCGGATCCGGGCCCAGGGGTCCCGCTCAAACTATGGCACCAGTATCAGCAGTGAATGACCTACTCTTGTTCCATCCTTGTGCTCAAGTTCTAAGAAAGAGAACAAAACTGTCTCCACTTGCTTAACCAGCTTGGGTGTCCCTTTAAAGTGTGTCCAGGACATGCAATCACATAGTCTGCATTTGTCTGTCATCCAGGGCATGAGCCAAATATTGGTACTGAGTTCATTTATTGGAGAGCATAGATGGATCCTGAGTTGAAAAGGATGCTCAAAGAGTGTTTACTATACCTATTTGAACAATACATCAGAAGAACATGCTTGGTTCTGGTTTTGGTTTGTTTTGTTTTTTTGTCCTTCACTTGTCTCCTATGTTTGCAATATTTTTCTTGTGTGTGTTCACTTCAGTGTTCCTGCAGGGCTGCATTATTAGAGAACATGTGTTGATTTTGTAATATCATATTTTCTATTTTTTAAAATCGAGCATACCATATTGTGGACTCAGGCAGTGGGAGCTTCAGTATCCTAAATTTCAATGCCAATGTAGCATTAAGTATATGTGTGACTGATGCAACTAGATTTTCATTGTTTGACATAATGGGACCGATCCCTCCCAAGCCACTGCTTCTATGGAAAGAGTCTCATGGAGACAGGGCCTAAGCTGCATGCAAAAGAGGACCACGTTATGCTCTGAGGCCTTACTGTAGTATCTTGATCTCTGCTGATGGATTCTTTTTGTCTATAGTTTACGACCTGAAGATATTTTGGCCCTGATTTTCAAAATGATATTTTCCCAGTGTCACTTAGGGGAAAGGCAAAGAATGGCTAAAGAATATATATGTTTTGGTTGGGCACCTAAATTGAGATCACTCTTTTTACCCTGAAGGATGTATCTGCTGAACTAATGCTGAAAACTAAACACTATATTTTAAAAGTAAAAGAAGGTAATTCGAAGAGATGTGTTTTTTTAAAGGTCTTTTTTAGAGATTTTATAGAACTTGTTAAAAAAAATAAAACACCCACAACCATATTTCAAGTTATATTCTCTCTTCTGTCTCGTCTCACCACAAAGTGTTCAGACTGCCAATTTAGAAAAGAAGCATAGCCAAGCCAGCTGAAAAGCATTAAAAATGAAGAGCAGTTCGCAGTGGCTGGGTGTAGAAGTGCCCTGGACACTTCAGAATGACTGCGTTGAGCCTGTGAGATGGAGGTCTTCTGTCAGCCTCCCCTCAGACTTCAGGTCATTATTGTGTTGATCCACAGTCATACGTCTCCTCCTTGTCAACCTTCGTTTTGGTCTCAGAAGCTTGAAAATGGAAGCTCAGAAGGAGAAGCTGTGCACTCAGAGATAAAATCAAGAGAGATACTAACAGGAAGATGTACACCTGATGATTGGCATTAGCAGTGCTAAGCCATAATCCAGGTCTTCTACTTAGCCATGTTCGCCAACCAAAACCAGGAAAAGATGCAATGTTTTAAAAACAAGGCCGCCAAAGGCATTTTCAGCTTCATTCTTTACCTCATGGCATGACACTACATTCAGCTGTCATAGCAAACACAAATGAGAGTAAAGAGAGTAAAAATATTTTGTGAAACTTGTAAAAAATGTTTCATTCCAATTCTCTATTTGTCCTTTATAGCACTGGAAACTAGGCTTCCTTTCAGAGTCAAGACCATTTCTTATTCACAATATTGGTTCCAGTTATAACTTTCATAACACACAAATGGTCTGTTTCCCCACCTGTAAAGCTGGAAAATGCTGGTATTATCTGCTTCATAGGTATTGTTGCAAATATTGAATAAGGCTCTAGTATATCAGGGTGGGCTGATGTTCCAGACTGTAATAAGAGATCATAGAAAAATACCATCTTATGCTTATAATTGTTGTTAGAGATATAAATCATAAACAGAAATACAGAGTTGCATTCTGAGGTAGAAGCCTTGGGTATTAGCTGGACCTTATCACTTAAAGCACTTTACAAGTCCTCAAGTCAGCCACTTAGCATTCTAGCCTAATTTGACCTTATATATGAATGTCTGTGTCTAACATTATTTTATATTTTACTTCTCGGTTGCAAGTCTGCAGTGAAACTGACTAAGATAGACTTCTTCCATCTGTAAATATCGTTTACTTTTTAGAAATGTGTAGGTCAGAAGTAATGTTTTCTGCCAGGAGTTGGTTAGCCTGGATAGTCTTTTTTTCTTTTTTTTAACTTTTAACTTTTAATTGATTATAATTTATTCATATTTCATGCTGAATTTTATCCCCTTGCTCATATCTTCCTGTTCCCATCCCCTTCCACCCTATTCCCTTCCCCTAGACCTCTGACAAAAGAGAATCTCTGCCCCAACCATATAGCCACAGCCTATCAGGTCTCATCCTGATACCCTGCTTCCCCTTTTTTTGTGTGCCACTGGCTGCCCCAAGAAGAGGAAGGGATCAAATTGGGAGCACTAGACTCCATCACTGGGTCTCTCCCTACAAGAGTAGAAAAAGAGCTGTCCATTGCCTAGTTCTGAACAGGGGGTCTAAGTTTACTACATTCATTGTCCTTGGTTGGTGCAACAGTTTGTGCAGGCACCCCAATATCCAGATCTGTCAGCCTTGACATTTTCCTTGTGGGGCTCCTGAACTTGCTGGGTACTTCCATCTCCCCATTCTTTCATAGCGCTCTCAGTACTGCACCCTGAGTCCAGCAGCAAGTCACAGCATCTGTCCTGATCTCTTGCTGGGTGGAGTCTCTCAAAGGATGTCTGTGTTGGGCTAATATCCACTTATAAGTGAGTATATACCATGCATGTCTTTCTGGGTCTGGGTTACCTCACTGTGGATGATCTTTTCTAGTTCCATCAATTTGCCTGCAAACTTCAAGATTTCCTTTTTTTAATAGCTGGGTAGTATTCTGTTGTGAAAATGTATATTGTTTCTTTATCCATTCTTTGGTTGAGGGACATCTAGGTTGTTTCTAGATTCTGGCTATTATGAATATGGCTGCTATGAACATAGTTGAGCAAATGTCAGTGTTGTATGCTAGAGCAGCTTTCAGATATATGTCCAGGGGTGGTATAGCTGGGACTTGTGGTAAAACTAGTCCCAGTTTTCTGAGAAAGTACCAGATTGATTTCCAAAGTGGTTGTACATGTTTGCATTTCCACCAGCAATGGCAGAGTGTACCTCTTTCTCCACATCCTCCCCAACATGTGCTGTCACTTGGGGTTTTGTTCTTAGCCATTTGGAAAGGTCTAAGATGGAATCTCAGAGTTGTTTTGATTTGTGTTTCCCTGATGACTAAAGATGATGAGCATTTCTTTAAGTGTTTCTCAGCCATTTGATATTCCTCCACTGAGAATTCTCTGTACCTCATTTTTAATTGGATTATTTGGTTTGGTGGTATTTAGTTTCTTGAATTTCTTAGATATTTTAGATATTAGCCATTTCTCAGATGTAGGGTTGGTGAAGAAGTTTTCCGAGTCTGTAGGCTGTTGTTTTGTTCTGTTTATAATGTCCTTTGCCTACAGAAGCTTTTCAGTTTCATAAGATCCCATTTATAAGTTGATAATCTTAGAGCTTGGGCTATTAGTGTTCTGTTCAGGAAGTAGTCTCCTGTGTCAATGAGTTCAAGGCTCTTCCTTGCTTTTTCTTCCAACAGATTTAGTATGTCTGGTTTTATGTTGAGGTCTTTAATCCATATGGATTTTAGTTTTGTATAGAGTGATAAATGTGGATCTATTTGCATTTTCTACATGTAGAGGTCCAGTTAGACCAGCGCCATTTGTTGAAGATGCTCTTTGTGTGAAATTTCTTACCCTTGAGTACTTTTAGGAAAGAGTTGATTGTTGGGCTATGGGGCTGAAAAATATAGCTCAGGGGTAGAGTGCTTGCCTAGTGTTCATAAGGTCACAAGTACAATTATCCCTCCATGAAAAATGTATTCAATGTACAGTGCTGCCTAATGGGTTTGTGTGTCATATTCTAGACTTCTGGAACAGGGCAATGAATGAGTGGAGGGGAGTTTTATGTAGAAGCAGACATTGACGGCAAGCCAAAAGCAAAACATATTCTCTAAACACCAAAGGCAAGTTGTGAAGAGATTTGGCAATTTAAGGACTAGAATTCCAGGAACATACAGATACAATGTTGTGATAAAGGAGGAGTTGGAGGAAAATATTGAATGGATATAAACATAGTGACTTTTCAATTCAGGAGCTTTTTGTACAGAAACCTGGTAATCTCATCTGAGTATGTACTCAGAGTCAACACAAAGAAAAGTCTAGTCTGAATTCTAGAAACTTGGGCATAGGGGAAAATATTGCAAAGGTGAAAATCCTGGGCCATGTTTCATACTACATGGCAGTAGCACATGGAAGAACTGCAAGAGAAGACAAGCTGAAGAGAGTCCTGGTGTCCTGACCAGTGTTCTCTTGCTATGAAGACACACCATGACCACATCAACTCTTACAAGGAAAAGTGTTTCATTGGGCTTGCTTTCAATTTCCGAGGCTTAGTCTGTTATCCTCATGGCAGGGAGTATCATTGCACTCAGGCAGGCATGGTAGCCAATAGTTATATATCCATATATGAAGGCAGCAAGGAAGAGCCAGACACTGGGCCTGAGTTGAACATTTGAAATGCCAAAGCCTATCCCCAGTGACACACTTCCTCCAAGTCCTTGCCTACTCCAATAAGGCCACACTTCCTAAACTCTGTTAAGTATTACTACTTTCTAAGGTAAACCACCACCCCTGGCTTCTAAAGAAGGCACTCCAAAAAAGTCTGTGTTAAACATACTAAATACCTCACCCGTTTAGTCACGTAGGCAGGAGGCCTGGGGCAGGAGATTTCCAGATGCTATGACTTGGCCAAAGAAAAAATTTGATAATACCTTTAAAATTGGATTTACATCTGACTTAAATAACAAGCTTGATGTAAGCACAAAGCGGACTGGCATAGGTCTAATGTGTTCTCTATGTTCTGAATCAACACATCAGACAACAGGAGATTTAGCACAGTCTAAGCAGGCATTTCACTATCACTTGAATGTGTTTAGTATCTGAATTAGTTGGGAAATTCTGGAGAAGGCTAAATCTCAGTATGATTGAAGACTCTGATAGAAAAGATAAGTTGGGGGCTGGAACAGTGACTCAGTGATTAACAGCACTTGTTCATACAGAGGTACCCAGCTACAGCATGGTTTTTCATAGGCACTGGTTGCTTCAGTTGCAGGAATGGAATAGCTTTTTTGAACACTGAGAGCAGCAGGCATGCACATGGTGAACAAATATGCATGCAGACAAAACTTACAGGTATATAAAGAAATCTTCTTTTAAAAAGTAAACAAAAAGATAATCAGCTTGAATGAGCTTCGGGGACAGATGTGGTGAAGTGTACCAAAGAGCAAAGGGAATGACTGAGAAATATTCTAGGTGGTCTGTTTTGAAGGCAGGTTTTCATTTTATCATATCAGACTAGGATTGATGAGTATGCAATTAACCGTAGTGGTAAGAATTAGATTTATCAAAAGAGATGCATTAAATATTCTGATTAGTATCCACAGAAAAAATTAAAGCTAACTGTATCTCAATAATAAAAAATAGACTGCCATCTCACATTGTATTATATACAAAAAGATGTTGAAAATGAAGAAATACTTGCTTATAGACATTCAAAATATGTGCTTTCTTATTGAATTGGAAATATGTTAGAATAGGAGCTGAATTTTTCATTTTTGTTGACAAAAAAGAAAGTATGAAAGATTAGATGAATGAGATAGCAGATAGGTGATAAATAAATAGATAGGTTGATAGATAGATGATAAACTCAATCCTGTAAGAAAGCTATTTACTTATTACTAGCTTTAGAACTATAAAAATGGTAAGAAATTATTGAAGAGTAATAGGTATCAGCAGTGCTAACTTATTGACCCCAGTCTCCACTACCTGAAAATGGTGCAGAGCCATGTATACACACAGGTAGCAAAAGTCTCACCATCTAAGCACCCCATGCAACTATACACCTGCCACAGGGTTTCTGTTAAACAGGCAGGTTCCCAAGACCACCATGTTTAACCACAGGTTGACCAGAGCTTACTTGAACTTGATCAACTAGACTTGGATAGCCACACAGGAAGGCAGAAATAGAGATGACCAGCAAGTGGTGTGCTGTTCCTGGATAGTGTGTGCTTCTGTAGACACTAGCAAGCTCTCAACAGCCCGGGGATAGGACCTGTAGTCCATAACCAAAATTCTACAAAAGAAAATATCTCGATACTCTTACAACTTAATCTTCCCTTAAACATTGCATGAACCTAAAGTAAAAAAAGGATATACTCACTTATATATGATCACTAGGCCAAGGGGCATGTCCCATGAATGTCTTCACTTATCAAGAAAGTGGGACAGAGGAGAGGACATCCTATTGGGACTCTAGGTGAGAGAAGCATGGGAGAATGGGGAAATAGAAGGATCTAGATGGTCCTAGAAACCTACAAGAAGAACATTATGATGGGCAGATCTGTGCCCAGGGGTCCTGCTCAAACTATGGCACCAGCCAAGGACAATACATTCAGTAAACTTCAAACCCCTACCCAGATCTACCCAATGGACAGGACATTCTTCACAGTTGAGTGGAGAGTGGAGTCCGACTTTCACATGAACCCTGGTGCCCCATATTTGACCATGTCCCCTGGATGGGGAGATCTGGTGGCACTCAGAGGAAGGATAGCAGGCTACCAAGAAAAGACTTGATACCCTATGAGCATATACAGGGGGAAAAGGTCCCCCTCAGTCACAGTCATAGGGGAAGGGAGCAAGGGAAAAGCGGGAGGGAGGGAGGAATGGGAGAATACAAGGGATTGATAACCATTGAGATGTAATATGAATAAAATATATTAAAAGAAAGGAAAGATGAATTGAGTAACGTAAATTTATTATCCTTTTCTTCTACTCACAAAACTTTCACATTTTGCATCACCCCCACCTTTATCCTTTGTGCAGTTACTCAGTGAGACTATTTTATATGAGTATGCCTATATATTTAGGAAGCTTATAAAATAGGTTTTCTTATGGCTTTTTCAAACATACTGTGTTAATTATTTACCCCACACACACACCCTTTTAGTTCTACCCTCCAATTTTTCTCCCCACTAAATCTCCGTTCCCACTCTTCCTCCTTGGCCTTCATACCACCGGGGCTCTCTTTGCCTCCTCTTTAGGTACTCTTCCTCCTCTCCAGGAAGAACTTCTTTCTGATTTCCTGGGTTTGAAAAATACTACAAATTAATCATACAAATACAAAGATTCAATATTCTATTTCTGGATGTAGATTCTGACATTTAGTATGATTTCCAGTTCTACCCACTTACCTTATACACTTTCATAATTTCATTTTTATTTACAATAGAATAAAATCCCTTTGTGTATAGGTATCACATTATTATAATGTTCATGATCATTGTAGCTGTTTCTATGTCCTACTTATTGTGATTTGATCAGCGAGTAACACAGATGAGAATATATCTCAATATTAGGATATAGAATCTTTTGGTCATATGCCCAGAAATGCTGTATCTGGGTTATTTGAAAAATCTATTTCTAGTTTTCTGAAGGAAGTACAGAACTAATTTCCACAGTGACTACACTAGTTTGCACTTCCGCCAACAGATCATGAGGGTCCCATTTCCTACATCCTTCCTCATCAGCATTTGTTGGCTTTCCTAATCTCAGCCTTTCTCAGATAAGATGAAATATCAAAGTAGCTTTAATTTCTATTTCCCTGGCTGCTGATGGTGATTAAAACTTTTAAAAATAGATTTTAGATATTTCTATTTCTTTTTCAAGAACTGTCAGATATTCTTTTAATAAAATTAATCTCCACACAGTAGTATGTATAGCTTACATAGATTTTATATCATTTTCAAAATGTATGTTCTAATATCAAATGCAAGCTTTCTTATCAGTACTAGATCAATTGAAACTTTAAATGTAAATATTAAATTTTATATTTTTATTGTATGTGTGTGAATGATTTGCCTTAATGAATATTTGTGCACCAGTGCCTGAAGAGTCCAGAAGGTTCCCTGGAACTGGAGCTACAGATGGCTATGAGTCACGATGTATTTGATAGTCATTACTGGTTATCAGTTTGACTACATCTGGAATTAACTACAACCCTCCTGGCTGGGTACACATGTGTGGGACTTTTTAAAATTAATTCATTTTAAATGGGAAGAGCCACTTTTAGTTCAGATATTTTAAGGTGGGAAGATCCACTCTTACCTCTGCCACACCTTCTTCTGGAAGTTATAAAAAGGACATGGAAAAGGAAGCTTTCACTCTGCCTGCTTGCTTTTTCTCTCACTGACAAGTCCTATCCTTTCCTAGCTGTCAAGCCTACTTCTTCAGGATTCTGGTATATATACTGAAGACCAGATGAAACATCCAGCCTATGGACCGAATTACTCCTGAGTTCTTGAACCTTCTATTGGTAGACATCCATGGTGGACTAACTGGACAATCACCTGCAAGCCATTCTAATAAATCTCCTGTATACATACCTAGAGAGCACTTAGTAAAACAATGTCATTGCTGAAGAACAAATTCAGGCTCTCTGGAATAGCAGACATTTATATTTATGGACTTGTCACTCCACAGTGGGGGCTTGATAATAAGTTCTCTCTCTGGAACATGTGTCAATCTGGAAACATGGACAGGGATGCATTGCCATGATGGCAACAGACACAACCAGAATAATCTGTTTATGATTCTTAAAAGACTGTAATTTCTTGTGAAAATTTTCTATAAAACCCAAGAGAGAGGCATAGGCCTACTTTAAAGATTATAACGTACAAATGAAAATTTCTAAGGTTTAACCTCTTTATTATTTGCGTCACTCCAAGTCATCTCAATGTCATCATCATTTGTGCCGTATGTCTGCATAAACCTCTTATTCTCAATATTCTTCATAATCCTCAATGATGAGGCAAGTGGAGAAATAAGATGGCTAAAGAAGAATCAGGCAAGTAGTTTTTTGAATCCATCAGCACAGAGCATTTAATACTGCCAACATTTCAGAAAATATATATTAAGATATATTTTAGTATCAGTGACTTTTGTGTATGTTATAAGGAACTGCACTGGGTTCTAGAAATGGATAATTATTTCAGCCTCTACAACCACACAACATAGTAAGATACTGCATTTCAAAGAGCCACTGGTTAAGGGAGAATTTTAATTTTTAAAATTTAATTTTAACTTTAAGAGATTTTTATTGTAGTTACTCTGTGTTATATTAATTCAAACACATCTAATGTTATTTGGGTCAAAAACTCAGATATTCTTGGTTTAAAATGTGCTGTTATACTATCAGAGTCATGGCCTTTTAAAAATGATGCATGCAATGATGCAAATATAATTTTATGTTTGCCTTTCAGTATTCAAGGAAAAGTATGGTTCAAATGTTTTATACTTAGTTTATAATGATGTGTATTTGCATTTCAATTAATAATAGGTGGTGACTTACAAGAAAGAATTGAGACCTCAAAAATATGTTATTCCTGCTCCATAGTTCAAAAAATAGCAAATCATTGAGTAGACATCACAGAGGATAAACACAAATCTCCATGGATGGCTTAGCACACATAATCTGTTCATGTTGCCATTGGTTGAGATGCCCCTGATGTAGAAAATGTCAATCTGGAACCTGGTAGAAAGATTGGTTAACATAAGGGTGTGTCGTTTGGCAAAGAGGAGAACACCACATTACCAAGGAACCAGGAGGAAGCAAAACAGCAGAGAAGAAGGGGTGGGAGGGGTATGTGCTGAAAAAGAAGTGTGTGGATGTTTTACAACTTCCTTTGTATTTTACATCTACTATGTATACTAAATATACTTTAGGGAACATAGAAATATACTTGGAGACTTACATTCTGGAGCTTCAATTCTGATTTCATAATTTAATTCTGTCTCAAAAACGTCTTCATTACTGAGATAACTGAAAGCTCATTTTTGAGTTGATCTTTATTGATATGCTCTCATTTTTTCTTTAGAGAAAATCACATTTTACATTTTTATATTCTTGTTACTTTGACCTATTCATAAAGCCTTCACATCTTTTTTCCCCTCAGTTGTTATTGTAACACCATGTTCTAAATAAAACAGATATATGTCACAGCTCATTGTAAACCTTAATCAATGTCAATAAAATTTAAAAGGCAGTTGCTATGTTACATTATTATTAATTTTAAACAGAAAAATAAGGCAGTACAAAACTTCAACCCCTTGGACCAGTGATTATGTTATCCATATTGTAATGCTTTAAGAGAAAATCATTTTGTTTCCTTAAACATGAGTTTGTTTTTTCTAGAAATAAATATTACTAACTACAGTTTACATCACTAAAAAATGTTTATTGGACATCCAGCCAACAAATCCATATTGAATTTGGTTCTTTTCAACACAAAGAACTGGACATCACAGAAGGTCTGGAAGGCATAAACATAGAACACGAAAGAATCAATCACTTTAGAAAGAGAAAGTAGATAAACAACAGTTAACTGTGAAAAAGAGATGGTTCGTTCTCTGACTTACATGTCTAGACCACAAGCGCTTTGCTTACAAAGAAGAAATAAAGATAGTAGGCCAGTGTAGCCAAGCCCTTCTTCTTAGAGAATGGTCAATTTTAAGTAAACAAAACTATTGTAGAGATAATATTAACATCAATAATGAAATTGGTAGCACCAACAAGAACTTTTATTCTATAAATGAAGACAGGGGTTTATAGAAGGAATGAACACTAGGGAATATGGGAAGTAGTCTGATTGGCATGGAAGGAACATTAATACCAGAAAATAGAAGGAAGCTAATAAATACAGTTTTAATAAAGATGGTGGTAAGCCTCCAACCTTAGACTACCAAGCATGAAATCCTGTCTGGATTTATTTGTGTTCAGATGAATGGAAATCATGGTCATGAATAGTTCGGCCTCTGTGCTTCATTTTGCTTTTACCATCTGTCTACCCTCTTTAGTCAATTGCTGTAACAGCCATCCCAGCATACACACATAAAAGCTTTAAGTCAATAAATTGGTAGTTCTATGTAAACCATCAACCATATGGTCTAAGTACCTTGGGTAAGGGAATATGTATTTCATTAAGTGTTTAAGAATGGCATCTGGATAAAGTAGGAAAAACCCACAGGAGAGTGGCAGGGGAAGCTGGTTTGGGTTAAGTCTGGTCCAACATTTTTAATCACTTAAAAAGTAGGTTACTAATAGTGGCCTTTGACAACTTCCTTTTTAAAATTTTTATCTGATCTTTCAAAATTTAGACTGTTATCCATTGTCTCCAGATTCCAGCCCACATTACCTTTCTAAAACTCAGGGAATATTCAGGATTTCCTGTAAAATATTTTTTCTTGAGGTTGGCTGTGAAATGCAATCTTATGTGCATGACACAATCTTAAAACCACAGAGCTATGACTTTCTACATCAAAGCCTACAAAAGACTGATCATGTCACCTATGGTCACAAGTGGGGAGGGCCTTATGGGGACCTCCTGAATCATACTGAGATATTGGCTAATAAAAGATTGTGGGACTGAGAGTCATTGTCTTCAGTTTTGTACTCACCACTTAGTTCACAGAAATTCAGTGGGGAGTTCCAAACCAAAAATCACACAGACAGTCTTGGGTCACAAAACAAAACAAAAAAGACTTACATTTGAGAAAGGGTCTTATAATATAGTGGGGGGATGCTGTTGACAGATGGAAGGGGAGAATAATAAGAATACATTTTGTACATGTATGAATATGGTACATAATGAATTTAATTAAAAATCTGCTTTTGTCTTACCTGAAGCACAACCTCAACTTAAGAACTATAATCCTCAGGTATCATGGTATTTTTCTTACCATTCTTTAGAAAATAAAATGTCCACTAAATGGAAATAAGCATATGCTATTTATTTGCTGAAGTATGGCAGACTCATCATGTGAATTCTTCTCAGTACACATCTGATTTTCCTCTGCCTGTATTATCTACAGAATTTAGAATTGGAGTTGATGTTCAGAACAACTCAAAAAGCCTTTACTACTGACTAGGAAATTATCAATCCCTCATATTTATCATGGTGCAGAGGGAGAGTCAGAAAGTTGGAATGGCTTTTGAAAACATGGAATTCTTTGGCTCACACATCCTGTCTCATGCATCCTGTGCAGATGATTTTTTTTTGCCAGCATCTTATATCTGGCTGAGTTATTAAACCTCAGGATCACATCTCTAACTGCTTGCAGCTGCCTTAATATTTTCCTCTCATCCTAGAGAGTGAAATGAGCTCATGTATTGTATGGAGAGCATGTAAAAGTTTCAATATTTTCTCAAATAATGTATATAATACCTGCACTACTTATGCATACTTATTTCGATTACTGTTACAGTGGAAATGTACTCTGGGTAAAATTATAACAAGGTATATAAATAGTTGGCTATTGTACTGTTTGTTACTGTCACAAACTGCCCTTTTTCATTGAATATATTGATTTTGAAGCTGGTTGACCTGTGAATACCATTCATGGCTGCAGAAAGCTGACTATATAGACATTTTTATCTTCATATCATGATTTTCTTGAATCTGAAACATTTCTTTAACTCATACAAAATAAAAGATTAGAAAACTAAATATTATTTGTCTTTGCTAAACACAATGTATAACTGCATAAGATTATTATAATAATACGTAACAAATTTTTTTAAATTAAAATTGTGATTCATCACACATCCATGTCTTCTCAGCAGCCTAATCTCTATTCTGAAAAAAATTAAAGTGAAGAAATATAATAATGTTAAAATGTCTTCTATAAAAACTCTGGAAAGTGACATATTGTTATATATCTATACACACGCACACACACACACACACACCTATTTTTGTCATCATTGTGACAAAAATATATTTATATACATATATATTAATTTTAATTATATATTTTACATGTGATTAAAACAGTTTCTATAACAACTTCATATAAATATAATGTACTTTTTCTTATGTCTTCAGGTAACAGAATATATAACATGAATTAAACACTTGGTAACTTACAAAACACATTCCAATGCATGATCCCTCATGAGCCTTAAGGAATCCTATGGATCTTCATTCATGGTGTTGCCCTGTCATCTTATCGGTTAAGTGACTTCCCAGTTAGGCCTCTACAAGGAATAGGACTCATGGTTCCTAAGACTTCATTGAAATAATCTTATTGCTTATCATCATCATCATCACCATCATCATCATCATCATCATCATCATCATCATTGTTCTTATTATTTCTACAGATAGAACAAGTGACTAGGGAAATGTTTTAACAGTTTGTTAGGTAAAATTATAAGCAGTTGTCTATAGTGTACAAGTGGGTAATTATTAATAATTAAACTGAGAGTGGAAAGTCTGGTTGGCAGAACACATAGGGTCTTAATGCTTGCTGTGGAACTAATGTAATAAAAGAGTTGCCATATTTTTATAGTACATGTGGGTTATTTGATACACCACTTTTTTAAATTAAAGAATTTATTCATCTTTCCTCCACTTCTTAGCTTTCTTTTTAAAAGCCAATAAATCCAATAAGGTATTATGAAAAAGCTTAGAAAATATGCTTTCAGTTACGGACTTATTGCATCATGTCAAACACTGTGGTTACATTCTAAAAATTAAAAATGTCCATGTGGAATTTTCCATGCATTTCTTGACAGTAAGATGCAGCTCGTGCCAAATTAAAGAAGCTAAACATTATGGATAATAATAAAGAAGAGACTTGGGGTAAGCTGTTTATGGATTGTTCTCAGACTGCCTAAGTAGAAAACCCTCCCGGTGTTGTATATTATGCGCCATTTGCAGTCATTAGTGTTTGATAACTACATGGATATTTCAGAGCACTTGGAGCTGAATGAAGTTCTCTCAGTATTATAGGCCATGTTCTCTGTTGTATCTTAAAGAAGTTTTGAAGTGGAACTGCAGACAGACTGTATGTTGATGTCCTAAGCGAGTGTCCATTCTCCTTGGTGTCTAACATTATGTAGCACCATTGGTTGGTTGGTTGGTTTTTAGAGGTACCTTTAAAGCAGATCACAAGACTTTCTTATCTGCTGATGATCACTGGACCTCAGCAAAATTGTCAGTCTGGGACAGCCACATCCTCTCGGTTCTTTCACGTGGCTTGTTACCATTTAACTTAATCCATCAAATGGCAGGACAACACTCTGACTGATGATCCACAGGGTGCCTTGAGACTCATGAGGGATCAAGCATGAAAATATGCTTTGAAAACTAACAAGTGCTTAATTCATGTTATATGCTCTGTTATCTCAAGACATAAGAAAATGCACATTATGTTTATATGAAGTTTTCTAGCATATAGCAGGTATATGCTAGTAGATGTAAAATGGCTACCATAACTTCCTGGGTTTGAACACTTGGTAGCCAACTTCTTATCCTTACTCTAGCTCAAATATTTGCAATTCCTTTTTTTTTCTTTTTCTTATGTCTGAAAGCTCCAACAGCAATGTTAGCATTCAGGTTAGGCAGTACTAGAAAATAATAACCTGTTTTAAAATGTCTGAAGTTGTATCTCAAGGTATTAGCTAATTGAAGAAGCCACTGGGTATAGGTAAATCATTTTTATTTTCTTTCTTTTTCATTATGTTTCTTTTTTATGATATACATTTATACTATTACACATGAATAAAATAAACTACATACAGAAGGAAGAACCTCTAGACAATCGGGAATTATATAAATGTTACAATCATAGTGATTTGGCTATTTGTATTTGGCAAACTTGAAGTAAACATTTGTCCCACCTTGTTGGGTCTAACTTTCTAAATGAAGATAAAGATCTATTATAGCTTGTCTCTATTAACTTAAAACATCTATCTTGATCTAAAAACATCTTAACCCCTAACCTACTAAGCTTAGTTGACAGACTAAACTATCTGGTCTTCAAACCCATTAGAGATTTGAGAAGGAATAAAACTTAAATACCTGAGTGAACCAGAAGTTCAGGTTAGCAGCTTCCAAAAAGAAAAAAAAAATTACTGAGACAGTTTACGTCCTGAATAGTCACTCAACTATAATGTTGGGTGCATCTTCTTCAGCCTTCTGGCCCAATATATCTAACAGACATATTTGCGAGGCAGGGACTATCGAGGACTTGCTTACTCTGTCTTGGCTAAGTTTGCCCATTGACTCTACCCATTTTACGCAGACTTCTGTCTGTGGCAGAAATGAGGACATTTTTCCAGTGGCTTGTTTGCCACATTTGAAGCCAACTCCATAAGGAGGTTCTTTGATGCTCATCATCTTCATTGAGTCAGGCTGAGTGTTGCCAGGAGTTAACTTGTCTTGTCAAAGGATCTTTAGACTAATAAAAGCATCTTTAATTGTCATATTCTGTAGGTCTCTGAGGTGTTTAAATACCTTATTTAACTATTTTACCTTATATAGCTATAGAATAATATTTATCTATTAGACCTAGAATATATATTCTTGTGATAAAATTAGACTAGTTATTGACATGACAATGATTTGCATCAACATACAAAATTCAATACCATTGAATTAAAAAATAACCTTATTTGTGAGTAACAATTGAGGCCTTAATCATTTTTATTTTCAATAACTATCATGGACTCTATTGAGAATGTGTAGCTTTGATACGTCCTCCACCAAACACTTGAAGTCTTGAGTTTGTATCTTGGTCAATAATTCATGATATATTTATGTTTGATGCTACAACATTCAGAAGCTATTAACAATAGAGTTCCTAGTAAAACATTATCAAATATATATTAGCTATCATCTATGTATTTATCATCATCATCATCATTCTATTTATAATCATTGTACTTATCATTTATCTATTATCAACAACCTGTATTTTATCTACCTAATGTGTCTATGTCTTTTCACAAACATGACTCTCTCAATTTTTGCTTACTTAGGATTCAAAGATAACATGATTTTTTAAAATTTTCTTCTGAGACTCCCCTTGCCACCAAAATAAAACACCAGCAACTGGATGAATTAAACAACAGAATGTTATTTTTTCACAGCTCTGGGGTCTGGAAGAGTGATATCACAGTGTCGCTGTGTTCTTGTGAAAAAATTTCTTCTTAGCATAGAAGAGCCTACTCCTGCTTAGGGCTCTCACACAGTAATGGGAAGGCTGTGCGCAAATTCTCTAGCATCTCCTCTAGGAACACTAGTTCCATCATACAAGATCCTTACCTTATGCCATTACCCTGAGGTTCACTACTACACTGCCTGCCTACAAATACAGCCACAGTGAAGGTTACAATTTCAATACAGAGACTGAGAAAACACTCACCAGTCCATAGCAATCCTGTACCTTTAGATTAATTATATATTATATAAATATATATGTATATACACACACATTATATATATATATGCCATTAATATGCCCTAACCCAAATAATATATTTATTTTCAGAGCTATGGTCAAACACCAGCTCACCTTTATACACATGACAATCACATTTACGTTATATCAAGTGAAATGTAATAATTTTTATTCAATCATACAAGTAATCTATCAGCAAATTCGATTTAAATATTATTCATGACTTACTTCTATCAAGATCACATTGTGTAAGTCTAAATATATAATTCAGATTTCAGAGAGTCACTGAAAATACTACAATGGTACCTACAGAATTGGATTAAAGTACATGAGGAGGGGCTAATGTGGCATTTTCATTTGATGTGCAAAACTATGCCCTGACTTGGCCACATTCAGATGATATATTTCAAAATGTGTCCTAAAACTCTTCCATTTTTCTCTTTACCATGGTGGATATTTTAGTATAAATACATTACAGTGTAAGTGAAACAATTTCTCCAAATAACACACAATTTTAAACTGTGTTTTCTCCAGTTCCTTAAAAATTTCAGTTGAAAGAACTAAAAATTGTGATCACCGCCCCCTGGTGGTACTACCTCTTCAGGCCACAGGGGAAAAGGATGTGCTCAGTCCTGATTTGACTTGACATGCTTGGTTGGTAGGTTGGTGGGGCTAAGGGAGGGGGAAAGGGAAACAGGGAGGAAGGGTGGGGGAAGGAGCAGGGAGGTGGCTATGGCAGGGATGTAAAGTGAATAATTAATAAAAATATCGAGTTATTGATAAACTGAAGAAGTTTGGCCATGATATGATTGCAGATGAATGACATTCCTCCTGACATTTACTAATCGTCATTTCAGTAACAGTCCAATGAGGTCAAGTAAGCTAGATTTGGGTGTGGCCCCTGGCACTACTCCTTGAGTTCACAGGAAATCATGGCCCATCATTTTATTTCTTTTGGCCTCATATCATCATATATGAAATAATCAGTAATTTTAAAGTTAATAGAAGTAACTGGTAAATTTGAAAATGTGTTTAAATCATCTAATATTGTACATTGCATATAGTGGCAATACAAAATATACTAGTTTCCTCATTTCCTAACATAAAGTTGATTATACTATAACCTGTGCTATAAAGGATTTTCAATAATTGATAGTGCTCACTTGTACAATCTCAGACTTCTTGAGTCTGATCCTATGACCAAAGACAGGTCCAGTTCTCCAAAAGATACAGTGCCATCTGCATCCTTCCAGTGGCAGCTTCTTTGTTCTGAATGGGAGCATTTACTAGCATCCTCAATCTTTGTAATAGTATTTAAACATAGTAGGGGGGAGGGCAATGGATAACATAAAAGGGAAAATAATATAAAAAGCAAGAGACTAGAGAATACTGATCTGATGTCATTTTCAAAAATGGAGCTGTGGTGACATATAGTGAGTCTCCAAAGCATTTGAAGAGGATTCTGTCACAGCAGGGCTTAGCCTAGGAGATGCAGGTGAGGTTGAGATTCTTTCCTGTCAAATGAATCCTCCCCAGCATCACACCATGTCTAATACATCCATTAAAATGAAGAGAGAGAAATGTGATCTAATAAGCTGGGTCTTGCATTGTAGATAGAGATGTATTAGGGCGAACATTTGCAAGTGCACATTTTTGCCTTTGTTGAACATTTGTGATATAATAAGTGTTCTGCAAAGTGCTAGAAATGAAATGCAGAATAAAGCAGGTATGGCTTTTCTTCCCTTACAATTCATCTATTTTGAAATGTTTCTTAATATTAATACAAAGCTTATCTCCCTAGTAATGATGTCTTCTGCTTTTGCCCCAAAGGTCAGACTCTGTCCCCTCAGATCCTTCCATATACTAGCCAGCTTACCACAAGAATGTGGTTTCCTTCCCACAGGTCTCCTTCGGGGGAGAGACAGTCCAAAGTCATTGTTTTTTAGTTTGGCCACAAATCAAAGCCAACCTCACACTTGCTGCCAGAAAGTTCTTGAAATGATTGTTTATACAGGTTATCCAATACCTTTGAGTAAGGGTATTGCAGAAGATGATTTCTAGAGTTGGTGATTTAACTGCATCAAGACAAATATAAAGTCCTCTATGAGTACATTTTTTTCTAACACCGAATAGTATACTATCAATTCAGAGATGCTAACTTAAATGAAATATACCATCAGGAATGAACTTGAGAAAAGAAAAAAAGAAAAAAAATGAACTGAGCTGGTAAGAAGTAAACTGTAAAACATGTTGCCTCATCCTTGATACTCAAAATACTCTGGACTTTATCAATAGCATCTCTTAGTGTTAGACAACCAGAAATTTCTACTCATGTCACACAGTTTCTTTAAAGCAATCTCATGAGAATAAGTTTTTCTGCCCAGGATCTTGCAGCCTCTGAACCTATTCCTCCTCGGGATCCAGGCAGCCTGTGAGCCTGGCCACACTAATGAAGTTCATTACAGAAGGCATGGGGAGGAAGGAGTGGGTGAATAATGAATTAATCAAACACTGCCAAAGCTACATTAAACATTCCCTGCATGTCTCCGGCACATGAAATCCTTTAAGCCATCATGGCACGGCAAAGCAGCTAGCAGAAGCAACACAGTCTATAAAAAAAAGGGAAGGGAATTTAAGATGCTTACAAAAATTCAAACTGAGAGAAGTAGCTGAGCATAAAGTCTGAATTTGGACACAGTGACTCCAGGAACACAGTCTTAACTAATAAACTAGGAAAAACGTCTATTAACGCATCTAAAGTAAGACAAAACCATTGACTATTACTAGGTTTCAAACACTCAGTCTTGGTCATTTAATAAAATATTGGAGTTATTCAAGTATGTGCTGAGTGTCCACACCACCTCTATTTCACATACAAAAATCTAAAATTTCAAAGATATAATTGACAAATGACTTGAGTGCAGAATATGAATATTGAAAACAACAATAAATTTTAAAAGAGGCAAATTGTTTAAATAGATTGACCACCAAAGAAGATGCACATATATCTAATGAACACACAAAAATATCCTCAACAGCATACTCTATTAAGGAAATGCAAGCTAAAACTAAAATGAGCTATAACTATGCCATTAAATGTTTAAACATACAAAATGTTGGTGAAGCTGTGGAAAATGGGAGCCCTTCTAAATGCGTGTGTTTGTGTGAGACCGTGTAACTACTTTAGGAATTAGGTTGTGCTCCTTCAGGAGTTAAGTATTGGGGTGGGTAGGTGAAGTGCTTGCTGGAAAAGCACGAGGACCTAAGTGCAGGTGTCTAACTCCCACGTAAAGACCTAGGTATATGTATAATCCAGAGTGGAGGAGGCAAAGGTGGCAGATCCCAGGGCCATGGTGGCCAGAGCATGTAGCCAAATGGGGAGCTCCAGATTCAATGAGATGTGCTGTTTCAACAAGTAAAGTGAACAATGATCCCCTCCCCAATGGACTGCAAAGAATTGGGGTACTAAATATGATCAAAACACATGGTATGACATTGTCAAAAAAAACTAAGAGCACCTTTAATTTTTAAAAATTTTTTTGAAATTAAAATACACCATATGGCCCCATTCCTTTCCTCCTTTGAGCACTCCCATGTAAATCCCTTGCTATCTCCCAAATTCAGCCTCTTTTTTTCAATTAATGTCAGAGGTATTTTCAAAAGGTAAATTCTGACCTCTGCGTATGAATGCTTGGAGGCGTTTGCACACATATATTTTATATGGCGTGCATGTATGAGCATACACACACACAAAAGGCACACACAAACACATTAAGTATGAACTTAATATAAAAAGTACGCATTTCAAATATTTGTTGAGGAAAGTCTAGTATATGTGCTTACACGAACACTGTTATACAAATGTCACACCTAGCTATTTGTAAAAGCCAAAGCCTGGAAACCACAGAGATACTCCATAGCATTTGAATGACTCAATGACTTGCTGTATACATATGTCACATACTATAGTGCAATCGAGACATGGAATACTGATATATACAATAACATAAAACATAGGGCATCTCTGAAAACAATACAGTGCATGAAGCAAGCCAGACACAAATGGTTACATTGTTTGTGATTCTAATTACACAAAATTTTAGGCCCTGGTAACTAGCCGTTAATGGCAGAAAATAAATCAATGAGTAGTGGGGAAAGGGTGGATAGTGAAGGAGATGAAAAATTACAATGGGGCTAGAAAGTCTTTGAGGATAGACGATCAGCTTGCTATCTTAATTGTAGTAATTAGTTTTCAAGCCACATTAACACTACACTTTATTACATATTGTTTCTTAGATGTGATGTATGTTACAGTAAAACTGCTAAAAGTGGGGTTGTGACAACAGAGGCCCCCTTTAAAGGAATTGACTTCTTCCTAAAGGTTTCACAATGATGGATTATGGCATTAGTGTTTGTCTGGTTGCATTAGTATATAATATTGTAAGAGTATAAAGTACCTCTCAGATTCTAGACCTGTTGTATGATTCTGACAATACTGATAGATATAGAAGAAACAAGACTATTTACCAGGCGGTAACCCTTCTGCCTCTACATGTATGAAATGTCTTAGCATCTGTTACATGACCCAGATTTGAGTAGCCCAAACCACAGATGTGGGTATGACAAAGTTTATGAACACAGGGCCACGTGACCAGAGATGTATATCTGGATCATTTTAAGACAATTATTTAAAATGAATAATAATTTCCTAATAACAGGAAATCTAATTTAACTTCTGATTTTAATGGAACTGTTATTATTATCTGTGAGACATCTTGCTTGGCTGAACTTGAGGGTGAACCTCTAGAGATTTCAGTTCTTGTTAGTACTTACAATCAGCTGGTCAGAGTGACTTGATTCTGATAGTAACTTTTAAGAACTTCTTAAAAATGTACATTCTGAGGAATGGAAGTGGTGGCTTAGTAGTTAAGAAAACTCCCTGTTCTCCCAGAGGACTGAAGCTCACCTCCCAGCACCCAAATCAGGTGGCTCAGGGCTCTTGGGGATCCAATGACCTCTTCTGACTTCCACATGTACCACATAGGTACCATTTGTTTATATACCCCCCACACCATATATTTACACATACACAAATAAAAATACATCTTGAAAAATATATTTTGAAATCTTGATAAATATGAAATTACTAAAAGATGTATACAGCAAATATATGGGATCAGTAAATTATTCCTACCTTGTGACACTGAGGTAGGAATAATAGGATATCAAGGTTATCTTGAATACAGCAAGTCTGGGGCCAGCCAAGAAACAACAGGAGATCCTGTCTCAAAAAGAAAAAGAAAGGAAACCACAACCCCAACACCAGCAAATACATCATTATATTAAAGTTTTTTCACATTTGGATTTTAACTATACACTTCAATATTTATTTCTCTGGGAGAGTTATACACAGTGAAAGTGAACCTAAATTTTCACAACCATTTCTATCCATGTGTGGTACAATAAAGTGAAGATTTTTTTTATGGATTTCACACATTCTTTGATGTACATCAGGGTTTTATAATATTCAGTGGGAGAAAGAAAATATAGCAAAATAAAATCAATCAAATTGTGAGCTTATATTGTAGATATATTTGTCTTGAAGTATAACTTCTCATGATCCCTTTGAGAACTATTTCAATCACTCAAAAATATGGATTTTTTCTTGCAATTTTATTATACATTTCTTACAATAAGATACATTTACTATGAAATACTTTAAAAGTAAACACACAACATTTATTTTTGCATGTATCTACAAACAAGGTTAATGAACACTTTATATATATTTTTCACACCCCAAACAATGTAGCATTCTCACTTACAGAAGTATATTTATAATCTAATGGGATTTTATTATTATTATTTTTCTTGGTCACAAATCTATTTCACATTGTGCCATATTTTCCATTGCAGATTTAGCCTCAGGTAGACATTAATAGATGTTTATATGTAACTTGGAGGTTTTTTATGAGCTAACAAATCCTAAACCTCTATACAGACGTGTAAGCAGGACTAACAGTCATGAGACAGCCAATCGCTCTTCCTGAAATTAACAATCTTTGCTTGATCTATAGCTATACACACACATCTACTTACAACATCATGTAGATAGATGCACATTCGCATGCAAAAGGCTAGTAGCTATAGTGTTTATTTGCAAAGTGAGAATTCATAGGTAAATGTGCATATTCAATCAAGAAAAGTTTTGAAATAAATTACTGATATTTTCAGCAACAAAGTATGATTTCTTCCTATGTGTTTCATGGATTTAAGTGCCATACATTTTTAGAGCACTGAAGAAAATATTTGATACTATTCAAAGTGTTCATGGGATTTTAAATGCTCTACTTTGGATAACTTAGAAATATTGAAGATTCCATGTATGTAGCACTTATTTCCTTTTGGCTTCTTTATTGAGTCACTTGTCATCATTAAACAAATTGCCTTGTTATCTAGCAAATCATGGTTAATAACTCTCCCTAGATGTAGGCACACTTTAAAATAGGTTGGTATTGTGTCAACATTAAATACTCAGCTATTAAAAACAAGGAATTCCTGAAATTTGTGGACAAATGGATTGAACTAGAAATGATCATAATGAGTGAATTAACCCAGAAGCAGAAAGACTCAAATGGTATATACTCACTTATATCTGCATACTAGCCCAAGGGGCATGTCCCATGAAAATCTTCACTTACCAGGAAACTGGGACAGAGGGGAGGACATCCTATTGGGACTCTAGATGAGAGAAGCATGGGAGAACAGCAAAGTAGAAGGATCCAGAGGGTCCTAGAAACTGACAAGAAGAACATTATGATAGGCAGATTTAGGCTCAGGGGTCCCGCTCAAACTATGGCTCCAGCCAAGGACAATACAGGCCGTAAACTTCAAACCCCTATACAGATCTAGCCAATGGACAGGAAATTCTCCACAGTTGAGTGGAGAGTGAGATATGACTTTCTCACGTACTCTGGTGCCTCATATTTGACCACATCCCCTGGATGGGGAGACCTGGTGGCACTCAGAGGAAGGATAGCAGGCTACCAAGAAGAGACTTGATACGCTATGAGCATATACAGGGAGAGGAAGTCCCCCTCAGTCACAGTTATAAGGGAGGGGAATAAGGGGAAAATGGGAGGGAGGGAGGGAGTAATGGGAGGATACAAAGGATGGGATAACCATTGAGATGTAATATGAATAAATTAATAAAATAAAATTTAAAAATTTCCAGCAAATATAAGTACCAAAAGGATGTTTTAGGTAGTTTTATCCAGTTGAGGATGGATTTGCTGAGGGAAACAAGTATGAGGACAAAGGAAAATATTCTCAAGTTTTTTTTTTGTATGACCTTGGATGTTTTGTTGTTGTGTGTTTGTTTTGTTTTGAGACGAGTCTCACACTGTAAGCCAGGCACTCCGGACACTCACTCTGTATAGTTCAGGCTACCTTTGAAAGCTCGGGCAATTCTCTTGCCATTGGCTTCTGATGCTTGAGTTCCAAGCATGAACCTCCACGTGTGGCTCTCAGAATGTAACACATCCTCTTGGAGCTCCTTCTGCTACACAAACCGCTTATCAAAATGGTAATAGGTGGATTAAAAGCATACTGTTAGTGCTATATAAGATGTTCTGATGGTTTCGTTATAAGTAAATAATTGATAGTACCTTCTCTACGCATTCCAGACTTTTCACCCTTTTAAACTATGGATTTGTGATGGTTATCACTTCACTTTTCATCCCAGTTTACCTTGAAATTCTTTTCAAACTTATCAATATTATGCATTTACTTAGCTTGTTACTGATGGCAGTTCAATCATTTATATCAGAGACTGGGGAGATGGCTCAGACAGTAAACTATGTGCCACATAACCATGTGATAAGGACATAAGCTTGCTCCCCAGCACCTGTGAAAAGGCCAAGCCCATTAACATACACTTGTCACTCCAGCACAGTGCTGATATTTAAGATTTTTGGCATGCACTGGTCAGATAGTCTAGTCAGAAAAGACAGAAAAGCATTTGAAGAAGCTCAGCATCAACCTCTGGCTTCCATGCATCCCCTCTCTCTCACATACATACATTCTTATGTACACACAATAAGGAACTCAGTGGAGCAGTAATCCATATTACAGACTGACAGAGTAACTTCACCATTCATTATTAGTTTAAATGTGTTTTGTATGATATAATTAAGGGTATTTAGAAACTAGAAAATTTGAAGCAAGTTTGGGATAAAGAAGAAATGTGTCACTGCAAATACATATATGGCTTCTCTTTAAGATGATAAAACCATTGTAGAATTAAGTGATTCTAAATCTTCTGGCTATATTAGGAACCAATAAAATAGAAATAAAAGTTGTTAAATTGATAGTATGTGAAATATATTAAAATTGTAAAAGTGAAGCTACTTAGAAAATGCTACTTCCATGCTGTGTTGATTACATTTGTTTTGAGTGTGTTCATGATTGGTCATTGGAGACTTTTCAAAGTGGCTGATTTGAAGTCTTTAAGGGATAGTACCAGCATCTGCATTGGCAACATGTTTTGGCATGCATTGATTTTCTTCTCTGATGCAGCTGAGAATTTCATAATTCTTTCCAGGCCTGAACATTACAGAACTGAACATCACAGCAAGATCTTGTTTAAGATCTATTGAGAAAAGGTGAACTTAGCATTCACTCAACAGTTTTAATATATTAAGTTTGTGATGTGCATTCATGGTTATTTGGATCTCTCCCATATGAGTAATATTCATTGATTATCCTGTGGTCACTGGTAGCTCATTCTCACAGTTTGAGGACATTAATAAAGATAGGATCTATGGGTGGACAGTTCTGAGATGGTAAAAGGATCACAAACAACTTTATGACTCTTTCCCTCTCTTCATGATAACCAACTTCTTTTTCCATGATCCTTTCTTTGATTGGCCAATGAGCCTCCAGTCAACTCATTGTACCATATCAGAGGTCAATTACTCAGAGGAAATGAGAGAGAAACAACCAGAGTGGGACATGTGCTCTTAGAGTGCTGTCTCAGTGAAAGAAAATGTTTCCCACCCCTAGGGTATTTCTTGAAGATTTATTTTTAATTAACTTTTTGTTTACTTGTATGTGTCTGTATGGGTGTGTGCCCTGAGTGTGTGTGCATAAATTTATATGTGTGTGTTTGTAGGTCACAAAACCAGAAGGGTAATCACAAAGGAGAGAAGAAAAGTAAATGAGATATGAAGTAGAGATAGTAATTAAATGCATGAATAAGAAAACAGCCACAGGAGGCAACTGGGAAGCAGGGTGGGATGAAGGGAGGGAAGTCAGGGGATATGAAAGAGAATGAAGCATGATGACACATGTATGACGATGCTATGATTAAACCCATGACTTTGTATGTTAGCTTAAAGATGAATAGAAATAAATAAATTGAAAAACTTTACAAAGAAGTTGTTTTTGTCACACACACACAAATGTGAAATTAAGTCTTCTGGGGAAGCTGAGATATCAGCTGGGTCTAATAGATTATATACTGATGCCCGACATAGGAGCACATGCATTCAGTCCCAATACTTGAGAAATAGAGGCAGGCAGGTATCTATGTGGTCTAGGCCACTGACTCTGACTCAGAAAAGCAAAAGTATGGAAAAGAATACACACTGACAGGAGAGAAAGTGTGAAAATAATGCCAGATGAATGGCATGGAACCAAGGAAGAGAATGGTGGGAGATATAAAAGCAACTGAGCCAATTTGCTTGGAATCAATAGTTCATGCAAGCACATAGGTAATTATTATTAGAAAAAGAAACCAATTATAAATTAAAAGCTCAAAAGTATAAATTCAACGCTACTGTTTTTCATTAGTCATATTTAGCTTACATTATTTAATTGGTTCAATGAATAAAATCTTGTGTATTTTCAATTACTCACCCTTACATCTCTCTATTCTGCCTTTAGTGGAGCAGAAGGAACAATTGTTCAGGGCATCCATAATTACATAAGGAAGTGCAATGCTACTCCAGGAACTATGCTTGAGTGCATAATTCTGGTAACAGGAATAAGGCAGCATCGGGCCTGCTTCTCAGAGAGCAGCCTTGCCAGCAACAAGCTTTATGTAGTAGGCTAGCTTTTGAATAAAATCAACCTAATGCTATGTCCTGTCAGAGGAATTTTAGACAATCTCCTGGTGGGGAGTGACTCTGAGGATGTAAACAGATAAATTATACCCTTCAATACATCCTGCCAGCTGTTCTCAGATACAGCTCTCTAGTTATGAAGGTATAAGGTTTGTAGCTAAGTGGTTTTTTTGTTTGTTTGTTTGTTTTGAGTGATCTTGTCCTGTGGTATCCAAGATCAGTGGTGTCTAGGGTGTACATGAGACTACATCTCTGCACGTGTGTCTCCTCTAGAGAGGTACATTGCTTACAGATTTGAAAGTCTTCTGTCATCAGAGCTTAATCAGTTAACATCACAGGTTAATGGCTAAAATCAATCTTCTATCTTTTAGTCTTTTGCTTTAGTTCACTTGATCTTTGGTTTGCTTCTTTCCTGCTTCTCCGTGTCTCTCTTGTTCTTTCCTAAGAACAGTTGAGTACTCTTTGTAACAGCATCTTATAGAGCAGTCTTCAGGGTCTGGTAATAATCTGTACAACCCACTGGAATATCAGATCAGGAGCATCTTCACATATCTTAAGCAACAGTGTATACATGTGCCTTCAAAGATCACCCAAATAGCAAGCTATGTGACTTCTTACATAATGATGACCTGAGTTGAGAAAAGACTAGAATAGAATGAAATAAATTAGTTGGTTAGAACCACAAGCAAAGTGCAAAGAAAGAGAACCCACATTGGGACACATGACAGAAGTGAGATCTCTAAACTTGTGTCCCAGGTCACTATTTTTCTGACAAGCAAGAAGTCAGGTGTTGCATTTCAGACTCCCTTACTGATTCAGTGACAAAACTACCAAATTTATCCCCATGTGAACTTGCCAGCCTCTGCTTGGTGTGATATTTCAAGGCAAATTCTATAGAGCTTTGAACAATAAATAACTCACCATGCCTGATAACTTTTAGAGACATACCTTCAGTTTGGACAAAAGAATATTAGCTGAGAGCACAGCTTTCCTCTGGCCTCAGATCAAAACCATCTTCATCATCAGACCCCTTATTTTGCATCTTCCTCTGTTCACTTTCTCCTTTCTTTTGGAGTTTGCCTGATTTCTAATGAACCATTAATTTAATGTGTCATTGTAGTCAATTGGAACCAACACTGTTTAAACTAAAATTTAGTTATTGCTATTATTATGGACATATGTGTGTTACATTCCTTATTGGCCACCCACCTCTTAAACTTAGCATGATATCAACATTTCTCACATATTTTTCTTCTGAATATCCTCATAGCAACTAGAACTTTACTTGCTTGATGTTTTTAACTTGCATTTCCCAGTGGGAAATCCAATCTGGTATTATAGTCAGTGACAAAGAAAGTGCTAATTAGCAGATGAATGCAATTAGTAGTTACCTCAAATGTTTTCAGGTAACTTCTGTTGCTGACATATACTTACTGTATGTAGATGCCAGCATTTTTTCATTGTATATGATACAAACTGAACACAATACTAAAATGCCATTTAAAGGCTATGGACCTAAACAATCTAGCATTAGCATTAGGAGAATAGGAACTTTTCTCCAGCTAAGAAAGTGCATGTTTCTATACCTAACTAGTGTAGTCATGGTGACCTCTTAGTTTGGAGGTGACATGCCTTTTCCTTCATGAAGTTTCACCCACTCATCCATGCTATACTATTATACTCTCTCTGATGTCCAGTTCCTTCTCACCTGACAGCCAAGGGACCATGATTCCTTCTTGCATCTGTAGCAATATTCTGTTGCATGACTCTTGCTTTTCATTCATTATTAACAGCTGAGTCTTCTTTACTGAGTGATAAGCAATTTTTGAACAACTGCCATTTAATCTTAAGAACATATTTCTGTACTTAAAGCAATGCCTTATAGCCCACAGGCTTATAACGCTGCTTGTGTGAGGAACCAAGTGCTCTAAGTAACTAATACAGTAATAGAGATATTAGTTGGTAAATGGGGACATAGAATGATGGATGAATACATGGATGGATGAATATGTGGGTAAATGGATCATATGCTTAAAAGCAAAGGGAACTCTAATATTGATTAGGTTGAGAGACCCCATTTTCTGGGTGAAGAAACCTGGATTCAAACAGGAAAGGCGACCTCTCAAGAGGAACAAGATTAGTGCTCTCATTTTTACTTTGTTTTGCTGATTCAACTAGATATAATGGATCTCAAATGGTGTGTTCTAATTTTTCACATAGTCTTGGCTCTGTGTCTATATACTTCATTTTATTATACTTACTTGAAGGCTTACAGAGTGTTCAGTATTTTGAGGAAAACAGTGAGGTATCTGTCCTACTCCCCTTTATAGCACTGATCTGGGTAACAAATATGATTGTTCCTTTGTATTGCTTCTCTCCCTGCTGTTGTTAGGGTCACATGAGGAATGTCAGTGAGACTTGTCCCCCATTCTGGGAGTATGACCTGATCAGAGTCTCCATATATGGCTCAGAGGGCAGAGGTAGGGAACTATAATCCCAGGGAACCTATATTTCTGCACATGTTAAGAATGAAATCTGGGGTTTGAGACACAGTTCTGCAATTAAGTGCACTTGTTTCTCCTGCAGAGGACTCTAGTCCCTATTTCCACAGCACATACCCAACCGTAAAATCTTATCCTTTCTGACTCAAGGGTTGTGCTGTTCTCATTTTAGCAAGCAACTCTGTTGTCTGCTGTTATTGTTGTGGTTATTCATTCCCTCCTTTTCCTGTCCCCACAAGCTTGTCACACATCCACTCTCATTTCCAGTTCCATTCCTGCAAACGTCCAAAATTCTAGACATAATACACCCTGATTCTTTGTGAGGGCCATGCTGTCCAGTGTACGATTCTAAGAGATTCTTTCACATAAGCAGACAGAAATTGAATCAAATGTACCGTGTCACTACTAACTAGCACAAGTTAGGGGTGTTTCTTCATTTTCAGTTCTTTCATAATTTGCATTTGGACACAGAATAGAGCCAGAGAAGACAGCAAGGAAAGTTCCTTTCAAGGTGATGAGAAACCAACCACCAAAGAGTCTCAAATATGAGTTTGTACAGGTTGGGAATTTCTAGCCATGCCAAAACTGGACAAAATTTAATAGGGACATAAGGAGCTAAGTCTGTTGGGTGAGTTACACATAACTAGGGTAAATTGGATGTGCTTGGGGGAGGCATTCATTCTTTCTAGTTGGCAGGACAAATCTTATGCTTTGAAAGGATTATTTACCAAATGCTAGAGGCCGCAAGGAGATGGAACGAAACCTAAAGCAGCTGCATTCAGTTGACAATATAATTGCTGATCAAGCATCTTTGGTTATCAAACATCATGCACTATATTCACATTGTAAAGAGAGAAGAAAATGACCCACCCTCCAGTGGTTTGTAATTAAAAAATAAAGCAGTCTCTGCTTTTCAGAAGGACCAGATCTCTGGGCTTATTTGCAGCAGAGAAGTAAGCATAGAGGGAAAAGAGAGATATCCAAACAGGCAGGAAATGAAGAACTCATTAGGAAATAAGTGAAATGCCAGTGCTTCCAAACAGAGGTATAAAAGGAGAGAAGAAATTGATAGACATGGCTCACATTTCGTTTGGAATGCCGGGTGGACTGACTCAGCCAGGATCGGATCACAAGAACGTAGAAGTGAGGGGAAAGCTGCCAAGACTGTGGCTCTAAATGAACAACGAACAAACAAACAAACCTTCAGGGATGAGGCGCTTTTCATTCCCAAGAAGCCACACAAACACACCAGTCTACTGTGTGACTAGAATGTGTGTTATATTAGTGCTTCTCAGTAGTTCAGGGCACAGAAGACTCCTTTGGTGTGGCTTATAAAATGTAGACTCTGATTCAACAGGTTGGAAATAGTTCTAAGACTCCTCATGTGTAGCCATGTCAGGTGATACTGATGCTGTTGGGTTTAGGCCACATGTTGAGCAGCAGCAGAGGAGATTAGAGAAATTTGAAGTTGGTATGGGATGGAGAATGAACAGCACAAAAGACTGAAATATGGAACTGGACATTGACAAATTCAAACCAAGAAGATTTGGGCTTTGCAACGAGGCAGAACAAGTTGCAGATAAGAAATCAGATTTTATTCAGTCAATCAATAATTGACAATTACAGAGAAGACTCCCTAACATAATGCTTGTGATTTGAAAGCTTTTGTATCAGCTTAATCATAAGGAAGAGCAAAACAGCACCATGTTTTCATTTGAATATGTAATGTATCCCATAAGCTAAAGATTTGGTCATTACCCTGTGGCATTTTTGAGCAATGGTGGAGCTAGAAGTGAGGCCTGCTTTAAGGAAGAAATGCCTGGAATTGGAGATTACCACTTTCTGTCGCCTGACCTGTATCATTTCTTGACCACCATGTGCCTCTGTAACATGCTTTTGCAGTTGTGTTATGCTTCACCACAGACTGAAAGATGATGCAGCCAAACAAGCATGGACTGAGATTTCAAAGGACAACTTTACTAATTTCAAATGTCTGTCCTCAAATATTTTGCCCCAATGGTGAAAACTGACCAACACAGCATTAGCAGCAAACCTGGAAGGCCATGACCTAATTCCACTAAGATGGTCTCCATGACATTATCTCATTCAGAACACAGACCTTGATGTGCTCTCTGTATGTGGCATGATCTCAAAGTTATTTTTGTAGGATGTGGGTTCGTGGAATGATAACTCCAAATTTTCATGTCTTCTTTCAGCGCATGCAGCCAATGGTGCTCATTTGGGGTCTGTATTTTGCTTGCCTGTTATAGAAGACAAATTCAGGCTAAAGACCTGTTTCTACTAATTCAAATTCCAAATGACTTGTTTCTGGATGAATGGAAACAGTGGTCATGGAGATGCTCTTTAACTGTGCTGCAGGTGTTGGCACCTCTAGATGCTTAATTCCAGACAAAATAATCACTTCTCTCTTACTGCAGCTGGCTCACATCAAGGATTGTCCTCCATTACTGAATCTATTTGGAGAAATTAAAGAATGATGTCCCTTCAGGTAAGACAGCAAGAGAGAGGGATCCATTTGGATTCCAGGAGGCAACGTTGGTCAACACTGTGAGAGCATAAAACCACACCCACTAGCTGTCGGGCAGCCAAGCATAGTATAGAGCCCCTGGGCAGGAGGGTTCTGAGCCACATAGCATCAGCCTGCATATGACATCACATGGCCAAGGCTACATCTCGAGTTTGCTGGAAGAGTGTTATGGGGAGGGATCGTCAGTAAAGGAGCCTTAGGTAGGAAGGCAGTGACATTAGTAGTGATATGTACTAAATTTATCTCTGTATGACCAGTTGGTCCTGTGGTTGGTTAATTCATGATTACTTAATGTTTAAAGTGTGTGTGCATGGCTATGTCTTCACGCTACAAGAGTGGAAATAAAACTCCACCCTGCCAGTTCACAGAAGCTCTAAGCTCTCTAGGTTGTAATCACTGTGAACAGGTCCTTATATCACTGGAGATTAGTGGAGATCTGTTGCCATTATCAAACCAGGCACTGGGAGAGTGCCAGGGTACTAGATGCACCTAATGGTTCCACTGTCACCTCATGGTGTGCAGAGATGCAGCCCTGACGCTTGCTGTAGAATGTTCCATGCCAGTTACTACTCCAGAAGGTGTTATATGTGAGGCAAATTCACACTTTACAGGGGACAGCAACGGAGTGAAGTAGCAAAGAAACTTAAGCTACAAATAGTTTAATTAATTTCTCAAGATCAGAAAGCACTATCTACTAGCTTTTAGAAAACAACGTATCTAAATACTCAGGATACATAGGTACTTATATATCGATTGAGTGCCATTTGTTGGGAAGAACTTTTAATGGGAAGTGGACAGGTAATGAGAAATGAAATTAGCAAAATTCAATATATATGATTGTTAAAAGTAAAAAAAATATATACTTACTGAAGGAAAGAAACTGTTATTTTATTTGGTAATCTTTTTCTGTTTAAAAAATATTTTAGATGTGAGCATCATTTATTGATGTATTTAACTTATTCATAATGTAACATATGTCCCCTCCATCTGATTTAGATATTCAACTTTGTGTCTGTACTTTTGAGATTGTGACATTGTCCAAAATTATCATACACATAATTTTATTAACAGTAAATAATTAAGGACAGTTCATGTACAACCAGCTAAACCTTCCATTTTTTCTGAGTATTTTCTATTTGTTTTACTAAAGCATTCATCTAAAAACATGTCAAAATATTATTTAAAGTTCTCTTTACTACAACAGTCCTTCCTATGATTTGTTTTGTAAACCCCATCTCCTACTGCTCTCTCAGCAGTGTGGCCGACAGCAGTAGGTGTGTCTGGAGTTGGCCTCTGAGGACTGCACAGTGATGAGGGAATGAACTTCAGCCCTAAAGGTGGAGATGTGCTGGTTTCCCTCACTGTGCAGGAAGGATGCCGCAGAATGCCTCTCAAGTTTGCAAGTTCTCTTTAAACAAGAAGCTATGAATAACAAATCAGTCAGTTTTATCATGAGTCTTTGAGAATACACAGGAAGCCCAATAACAGAAAAATAACAGACAAGGAAAAATAACCTATGTCTGCTGCTGTGAGCCTATGATAAGAAATGGCCACAGAGACTCACATTTGTTGTCATTTCCCACAGATCAATGTTCCCAAGGTCCGAGCCTGGCTGTTCCATAGCTGTCAATGCTACTGGGCTCTTCTAATTTGCAACAGACTACAGCTCTTTCATCTGCCCGACCCACATTGGGACACATTTAGTGGTAGTGACTTACCAATGTCTGCCAGATATCTATGATCCTAAAGCTACACCTGAATCATAAATATCATTTAGAGCAGATCTTGCTTTTGTGGCTGGGTGAGTAAGCAGCACAGAGATGAATAAAACACATGATACAAACACCTTGAACTCAGAATCCCTGAGTCCCAAGAGGAGACTAGATCAAGCACCTAAAGCAAAATCAAGTGAAAATAGTAAGAAGCATTTCTAGAATACACGAAAGCCAGGAAGGACAAACATCATTGTTAAGATTTAGTTTTTAATTTTTGTGCATCTGTGTGTGTGTGTGTGTGTGTGTGTGTGTGTGTGTGTGTGTGTGTAGGTGTGCTTTTGTTTATGAATGTATATATGTGTTTGTGTGACTGTATGTATATGTGTGTTTTTGGTGTGCATGTGCTTGTGTGAGTATGCATTAGTGTGTATGAGTGTGTGAGTGTATGTAATTGTGCATGTGTTTGTGTAACTGTATACATATGTGTGTTTTTGTGTCAGAGTGTGTGTGCTCCTCAGTGCAGGTGCCTACAGATATCAGACAGGTACATCAGATATCCTGGAAATGGAGTTATAGGCAGTTTATGGTCCCTTATTGTAGGTACCAGTGAATGGAGTCCCCTGAAAGAGCAGTATGTCCTCTTAACCAATGAGCTAATTCTCAGGCAAAACAAAGTTTACAGATGGTATGGACAGACGTTTTAGCTTCATGGAAGTTATACATGATCGTGTTTTCTTTTTATTGCTTCTTTATCTTTTCTTGTGACTCAGCAGCATATCCCCTGTAATACTTTCTAGATTTACCAGTGGCTTCCTCTTTTCTTCCAGTGCTCATGAATTCTATGCCTCCCCTAGGTCAGTGCTTGATCTTTTACTTTTCCCACTTATGATACTGTTTAAAGCATATCATAAACCATTAGGATTTAAACACAGCCTAGTCACATTCCATTCCTTGCTTCCCTACTGGCCAGCTACTGCTCTCAAGTGGCATACCCTCTTACTTTCCCACCCTGGTTCCTTTTCCAATCCCATTTCCCTTATCCTTTCCCTGATAACAGTCTTGCTTTCTTATAAGCCATTGTCTAAAGCTGGGAAGGTCTTGTTTTAAATATAACCCAACCATTTCCTATTTCATAGACCCCAATATACAACTCAGATTTGTTTTCTTCCTGTTCTTCTATTGACAGGAAGCCAGACACTACTTTTTCCAGTTTGAATTTCTTCATGTCCTCCATGCTTTATGTCCACACTATCTCACATGCTTTTTCTTGCTAAATTTACTGGCATTTCCCAGAACTCCTGTTTATAATTAACTGAATCTCAATGACTTTTCCAAAGTCTGTGATGTGTGACAGGGCTTTATTGGTCACATCTGTCCTGTTTACACCTTCAGAGCCTACCCTGGCATCTGCCACATAGTAAAAACACAAGTGTTTGTGGAAGGAAGGAATTTGATAATGGATGAGTGAGACAAGGGAAATGGGATGATGCCATATGGAAGTCTGCAAGAATTCCAACATCAAGAATACAAAAATCAAATTGTCTTTAAAATGTTTGACATCATTTTCATTCAAGCTATAAATACAGCACTCAGATTCACCTATATATGCATTTTCCCACCCTAAAATAAAAGATAGAAGGCTCTTTAGGGGGCATCAATAAAGGTGACCTGGGTTTCCTCTGTAGAGCAGCACTGACAGTTCTCCACATTAGCTGTCCCTGACTGTAAATCTTGCCTTGGATCTTAATTATTCAGATACCAAGGTATCCATTTTTCCCATTCGCCATTATGGCATGCCCATCCAAGGCTACTTTTACTGTTCTTGTGTTTATTTTGCATGTTTTCCTCTTCTTAAGGAATTCTAAGTATTTCAAAATATTACAGTGTTGGAGATTTTCATAGAAGCTTCTCTAATCAGTATTTGACATATTCATTGAGTCAGCCCTTTGCCAAGTCAGTGTTCATGCGAACTGGATATTTGAAGTAAGGAAGCTGTGCCGTCTGGGTGGAATACAGAAGATATCTTAGTAGTGAGTTATACTTGAAAGTGAATGAGGCTCAAACCAGCTGTGTGTCAGAGATCTAGTGATTATCTCAGGTCCCATACTGCAGGGGACCCTCAAGTAGTGACCCATTTCAACTAACTGGTTTCTGTTTGTGCTAAGCCCAAAATATATGAATCTTCACTCTACCAATGTCTTTATGAATGTGAACAGTTAGAAATTACCCACAACATGTCTCCAGACATGCTCAGACTCTGAAACAGCTGTTCTGGAAAGTAACTGAGGGGATGGATTAATGCCTAATTAGTTTCTGTAAGGGCTGGGTATTGGTAGAGTCATTGGCTGTTATCAGAGTTATATGTTTTCACAATTCTCTATTTAGTTTTTGTGTTATATGTGCTGAAAAATAGAGTGGAGCTCTATTCAGTGAAGAAAGATGTCTCCTAGGTAGATGTTAGTCAAGGGCTGCTGTGGTACTTTTTCTCATCTTTGTTCAGTTTATAGCTTTGAAAACTATTCTTAAAATGGACAAAATTTTAGATGACTAAGGGTAATGAAGCAATCCACCCCCAGCCTGCACTATATGCCTAGGATGAGGTTTATAAGTCTTTTATTTTTCCTCTTTCCCTTCTTCTTCTAGGCAGCATCAATTACCTCGGTGGAAGAAAACCAAATTGTTTCTGTGCCTTAGCAACTCCTAGTGAAAGATGCAGATATAGAAAAGTCGTCAAGCTACAAACAGAGAATATCCACATGTTGGATGAACAACTGCATGTGCAGTGTACTCATTCACTGATTCGTGCTTGTCGAGCAGCTTCCCCCATTCAGGCTCCACTCCGCAGTTAGGGAGGATACAGATCAATGTAAAGTGAAACATTTTCAGCCTTATTTGAACCTATTTGTCTAATACCCCAATTGAAGAAGAGTAGCCTACATGGCGTTTAATCAGTGCCAAGCCCACGTCCTCCAAAGGGGACTTTAGCCTTTTGGTCAGTGTGACAGTGTTAATAGCACTCAAGTCAAAGAAAATGAAAGGATGAGGAGTAGTGCCATCTCCCCTGCGCTTTCTGGCCTTTGCACTGAAATGTCAGTGGACTGTTAATGTGGCCTCGTTTAATGATTAGAAGCCTAATTACCTGGAATTCAGAGGCTAGCAAATTCAGACATAGGAAGAAGTTTTTCTCTTATAAGGAAATGTACACCTACCTCCTCCTTCTGGGTTTTATTGACTCTGCTTTTCTGTTATTGGAGGGTCAAATCCTTGGCATCTGCTGGGCATGTCCCATTTAAGATATTCACCATGACACACCGGGATTGATTCGTCCTTATTTTTATTATATCCTCATGCCCCGGCGATGTAAGAAGAAGCTTTGTTGTTTAAATACAAATGCAAGATCCTGGTTAAAATGAAAAACGGTGTCAAGGCCCCTCAGATTCCCTACAGCAAGACAATATTGCATTCATGGATTATGTAACACTGCTCTCTTTATGCCCTGCTCCTGTTAAGGAGGGGACAGTGACCTTCTACCACTTATTAGATCATGTTCAAACATGTCCAGCACACATTTGTGGTCCTTGTGAAACCTGGGCACCTGCTGCCTGTGTTGGCTGTTGTTGTTGCACTGGGCCATAGCTCCCACACTGTAAAGTCACCTCCTTTGTGGTTTTAGTATACAAATGACTAAAACTTGTCTCTCATCTTCTTCATCTCTTATCTGCATGTAGTTTGAATTTCAGTAGCATTCTATAGTTTCACATACTTGAGTACTAAATTACACAGTATACCATATGCTTTCCTTATTGCTTTGGGAATATTTTGAGCTATCTGGAACAGCACAAAACAGGAAGTACTAGTACAGGACAAACTCCATTGAATTCATATTTTAAAATTAGCATTTGTTTTTACTCAAGTGTTTGTGTGTGCATGTGTTGGTGTGAGTAGATGCCACATGTGTGAGGGTACCTGATGCCCTGAAGCTGACGTGACAAGAGGTTGTGCCTGACCTGAGTAACTGAACTCAGGTCCTCTGGAGGTGTAGGTGGAGTACCTAACTGCCGAGCCATCTCTCCAGCCCCTCTGTTACATGGTATTTATATTATCATGTGATTCTGAGCCTCAGTTTCTTCACTGGCAAAGAGTATGCAGATGAGCAGCTGTCGGACTGGATCATAGTCCCAGAAAGATTTGGGGCATGTTTACTGTTGCTTTGTATTCTTCAAAACAAATTATTATTGGATAAATGGTTATGAATTTTTCTAAACCTTTATATAAATACTTGTGAAAGAAATATATACATTTTGATCTGTCCGTTATCTTTCTGGAGAATTAACCCACTGCATTTTGTTTTGTTCAGGTAGCTTATGTAGGATTTACTCTCCTCATTTCTCTGTGCACTTGGAGTCCACATCTTTCCTTTCTTTCCCTTCATTTCTCTTCCTGTTTCTGTCCCAGGAAGTGCTGGACAGTGATGTATCTGAAACTTCAGAGAGAGAGAAAATGGTGAGGTGATCCTTTGTAACCTTAAACCTAAATAATGGAATTCATGTAGTGATATTGTACCTTAACCCCATAGTTCCATCTTGATATAGTTACAGAAAGAAACTAGTAGACCAATCTGTCACAGAAGAAGGGTCAGCTCACCTGGGTGAGGTTTGGGGCTAACTCCCCTATATTGGGCATGGTAGATTAATAGATTGTTAAAAATCAACTCCATGGAGTATTCTGTTGACATTAATTTGTACTAAAAAATTTTAGCAACATAGAACTCTTAAAATAGTAAATTAAGGAAGCAGGAAACAAGTGTGGATATTATTTCTGGAGCCACCTGTTCAGTGTTTTTATATAAAAGAGAATTGATAGGAGCAACAAGAAGACAGAAAGCTATTTGAGGGTTTGTTTTTGCTCCTCAGTGATACAATGTTGCAACTTACAATACTGTCTGTCACCTGGTAGTTACTTAATCAATATTTACTAAATGAATGGACAAGTAAGTATACTTTCTGGGTGATGGGACTGATGTAACTCATTTGTATTGTTTTATTATATATTTTCCCATTATATTTACTGGGGAAAGAATGGTGGGAATAAAGCAAGGGGCATTTATAAGTAAAACATTGTTTTGATTCTGGGTAAATACTACTGGGCTAATTCCAGAGGAAGGAATGTGAGGAAAAGTACAATTGCTGCCAGCACAGCTGTTGCTACAATCAGCATAATTTTAGTGAGTTCAGCTCAAAGAAAGAATAGCTTTAATAATTCAACAGTTTTTATCTCTAAATTAAACTATTTCCTATCATAAGTTTTTAAAAACAACAACAACAAACAACAGCAACAAGACTTGCATATGCCAGGGAGACAGATCCTGTAAATTCTAATGAAATAAGGTTAAATTAGTAAGAGATTGAGGCATCCACATTACAGATTCTTTTAGAATACTTTCAGGTTTGCAGAAGCACAGGCTTAAATTACTTTTTAAGTTAAGACTCCTTTTTAAAGGCTGTGTTAAAGCAATGTGGTCCCTCGAGCAGCATTTAGCTTGATATAGCATCCCTCTTGGAATACTTGAGATTATGACTATCATAATTGATGGAAAATGCAGTGTGAAGGCTGAACTGTGTTGTCTCAATTTATGAAACTATAGTTTTCCGTGTATCGGAATGTTGATGGATTATGCTAAGTGATTGGATTTAAAGTGAGCAGAGAAAGGTAATCAGCATCTGAATTCCAGATGAGGTTGGCCTTTTTATGCTTATATGTGTAGAAGTAAATGACAGTAATGGGATCTCTTCATTATTAATTTGTCTAAGTGCTCTTCTACATCAGCTTCAGATCAAAGAAAGACAAAAGCTTAATCTTGGTGGATGGGGGCTTTGTGGAGTACTTCACCAGGTGTAACAAAGGGCAGAGGTTACCACGGAAGAGTCGTGTGTGTTTGTGTGTGTGTGTGTGTGTGTGTGTGTGTGTGTGCACGCGCGCGCGCGTCTGTATAGAAAATGGATACACCCAGCCTATAACTTTTTTCAATCCTTATTTTTATTCTCTAAAAATTTTTGTGCCTAAACTGTATAGAAACATTGATGATGGTAAATGTCTTAGATTAGTCTTCAACATCTGAAGTGAGTTCTTTCTGAAAGGTCTTAAGAATTCTTTTATACCAATAAGTATTTGCAGAGAGAAAGCAAAAATTGAACTTTAGAATATCATTTGTGATTTCTCAATAAGAATAGGAGCAAAAACCAATGGTTGTTTATTTTCATCTCTGAAATGATTTTTCAAGGACCCTTAAGGATTTTATATTAGTATCTCAGAGTACTTAAGATGGTCTGGAAGTAAAAATGACAAAACAAAATAAGCCTCGTCAATCTTTCTTTCCTCCCTTCCATCTTTTCCCTCCCTCTCTCTATTCTTCCTTCTCAGTTAAGTTTTTGTTCTTCTTTCTTTATTCTTTCTTGATTTCTTCTTGCTTCTCTAACCTGTGCCCTCTACCCTCCCCCCCTGTCTTCTGTGCCCTCCCTGCTTTCCTCCCTAAACCCCTGCCTTCTGCCTTCCTTCCGTTCCTCTGCAGCACCCTGCCTTACTCACCAGAATGTTTCTGCTCCTATGGCATTACTTTTCATACTTTTTTTTGGTAAGATGTTTTCCATCAGAAAATATGTTATTTACCTGTAGTTATTATCAAGATTAAAATACAGGATGTGTAGAATAATCATAAAATGTGAAGTAGCACATGGATTCAGTGTTTTTTATAGTACAGCCACAGACTGAGAGTTGCAGAGCAAGTGTATTCCTCTTAGCTGTGCTTAAAAAACTGAAAGATGTCATGCAACCAAAGTGGATGGGGAAATCCCACAGGGCCCCGCCCCTAGGTGATCAGCTACAGGCAATTAATGACTACTAGAAGAGGGAGAATTAGTCTGGCTCAGGGAAGAGCTTCATAGTTGATTATCCAAAACCAAGTATTCTGCCCTTACAGCTCACATGTAAGCAGCACTCACAGACTCAATAGGTTTCATTTATATATTTTTCACATACACTAATATGTGTGTATATGTGTAATATAATGAAGAAAAGATGGTTATGAATTTGAGAGCAACCCAGAGGACACAGGGAGGATTGAAGGAAGGAAAGAAAGTTGTTAATTATTAAAGTATACTTTAATTGAAATAAAATGTATTAATAAATAGAGAGTGTGTAGATAGATCTGCAGGTCTGAATGAGCACTGTGGAACTCAATTCTAGGTCTTTCTTGCTTTGTTTAGTTAATAAACTTTGTTATTTTACAATAGAAAAGATTCAAACAGTAGATAGGTCAAACTAGATATAGACTGAGAACTCAATGGGTTCTTCCAGAAAGAGAGTTTGGGAATTATCAGAAAATCCTAATAAGAGGCTAATAAGACAAAATCCTGTCTAGAACTATTCTTGTTAAGATGGTTGGGAGAATCTGATATCCCAGCACTCAAGGAGGTAGAGGCAGGCAGATCTCTGTAAGTTTGAAGCCAGCCTGGTCTACAAAGCATGCCCAGGACAGCCAAGGCTACACAGAGAAATCCTGTCTCAAAAACAACAAGCAAGCAAACAAAACAGATTGAGAGGAAAGAGTCCGTAGTGATGTGAAGGGCCTTTGAATCCCCCTCTACTGTCTATCTATGCCCAACAATCCCACTACCCTCATTCTGCAGCATCAGAGAGGACACCTGTAGCTGCTGTATGTTCTGGATGACTGTACCTTGTCCAGAAGAAGGCATTCCCAGCCCTTCTCCATATCTCCTAGCTCTTATATTCTTTCTGCTCTTTTAGGAAATGTTCTCTGGGCCTTAGAAAAAACTATATCAATGTTTTGTTTAGGGTTGAGCACTCATCTGTCACTTATTCCTAGCACTGGGTGGAGCCAACATCATTCACTGGAAAGAGAGGATTCTCTGAGGAAGGCTGAGAGCAGTGTTTGACTATAGATACAAGCATCAGTTCTCAGAATGCAGTTTGCAACTGCTGATAGGTTTGAGGAGTGGGAGAGTCATTATCATTGGTTGTGTAGCCACTCCTGACACGACCAGGCTTCAGTGGATAGGCCCTGTTCAATGGGCACACAGATGAGCTTGTTAAACTGAATGAGTCAAGCAAACAAACACTCAAACAGCCAACAAAATCCAACTGAATTTAATGTAATCCACATTAAAGCCTTATGCCAAAAATCTGGAAAAGGAGCTGGTAAAGAAGAGGCTCGGGGGGGGGGGGGGGGGGGGGGGGGGGGTTGGAGGCACTGAGGGAGTGTCCACCATGGACTATAGAAAAGCCAATAGGATCAGAACCCTATGACCTGGGTTCTGGGCAATGCTGCGAAATCAGTTGAGGCTGATGGTCTCTGATGGCAAGAAGTTGGCTGCCAGCATGAAATAGAGATGGTCTGGATTCTCATGCCTGAGATGTTACTGGATATACACAAAGCACTTAGAGAAGGCCAGCATCCAAAGGCAGTGTAGGTGATAGGGGAAGTAGGAGTGACTGATGGTTGATCATGGAGTTCAAAGAGGAGCGAGAATCCAAGGAGACAGAAAAGAAGAAAACCTAAACATTCAGGTCCAAGGACAATCAGAGTCAGAGTGCACAGAGTGGTAAGAGGGATTTAAGAGAAGAGGGATTGTCCAGTGTGTGGAGTGACTAGATATGAGGTCACTGAGAAATTACAGGATGTGGAATGTGAACACAGAACTGCCATTTCTGCCATCACTGGGTTGGCTTCCTCATCCCCTTTAGAATTTGAACCCCAAACTACTTCTCACCAGCCAACTTTACACTGCCACTTCTCTTACCCTTTGCACTGTTTCCTCACTCATGCTTCCTTGAGAAAGGCCTGGCCATAGTATAGTATGTATTTACTCTTGCATTTTTTTCTATTTGACATCCTCCTTTGCAATTAAAGGTCTAGAAAAATCAGGATTTGGACCTTTTTTATAACCTAAAATATGTCTAATGACAAGAGAATTGATGGAATGGAGTAATCTTAGTATTAAATACAGTTTTTTAAATTCCTTCAATAAAGTAGCTTTATAGTTTAAGATGACAATCCTAAAGAACCATAAGTTGTCTTAATATTCTGCAATTTTTGGGATGGTTGGACACCCAGGAAAAAATTCACAAAATTATTATTAATTTAACTGTTTTATAATGGAAATCCAAATAAAGGAAAATGTAAATCTGTTTTTTACTATACTTCAGATTAAATGGGACATGACCTTTTTTAGCTATTATAAAATTAATGACTAAAGTCTTCTGAGATGAGCAGTGTGATTTTTCTCTTTGGAACATGGCCATATTTACAATATTTTCAGTTATGTCCATTTTGTATTTTGTCTCTTTTCTTCCTGTTCTTTCTTGAAGTAGTAGAGCATATCATTCATTTTGTTGTTTTGTCTTTTTGTTTTTCCAGAGCTGAGGACTGAACCAGGGCCTTGCACTTTCTAGGCAAGTGCTCTACCACTGAGCTAAACGCCTAACCCCTAGCATATTGTTCTACCACCTCACTATCCATTCCTATCCCATAATTTGATGGTTTCATATATTTTTGAATCAACTAGAAAGTGTTCATGTGAAATACAAGAATTATCGACATGGAACAAGGATACCAGGGACACATCTGTAGGTGAGGTGACACCAGTTTTTGTTGTTGTCACTGTCTACTCATGGGTTTACTTGGCTGGTAGAGAAGTGGAATGGCAGACTATGAAGTTCTTGTAATCCTGGTTGTGTGTTATTGGCACCCTTTTGTCCTCATGTCCCCTTTTCTTTTTGTACGGCCAACTCTATGTAGAAAGAGTTAAATACATAATACTATTAAAGACATGCAAAAGGAGAAAGTATTTCACTTAAAGCTTTTGATCAAAAAAGTCCTTAAAACAGTGATTCATTTGAAGACAAGTTTTTGAAGCAGAAAGTGATGATGCATTTACAAAACAAAAAGAGTACATTTGAGAGATTTTAAGGATAATGCAAAGGTCTGTGATAACTCAGAATAACTCACCTGACCCAAATTTAAGTAGCACAAATGATTCATGCTGACATAGACATTTGGTTGCTTAGCAAATGTTTCTGCTTCTGAATTGTATAAGATCTCATTTCTACACTATACTTTTTAGAAAAAAACCATATTCACTTCAGACTGAGGAATCAAAGTTATTTTAGTGGATGGTCAAGTGAACTGCCAAGGGTCACAGTCCTATGCTTTCTGCATCTCAGTTTCTTCTGCTGTAAACCCATTTCTTAGTCTAAATCCCATAGCACAGCTCCACTAAACATCAAGGAGAAGGATTGCTTCTGCCAGGAGAGGGCAGCGTTACCTAGTCAAGCATTAAGCAGGCACTCAGAGCAGATGGGCAGATGGTGTAGAATTTGGAATACAGAGTGAGTGGCTACCTACTGCTCCTCAGCAATGAGTCACCAGACCACAAATGCTTCTTCATAAAATAGCAATCTTAAGTAAGATTAGAAACTCCAACCCCCACCCCCCACCCCCACCCCTGCTGATCATTGCCACTGTTCTCAAAATGGTCACATTACTCATTTCTATTGGAATAGGAACAGGAATTTAAACTTCTACAATCTGTGTTGTTTTATGAAATTTAAAGTTTGTTCTATGAATACATTCATTTATATAAAATACAGCAGCTTGTCTATACATATTTGAACATTTCAAAATTACAGTTGAAAGTAGCAGTTTTTTCTGCAAAAATATTTAAGAAGTATTTATAAAGTTTATGTTTAATATCATGCTGAGAGATGAAAACTTAATTGTTCTTTTTAATATATAAATAGTCAAAGTCATTGGCTATCACAGACCATTTAAAAAATTCGAGCTGTGTAATGCTTAGTCACAATGATGGGTGAAGTCTCTATCATATTCTGCCTGAAATGTATGAGTGTATCTTATTACACTGGTCCCATGTAGGTCACAGAAGCCACTGTAGACATGGACTCTCAAATAGCAAGACATATCTCATGGTATAAGATTGATTCACACAAAGAGGTAGGAGGATTAGATAATTTAACATGCTCTCTGGAGAATATAAATTATTCAGTAGGAGATATGAAAACAGATGTTGAAAATTTGACAAAATCCATGATTTAAGAAGCAAGTGTGAAATAGTTAATGAAGAAGCCTTGGAAATCTTTCATTTAACAATAGAGAAAAGGAAGAAAGATTAAGCAACACAAATTTAAACGCATAAAAAGGCTGAAGGCACTGTGCTCATGAATGTAGTTCCAATGATCATTATTCTAACCTTAGTGTTCATGATCGCGTTGTGTCTGTGTCCTTGGCCACCTTAGCAAGGCAGGTCTGTAGGACTTTTTAACTTCTCTTTTGTCTTCGACCTTTACTAAAGACAGAAGTCCTACTTGTCTTTTATTTCTATTAATATAATTCTGAAGCCTAAAGTTAATGCAGGGATTATGTAATCACAGGAATGCTAATACAGGAATGATGTAATCCCACTGGAGTCCAGGCGAGCACCTTGTGCTCCATCAAGCAAGACCTAGACAACCGCAACCTGCCTTTGTGTGCCATGCACCACCGATGCTATTCTTGACTATGTGAGACTTTTCTGTTTTAGGGGGAGCTAAAAGTTTCTTAGATCAGGAGAAAGCCTGGCTACTGCAGAGAAAATAAAATCATGTTTCTTCCCACCCTCCCCTTCTTGTTCGCCTGTAGCAACTGTAAGTGCAATAATGTGAGAGTGGGAACAAATTGCTATGGCAACAAAGTGTACTCTAATAATGAAGATGGTATCTAACAAGCAGGAGCAGCTAGAACTTTAAGGGAGAAAGAGAGAAAGTGAACCTGAAGAAGCAGGAAGAAAAAAAAATGTAAAAAGCTTAATGGTTTTCATTGTCTATTGGCCCATTTAGAAGTGTTGATTTTGTGTATTAGATAATTCTTCCTAGATCTATCTCAACATTACAAGATTGTATAATGCTTCAGAAACACAGTCATTCTGCACAAGAGCTATAAACCACTCTAATCTAGAAACATGGGTCTTTAATCTAGAAACATGGGACAATGTGCAGTCACTTAGAGATAAGAAAGGTCAGAATTTCTAGACCTTCTGCTTCAAAGTAGATTCTCGGAGCATTTTCAGCTTCTCTTTACGAGGTAATTCTGTTCATCAAGAACTATTTTTAACAGAAATGGTTGCCATTTGGAAAGAAGCCTAGAAAAAAAAACAGTATATATTTTGCCATAATTGTAGAGAACATGGAAGCTGAGATTCTAAAGGGAAATAGTGAGGGTATGCTGAGAAACAAATGAAGGACTGAGTGTGATCATGTAATAAACAATAAATCTTTGTCTGGGGTATCATTCAGAACTGACTGCATTATCATTCAAAGCAACCAATTACAGTCTTTCATTGGCTCAAAAACCAAATGCTTATTTCTCACTCATAATGTTAATCACACCTCAGCAAATACTTACCTCCATGTCATCTTAATGCTATGAGTGATACTCCTGTGCTGACACACAGTGAAAATGCTTATCTGAAGGTCTTGTGTCAATCATTGAACATATTGATCTGAAAGTGACAAACATCTATGATGGCAATTTTACCAATACCACCATGTGTAGGGTTGATTCTGTCCACTTTGAAGTAGGGGTGATGAGTGATGATCATCACATGTGTCTAAAAGAAAAGTAGAGGCAGCGTCACATGTATGTGATCATTCTGTTGCAGTGTTATACATTAGGACTTTTTATATGACAGAACCTTATGTAAGGTATTCACAATCACTGGCAGTGGTAGACATCTGTGTTGTATATAAAGTGTCTTCCTACTTTCCAAGAATGTTTATGAGAAGACAAGAATGTAGCTTGAGCATCCTGGTGAGGATAAATACAGAGGAAGAATGGCCATTTGGAGTAAGATTTTAGGTAAAGCATTCAAACTCCAGATCTTGGCAAGAGCTCTGACAGGGAGTGAGTGATACCTGTTCACAGTCAGAAGATGGATCTGGAGAGGAGATTACTCAGAACACAAAAGCTACAAGAACGTCATGGCAGCTGTAATGAAAACATTCCTTCTGCCAGATCTTTGTTAAAGGTGTTCCCCAAATTAAGACACAAGCAAACTAAAACAAAACCTGATTTCTTATTTAACTCTGGAAATATCATGACTGTGGTTATGAGAACACTCTGGAAGTTCTAAATATAGTCCACAGGGCTTGCCCAGTGCCATGCTTCCCATTCAATGGAGTCCCATTGTACTTACAACGAGCATGTGCTTCTTAAGAAAGTAAAATATAAAACAATTTGTTGTAGATTGATATTCTACAGACATACAACTGGTCACAGTGAAGAATAAAGGATAATGGAGTGCTCAGCCATAAATAGGACATCTTTATAACCCCCTCCACAGTTCAGGGGCCATTACAGAAGAGGGAAAAACACAATGTAAGAGAAGAGTAGGGAGGTATTGCATAAAGAGGGGTTTTTCTGGACAGGGCATGGCCATTGCGCTTGCGAACTCACTGCACTTGTGCTCACCTGTGCTTACAAGATTGAGCTCCTTAACATTTTGTCATGGACAGGAACTAGCTTATGAAATCCTGCCTCTCCCTGAGGAAGTACTTTAGAATTGTAAGGTGAGGGTTTTCCCATTTTCCTTTCCTTCAGTGATATAACCACTGAGACAATGCCCATACACCATTTAATAACTTCTCTCTCTCTCTCTCTCTCTCTCTCTCTCTCTCTCTCTCTCTCTCTCTGTCTATCTCTCTGTCTCTCTGTCTCTGTCTCTGTCTCTCTCTCTCTCACACACACACACACAGACAAACACACACACGTGCTATAAAAATTTTTTAAATGTCTTTCCAAAGTTCCATAGATCACATCCTTCCCTTCTTCAGTGTAGGTCCTATGAGAATGGAAAGTTCCACAGCCAGGTATGGTGGAGCATGCCTTTAATACTAGCTCTCTGGAGGCAGAGACAAGTGGATCTCAGTGAGTTCAGGTCCAGTCTCTTTTACAAAGTGAGTCCAGGACAGGCAGGACTACATGAAGAACCCCTGTCTCAAAAAACCAAAGAAGAAGAAGAAGAAGAAGAAGAAGAAGAAGAAGAAGAAGAAGAAGAAGAAGAAGAAGAAGAAGAAGAGGAGGAGGAGGAGGAGGAGGAGGAGGAGGAGGAAGAAGAAGAAGAAGAGGAGGAGGAAAATTGAAAGTCCCTTTAAGCTCCTTCCAATGAGGTGGAAGTGAAAAGGGCACGGCTGGTATTTAGTGAAGGAAAGTATGAAACAAAGGGAAGTCAGACTCAAACTGGCAACCTAGAGCATCTGTCTTGCTCCTTGTCCTGCTACAACTCACTGACTATGTAAAGATAGGACTAAATCTCCTGATCTGTGAAATAAATATCTTCAAATCATCTTTCTTACCACATGGGATATTGTGAAAACTGAATTAAAATCATGTAAGTAAAATGATTTAGAAACCCCTAAAATACTTTGCAGGCATAGTGGTAAAGTAGAGTGATCGAGAAGCACCGGACTTTTATCCAGTGTTTTTCTTGGGAAGAATTTCAGGAAGGGTGGGTAATGAGATGAGAGATAAACTCCTGAGAACACATGTTCTGAACTCTTTGAAAGCATTGTATCTAATCAACACAAGGTCCAAATTGCAGGGGGTTCTCCCTGGGCATTTGGTTCGTTTTGCAAAGTGTTATATTTATAACTTTCAGAAGGCTTCATTCCTCTCAGAATCCCAGGAAACAAGCGTGTGATCTGATTGTGACTGCGGATTGCAGTTGGTACTGCCAGGCTACTGGTGATTTCTAACAAAAGCAAAGCAGCGGGGTTGCAAAGAGAAGGGCACTAAAGCTTTCTGTCCCTGTAAGAAGCTCTCCCTCCTTCCTTCACCTCCCCCCTCCCTCACAGCAAATGGGAAAGGCCATGGCTGGAGCCAGAATCAACTTGTTCACCTGCAGAAGTGAGATTGGCATCCAGCAGGGGCATTGTTGGGTGAGAGAGTTGCTATAAGTAGGAGAATATTGGGTGGATTGAGAAGTAACAGTGACCCTTCATGAACTATAGAGAGCCCATGCAGGAGAAAGTATGTGAACCAATAGCACCTTTCATAGTAGACCTGTCCTGGCCAGGGACACAGCCGACAGAAAATGTCGGGAGGCAGGAGACCTGAGTTTGTGTTTCATGACTAAACTTTAGCTCTAACTGTTGTTTCTTTGAACATTGATTTTTCTACCAGAAAAAAAAAATCAGCAAACTAGAAGTGTTTCAACTCTCTAACTCATAAGAGTTAAGTAATGATGTTGCAAAGGCAGCTTTATTTAATAGGGGTGGCTAATAGACACTGCATGGTGCTGAAAAGGCGTTGTGACGCTACCACTCTGTACGGTTCAGCACACCCAGGCAATGAGGATTATGAGTGTTTGTGTTTCAGAAACCTACCCGGAAACAAAAGAAGGAGGCATTGTGCACTTAAGGTAGCTCCAGTTCTCAGCAAGGAAAGCAGGTTCATGGTCCTGGAAGTGGAGCAATGCCTTGGAGGCTAAGAGCCTACACCTGTCTTGCAGAGGACCCAAATCCAGGTTCTTACCAACACCCAACTGCTTGTAACTTCCATTAGGATATATATGGTCTCTGTGAGGACCCGGACTCACATGTACAGAGACATGTACAGAGACGTACACATATACACATGTGATAAAGTGTGATTATTAAAAAATTGTGGAATTTTTATCCTGGAAACTATGAGTTCATGACTCTGTGCCAAGGATAATTAAGGTTCTTTTTAGAAAACATTTCCAGATGTCAATCCCAGAAACTTACTCTGGTGGCAAAGAGGATTCATTGTAATGGATGTAATTAATTATTAATCAGATGATTTTAAAACAAAAGATTATCCTAGATTATTGACTCCACACTAATCACAAAGGTGATTAAAAGGAGACCAGCAAGAGGGAAGCAAATGCAGTGGCAGATGGAAAAGCAGACCTGTAACATGTACAATGAACTCAATCAGACATTGCTGCAGATAGAACAATTAGCCAAAGCAAGCAACCTTTGGGATCTGGGAAAGGAAAAGACATAGACAGTCCCCCCTTTTTTCCCTTATAGACTCAAGACTAGAAGGCAGACAGCTCATCTTTTTTTTAAAAGTATATTTATTTATTCATTCACTTTACATCCTGATCACAGCCTCCTCCCTTTCCTCCATATCTCCCACATACACTCTCTACCCTACTCCCCCCCTCCTCCTCAGAGAAGGCGGAAGTCCACCTTGGATATCAACCCACCCTGGCACATTAAGTTGCTACAGGACTAGGTAGCTCTGAGGCCTGCCTTTGTATCCTGTGTTTCCCTAACTTGGTTGCTTTGTCAGATAGCATATGTTATACTTTGCTTTCATCCCAATAAGACTAAGGTGGGGCTTATAGCCTACTGAACTATCAAGTAGTAAATGAGTATTGCTTAAATCAAGTATGTAGTTCATCAATAGAAACCAAATGCCATATGGAAAATAAAATTATGGCACTAGGACATGTCATACAGATATTAATTCTAGAAGCTTTTTACATATAACTGGTAAGGCTGAATATAAACTAAACCAAGGGTTGTATATACAGTCTAAAGTGGACATGAGTTTGCCACTCATAAATATTTTTCTCTACAGCTTCTAGATGCAAAATTAAATTTCAGGAGCTGCAATAATTCATCCTCCCCTTGACAGAGGCCTGAACAGTCTTTTTGTATCATAAATCTGACCCTGAAATCCTTTGCTTAAACTTCTTTGTTGAGTTCACATCACCAAAATAGCATGTCTACACTTTTATTTCTGACATCTCACATCTTGTTATTCTCCACCCTTGTGTCTTTTAACCATTCCATAGGCATACTACAATCTAACCCTACAGGGTGTACTTCTTGTCTTCCTGATGATGTATGTTTGTCTCTGTACAGGGAGTATATTTTATATGTAACATCTTACTCCATTAGCCTGTAATCTCTGACTCTTCCCCCAGCTCAAATGCCATGCTCGCAGGAACATATCCCTTTTAGGTCTTCTCTTTGACACACATAGTGACTTTGAGCATATAAGCAGCATTGGTCAATTCTTAGACTGCTCAACTGTGGAACTACCCTTTACTGTTAGTGTCTTGTTCTCCCATTAGGAAGTGTTCATTATTGTAGGTAATCTTTTGGAACCAGGTATTCCCAATGCCTGCTTCTCACACTTGTCTCCCCATGCTAAAAACTTGAGGCTAGTGATCCAAATTCTTGTACACTTCAAGGACATGTATGTGAGCAAATGTTAATAAGGTTCTTGGCTGCATAGTTCCCAGCACTTGGAATGTTGAGATAGTGATGCAAGGGAGCTGACACATCAGGTTGATCGTGAGCTATGGAAAAGCCGGCAGGAGTGGACCATTTCTCCAGCTTGACCATATCTTGCTTTAATTCCTGTACAGTTTCAAGCCTGCTTCAAATGGACATGAAGTTGCCACTTCTGTTTTCCCATTCATCTTTTCTTACTATTTGCTATATTCTGAGGATATAATCTGTTTATATCATCCTCAAAACATTCGTAGTCTGATGCTTACCAGCAATATGAGGCAACTAAAGAATATGGAGTGGAGCTCTGGGACTTAGTTATGATTTTGTGGGCAAATCCCTTATTGAAAAAGTCCCAGACCATAACCCCATGGCACCAACCTACCTTGGCACATCAAGTTTCATCAGGAATATGAATCTTCTCTTTCACTTAGGCAAGACAAGGTATCACTGATAGGGAAACTGAATTCAGAGGGAGGCAACAGAGTCCAAGTCACAGGAAGCCCCCACTCCAACTGTTAGGGAACCCACTTAATGACCAAGTAGCTCATCAGCTTCATTTGGAAGAGGTAGATGGAAGTATATAAAAGAGTGGTGCTGGAAAAATAAGAGAGTGAAGGTGCAATTAGGATGTAAAGTGAACAAATAACTAAAATAATATAAAGTAAAGAAAAAATAAAGAAAAAAAATTCCCAGAGAATCATATTACTATATCATTATAAGAGAGTCCATTGAGAAGTAACCACCTGTGGGGAGGGGAGACTTCACCAGAATGACATATGCATACCTTGATCTTAAATCTTCCTTCACTTCCAGATCCAAGATAAATCAATAGCCATTGCTTGTCCTGTTCCCAATGCAACATGTGAGCCTGTTTTTCAGCATGAGAACATGAGGGCAGTTTCCTTCAGGTTTCTCCCTCCTGGCCCCTGCAGCAGTTTCCCTCTGCTCACCCTCAGTGCTCCTCACTGGCAGATGTTTGGTTCTCTGTCCTTCCTACAAACTGCCCATACATAGTCTGTAACAAATGCCATTGAAACCACCTATAATTAACTTATTTGTTAGCAAACAGAATAAGCTATGACTGTTTCCTATTCAAACTGATTACATAAAAATTAGATTTTTATCTGCTCAAATATGATTTTTGAATAAACACTAAAGTGATTTAAGAGAAATATTTTTCAGTGAAAACCTTCATGTGCTTAAAAAAAAAACAATGTTGTATGAGAAAACTTATGAACCTGAAGCAAGTGGGACATGTCTGGAGGGACAATCAGGACACTGGATATAACAAAATATGGAGAGTGGTAACTATAGGTTCTGAGCTTGGTAACAATACAGTCTGAAAACAGGGACTAGAAAGTGGCCTGGAGTGTGCAATAGCAGCATAGGAAGGTAGTAAGAGATTGAGAGGTTTAATAGGATGGAATTATCCAAAATGTAAAGACTGAGTTGTGAAATGAGGACAAGACAATTAAACATAAATTTAACTTTCCTTTTAAGGAGCGCTGGCATTTTTTGAAGCTTGAATTATTTGTATTTTGAATTATTTCAATATTTTGGTACCTTTGAACTTTAATCCTTAATCATGTTTATTCTGCATATTGGAAATTCAGTATTTCCTGTGTTAGGATAGTTGGTGGTAATAAAACCTTGGGATCTGATGATCTCCCACTGATATAAAGTAGTAATATGTACAATATTCATAAATGCTGATATTTCAGGATTTATGGCTTAGAGATTGTGGATGACATTTTCTAGGATTGAAGTACAAGCCACCTAGGTTCATTTTCATACCTTGAAGACAGGTAGGTGTATTTAACTCAGTTTAAGCTTGAAGGAAAAGATTATGAATAAAGTCAGCCCCCTGCAGTGCTTTTATAATGAGCATTTTGTATTTTGTTGCTGTAAATAGCCATATTCCTTTCAAAGAAGAGTTTAGACAAGTTACTTTTTGTTGGTGGTAGTTTTATTTTAGATTTGGGTTGAAAATGCTTAGACCATTATATAAAACCACAACCCATCAAAATGTGAAGCTGTGGAGCCCAGTCTTGATGAATATATCTACAAAACAACTCTTACACCCAAAGGCTCAGAGAAAATTGTAAAAGAGGAGGCAAAAATACTTAAGACACAGAGAATCATGGAGTTTGCTGTGAGATTGTATCTCCCAGTCATTTCAGAAGGTAACTCATAAAATCATCTCAGTACAACTGCTAAATATGAACTTAACAAAGACAACACCAATAACCATACTATAGTGAATAAGAAAAAGCCCATAAGGCCACAACCCTACAAAAAGACCTACAGGCAACTAAGGAACGCTGAGAGCAAGAGGTGTAGGGCACACCAATCGGCCAACCAATCCAAATGACTAGTCATGAAAACATATACACAATTAACACCATACAGAGTGAGTTGGTTATATTTAAGGATACACACACACACACACACACACACACACACACATACATATATACCTCCGTTTATATACACAAATTATATAAGCATGTATAATCACCTATATACATATGTATGTGTATATTTAGTATATATGTATATAAGTATGTGTATTTAAGGCTATATACATATATATGTATGTGCATATATAGTGTATGTATGTATATATGTGCATATAAGTATATATATTCACATAACTATAACCTACTCAGTTTATATGATGTTACTTCTGTGTGTGTGTGTGTAAATATACAATGTATGTATGCATGAGTATGAAAGCATGAATATATATACAAATACATACATATATGCACATATAATAACTATTAGTTAAAAAAGAGGGCATGAATTCGGAACTGAGCATGAAGGGATATATATATATATATGTATATATATATATATACATATATATATATGTGTGTGTGTGTGTTTTGAAGGTGAAAAAGGAAGAGGAGTGTGACATAATTATATTATAATTTCAAAAAGAGAAAGTGTAAATGTAAAAAAGGGTGGGGAAAAGCTACTTTCTCAAAGAAACCTGAAGGGACTCCAGGGATACATTGTTCCAGCTTCTGGCTCATGGCCCTTCTTTATTGATAAGGGCTGGCAGAATCCAGGAATGTCCAGCCTCTGTCCCAGGCCTCTACCTGCCTTCCTAAGGTGACTTTCTAGATCAGGCCCCAGAATCATCCAAGTTAGACAACCTTCCCATCCAATCTCCTGCCTGGGGATCCAACTGAGACACAGACTGCAGAAGATAGCTGCAAATCATCTCCTGAGTTCCAGCCTCAGGCTCATTGTTCTACCTGCTTCCCCTAAAAGGGCTTCTGAGCTCCAGGATCTTCCAGCCTCTGGCCCATGGCTCTACCTGCCTTCCTGAGGATACCTCCAATGACCTCAGAGAAACATGATTCCAGTATTTGGTACATGGTCTTATAGAAGGGCTGCCATAACCTAGCAATATCCAGCCTCTGGACCATGGCTCTACCTCCTGAAGGCAACAGAAACATTCAACAATGCCAGGGACAACCAGATTCTAAAGGCCAACATAAGAACACAACCAACAAGATCTAGGGCAATGTGGCAATGCAAGAACCCCACTATCCTACTACAACAAGCCCTGTATATACTAACACAGCTGAAACACAAGAAAATGACTATGAATATATTGTTATGAATATAAAAGAAGTCTTTAAATCAGAAATGAATAGTCACTTAAAGAAATAAAGAAAATAAAATCAAGCAGGTGAAGGAAATGAACAAATCAGTTCAAGACCTGAAAATGGGAATAGAAACAATAAAGAAAACAAAAACTGAGGGAATCTTAAAGATAGAAACTATTAGAGAAGAGAACAGGAAGTACAGAAATAAGCATCACCAACAGAATGCAAGAGATGGAGGAAAGAATATCGTGAATAGAAGATACAATTAAACATTGGTTAAAAATGTTAAATCTAAATGTTAAATCTAAAAGTCACACAAAAAACCCACGAAATCAGGGGCACTAACAAAAACAAATCCTAAAGATATAAGGAATAGAAGAACGAGAATATTTTCAACAAAACCATAGAAGGAAATTTACACAACCTAAAGGAAGAGATGGCTATAAACATATAAAACGCTTACAGAACACCAACTAGATTGAATACAAAAAGAAAATCCTTTAACCAAAGAACACTAAATGTACTAGCAAAGAATAATAGTAAAAGCTGAAAAAGAAGAAGACCAAATAACCTATAAATGCAGACCTATCAAAATTACATGTGATTTCTAACAGAGACTCTGAAGTCCAGAAGGGCCTGGGCAGATGACCTGCTGACCCTAAGAGACCATAGATGTCAGCCTAGACTACTAAACCAAGCAAAACTTTCAGTCACCATAGATGGAAAAAACATGATATTCCATGACAAAACCAAATTTAATCAATATCTATCCACAAATCCAGCCCTACAAATGATACTAGAAGAAACGTCCAACACAAGGAGGTTAACTACACCCAAGAGAACAGAAGAAATAACTAACTATATCAAAACAAAATGAAGAGAAACACACACACACACACACACACACACACACACACACACACACACACACACACACACACACACTACTACCAACATAAAAATGACAAGAACTAACCATCGCTAGTCATTAATATTTCTCAACATCAATGGACTCAATTCCTCAATAAAGAGGATCAGGCTAACATAATGGATACATAAACAGGATCTATTATTCTTTTGCATACAATAACACACCTTAGCAACAAAGATAATAATTATCTCAGAAAAAGGGCTGGAAAAAGATCTTCCAAACAAATGGACCCAAAAAGCAAGCTGGAGTAACCCTTATAATATTATAATATATAGTAAAATAGACTTTCAATGAAAATTAGTCAAAAAAGATGGGCAAGGACACTTAATACTCACAAAGGAAAAACTGATTAAAATGACATCTCAATTCCAAACATATATGCCCAAGTACAAGGGCACCCACAATTCTAAAAGAATCATTACTAAAGCTTAAATTACACATCCATCCCCACACATTAATAGTGGAAGATTTCAGTACCCGACTCTCACCAGTAGATAGATCATTGAGACAGAAACTAAACAGAGAAATAATTCAACTAATAGATGTCATAAATCAAATGGACCTAAGAGATATCTACAGGACTTTTCATTATAACAAAAAGAATATACTTTATCTGAGCACACCAAGAAACCTTCTTCAAAATTGACCATATATTTCATCATAAAGCAAGCTTTAACAGATACAAGAAAATTGAAATAACCCCTTGCATATCAAGAGACCACCATGTATTAAAGCTGGACTTAACAACATCAGACACAACAGAAAGCCTGCAATCTCCTGGAAATCTAAGAACTCTCTACTCATTGACAACTGGGTGAGAGAAGAAAGAAAGAATTTAAAAACTTCCTTAAATAAAATGCACCAACCCTACATCTGACAAAGGGATGATATACAAAATATATAAAGAACTCAAGAAATTAAATATCACCAAGCCAAATAATCAAATTAAAAAATGGGTACAGAGCTAATCAGAGAATTCTCAACAGAGGAATATCGAATGGCCGTGAAACTTAAAAAAATACTCAATGTCCCTAGTTATCAGGAAAATGAAAATCAAAATGACTCTGAGATTCCATCTAACAACTCTCAGAAAGGCTGAGATAAGAAACTCAATTGACATCACATACTGGTGAAGATGTGGAGAAAGGGGAATACTCCTTCACTGCTGGTGGGAGTGCAAACTTGTACAACCACTCTGTAAATTAATCTGGTGCTTTCTCAGAAAATTGGGAATAATGCTACCTCAAGACCAAGTTACATCACTCTTGGCCATATACCTGGAAGATGCTCTACCATACAACAAGGACATTTGCTCAAATATATTCATAGCAACTTTATTTGTTTTTTTTTGACTTTTTTATTAATTTATTCATATTACATCTCAATTGTTAGCCCATCCCTTGTATCCCCCCTTTCTTTCCTCCCTCCTGCTTCCCCCTCTACTCCCTTCCCCTATGTCTGTGACTGAGGGGGACCTCCTCCCCCTGTATATGCTCCTAGGGTATCAAGTCTCTTCTTGGTGACTTATTATCTTTCCTCTGAGTTCCACCAGGCCTCCCCATCCACGGGACATGGTCCGATATGGGGCACCAGAGTTTGTGTGAAAGTCAGATCTCCTTCTCCACTTAACGGTGGAAAATGTCCTGTCCATCGGCTAGACTGGGTAGGGGTTCAAAGTTTACTGCCTATATTTTCCTTGGCTGGTGCCATAGTTTGAGGAGGACCCCAGAGCCCTGACCCGCTTGTATTTTTCCAGGACCCTCTGGATCCTTCTATTTCCTCATTCTCCCAGGATTCTCACCCCTAAAGTCTCAATAGGATTTTCTCCCCTCTGACCCACTTTCTTGGTGGGTAAAATTTTTCACCTACCAGGAAAGTGGGTACCCCCCCAGTAGTTTTATTTGTAATAGCCAGAATCTGAAAACAATCTAGATGTCTCTCAACTGAAAAAGGGATAAAGAAACTGGTAGAGATATACAATGGAATACTACTCAACTATTAAAAACAAGAATATCTTGAAATTTGCAGGCAAATAGATGAAACTAGAAATGATCATGCTTAGTGAGGTAACCCAGATCCAGAAAAGCAAGCATGGTATATACTCATTTGTAAGTGGATATTAGCACAACATAGATGTCTTCTGAGAGATTCCTCCCAGACCAGGATCAGTTCAGATGCTGGGACTCACTGCTAGACTCGGGATGAGAGTGGTATGGAAGAATGGGATGATGGATGAACCTAGGACGTTCAGAATCCCCACAAGGAGACCATCAAGGCTGGCAGATCTGGATGCTGGGGACCCTACACAAACTGTTGCACCAACCAATGACAATGCATGAAGTAAACTTAGACCCCCTGTTCAAATAGAGACAATGGGCAGTTCATTCTCCATGGTTGTGGGGAGAGCTGGGACTGCATTTGACATGAACTCTGGTGACCCCTATTTGATCACTTCCCTTTGATAGGTAGGCCCTATGGCACACAAAGGAAGGGGAAGCAGGCTATCTGCATGTGACCTGATAGGCTGTGGCCATATGTTGGGGGAAGAGGTTCCCTTGTCTCAGAGGTCTTGTGGAATTAAATAGGGAAGAAGACAGAAGAAGGGTGAGAATGAAAAGATACAAGTGAGGGGATAACAATCAAGATGTAATCTGAATAAATTGTAATAAATTAAGATTAAAAGAAAAACAAAACACCAAAACGTAAATACAAAGATGTGTGTGCTTATCTTTACACTGAAAATTTAGATTATTACCTTGTGTTCAGGAAGCATTTCCAGAAGTAAATACATAGTTTGACATGCGTAAAAACCTAAATAAAAGCATAAGTGTAGGAAAACAAAAACAAAAGAAAAGAAAATGACTGCACAACAAACCCAAATGTATGGGACACAGTGAATGAAGTGCTAAGAGGAATGTTCAAAGCACTAAGTGGCTTCATTAAGAGCTTTCTCATACCAGCAATTTAACAGCACACATGGAAGCTCTAAAATGAAAATAAGGAAACACACCTAAGAGAAGTAGGTTGAAGGAAATTAGCAAATTGAGGGCTGGAGTCATTGAATTAGACACAAAGAAAACAATAAAAAGAATCACTGAAAACAAGAGCTGGGTTTTGGAGAAAATCAGCAAGATATACAAACACTTAACCAAACTTACTAAAAGACAGAGAGGTAATATTCAAATTCATGCAATCAGAAATGAAAAGGAGAGCATAACAACAGAACCTGAGGAAATCCCAAGAATCATTAGGTCTTACTTGAAAACTTCATACTCTTCAAAATTGGAAAATCTAAGTGAAATGGAAGATTTTCTTGATAGATTCCACTGGCCAAAGTTGAATGAAGTTCAGATAAACAATTTAAATAGTCCTACAACCCCTAACGGAAGAGAAGTAGTCATTAAAACCTTGCTACAAAGAGCCTAACTCCAGTTGGTTCAGTGCAGAATACCACCAGACTTTCAAAGAAGAGATAATACCAATACTCATTAAACTATTTCACAAAATAAAAATAGAATGCAATTTCCCTTATAAACATTGATGTTAAAATACTCAATAAAGTACTTGCAAACCAAATCTAAGAATTCGTCAAAAACATCATACACCATGATCAAGTAGACTTTATTTCAGGCATGCAGGGGTGGTTCAATATTAGGAAAATTCATCAACATAATCCACTATATATACTAAATAATACAAAATGGCCCAGACGATCATCTCCTTAGACACTGAAAAAACATTTGACAAAATCCCAAACCCCTTTATGTTAAAAGTTTTGGAGATATTGTGGATATAAGGCACATACCTAAAAATAAAAAAAGAAATATATATCAATCCAACATCAAATTAAATGGAGAGAAACTTAAAGGAATACCACTAAAACAAGGGACAGGGCAAGGCTGCTCACTCTCTCCATATCTTTTAAGTAGAGTACTTGAAATTCTAGTTAGAGCAATAAGAACAAAGGAGATCAAGGGGATATAATTTTGAAAAGAGGAAGCCAAAGACTAACTATTCACAGATGATATGCTACTATTCATAAGTTTGCCCCAAAATTCTCCCAGAGAACTCCGACAGCTGACAAACACCTTCTGCCAACTGACTAGATAAAAATCTGTATTTATCACCCAGCACAAAACAAAAGTACAAGAGTATTAAAGAATTAAAAAAAACACACTAAATCTGTTAGAAGAAACAGTGGAGAAGAGCCTTGACTCAAACTCATTGGCACAGGAGACAACTTCCTGAAGCAACAGTTTAGGCTCTAATAAAAATTTATAAATGGGACCTCATGAAACTGAAAATCTTCTGTAAGGTAAAGGACATTGTCAATAGAACAAAACAATAGCCCGCAGACTGGGAAAACATCTCACAAACCTAATAGCTAATATATATAATACGGTGTTTCTAATATCTAAAGTATATAAAGAACTCAACAATGTAAACACCAATAAACCAAATAATCCCATTAAGAAAAAGATACAGAACTAGACAAAGAATTCTCAACAGAGGGCTATCCAATGGCTCAAAAGCACTTAAAGAAATGCTCAACCAACGTTCTTAGTTATCAGGGAAATGAAAATCAAAACAACTCTGAGATTCTAAAACGGCCCCATCAGAATGGCCAAGATAAAAAACTCAAGTGACAACTCATGCTGGTGTTCATGTGGATAAAAGGGAATACTCCTCCATTACTGATGGAAATACAAACTTGTACAACCATGTTGGAAATAAATCTGTTATTTTCTCAGAAAATTGTGAATAGTGGTACCTCAAGACCCAGTTTTACAATTCCTGTACATATACCTGAAAGATGCTTCACTATACAGCAAGGATGTTTTCTCAATTATGTTCATAGCAGCTTTATTTGTAATAGCCAGGATCTGGAGACAACCTAGATATCCCTCAACTGAAGAATGGGTAAAGAAATTCTGGTACACTTACACAATGGAATACTACTCAGCTGTTAAAAACAAGGAAATAATGAAATAATGGATGGAACTAGAAAATATGTTCCTGAGAGAGGAACACATACTCAGAAAGACACATATGTTTTATTCTCACTTATAAGTAGATATTTCCTGTATAATACACAGTAACCAAACTACAATCCACCAACCTAAAGAATGTAAATAACAAGAAAAACTGTAGGGAGAATACTTAATTCTCATTCACAAGAGCAAATAGAATAGACATTAGAAACAGTTGAAGAGAGGGAGCAGGATGGAAGCCTGCCATAGATGTCAGCTGAAAGATTCCACCCAGCTAGGTGATTGAAGCAGATGCTGAGACTCACAGCCAAACTTTTGGCAGATTTCAGGGATTCTTATGGAAGAATTGGGGGATAGAAGGACCCAGAAGTGTCAGGAGCTCCACAAGGAGACCAGCATGACCAACAAATCTTGGCCCAAGGAGGGCTGCAGAGATTGATGCACCAACCAAAGTCCTTGCATGGCAAGGACCTAGACCCCTTGCTCAGATGGAAAGATCCCCCATGATCATGAATTGGTAGGATTAACATAGTAAAAATGGCCATTTTATCAAAAGGAATCTACAAATTCAATACAATTGTCTTCAAGATTCAAACATAATTATTTACAGACCTTCAAAGCACAGTTCTCAACTTCATACAGAAATAAACCAGAATAACTAAATCAATCATGTACAATAAAAGAACTTCTGGAGGTATCAACATGCCTGATTTCAAGCTGTACTGCAGAGCAATAGTAAGAAAAACTGCATGGTATTGGTATAGAAACACACTGGTTGATCAATGGATTTGAATTAAAGACCCTGAAATAAACCACACACCTAGAGACACTTGATTTTTGATAAAGAAGCCAAAACCATAGAGTGGAAAAAAGAAATAATCTTCAATAAATGTTGCTGGTCTAACTGGATGTCTGCATGCAGAAGAATGCAAATAGACATATATTTATGACCTTGTACAAAACTCAAGTCCAAGTGGATTAAAGACTTCAACATAATACCAGATATAATAAATATAATAGAAAAGTAAGGGGGGTAGGCGTGAACTTATTGGCCCAGCAGACAACTTCTAAACAGAAAAATAAGATAAAAAATTAATGAATGGACCTCATGAAAGCTTCTGCAAGGCAAAGGAATTTCTCAATGGGACCAAGAGGCACCAAACATAATGGAAAAAGTTCTTCATCAACCAACCCTACATCCGACAGAGGGCTAATATCCAATATATAAAAGAGCTCATGAAATTAGACACCTGCAATCCAAGTAGTCCAAGTAAATATGAGGTATAGATCTAAACAGAAAATTGTCAACTGAAGAATAACAAGTGTCTGAGCAACATTTAAAGAAATGTTCAGCATTCTTGGTCCTTAGGGAAATGCAAGTCAAATCACCTCTGAGATTCCATCTTCCACCTGTCAGGATGGGTATGATTAAAACTTCAAGTGACAGCGCATGATGCTGAGGTTGTGAAGAGAGGGGGACACTCCTCCATTGCTTGTTTCAGTGTAAACTTGTACAACCACTCTGGAAATCAATCTGGTGCTTTCTCAGAAAAATGGCAATTGCTCTACCTTAAGACCCAGACTCCTGGGCATATACCCGAAAGATGCTTCACCATATCACAAAGACCTTTGCTCATCTACGCTCATAGCAGCTTTATTCTTAATAGCCAGATGTCCCTCAACTGAAGAATGGATAAAAAATGTGGTACATTTACACAGAGGAATACTACTCAGCTACTAAGCACAAGGGCATCTTGAAATTTGCAACCAAATGGATGGAATTAAAAAAGACCTTCCTGAGTGAGGTAATGCAGACCCAGAAAGACATGCATGGTGTGTACTCACTTATAAGTGGAAATTGGTCCAAAAGTACAGGATAGCCTTGCCGTAAACTCAAATAAGCTAAGTTACAGGAAGGAACCAAGGGAGGATGCTTGAATATCACTCAGAACGAGACATAAAACAGGCATTGTAGATGGATGGTGGGAAGTAATTGGATAGGAGAGGGCAGAGGGTTGGAACCAGCTTAGGTATTATGAGGAGGAAGAGCAGGGGAGAAAGGGCTAGGTGAAAGAATGGAAATAAGAGGTGGAGGGCATCTCTGGGGTTTGCCAGAGACCTGGGATAGGAGAGGCCCAAGGAAATCTATTGGCATCACTCTAGTTGAGACTCCTAGCAACAGGATATATGGAGCCTGAATTGGCCACCTCCTGTAGCCAGGTAGGACTTCTGGTGGAGAGATAAGGACAACAACCCACCCACAAAACCTTCGAGACCAAATTTGTCCTGCCAACATGTGCAGGGTCAAAGGTGGAGCAAAGATTGAAGGAAGGGCCAACCAAAGGCTAGCCATTTTTGAGACCCATCCCATAGAAAATAACCAATCCCTGACACAATAAATGTTACTCTGCTGTGCTTACAGTCAGGAGCTTAGAATAAATTCTCTGAGAGGTTTCATCCAGCATCTGATTGGTAACAGATGCAAAGACCCAGAGTCAAGTATTTGACAAAGCTTTGGAGTCCCATAGAAGAGTTGAGGAAATGATAGAAGAAGGGGACAGGTGAAGGATTCCACAAGACCTACAGCGTCAACTACTCTGGTCCAATGTGAGCTCACAGGCACTGAACCACCAAGCAAGGAGCATAAATGGACTGGTCCTAGAACCCCTGCACATATGTAGCAGATGTGCAGCTTAATCTTCATGTGAATTTCCCCAAATCTGCAGTGGGAACCTTTTCTGACTCTGAGGCTTCTCTCTGGATCCCATTCCCTTAATTGGGATGCCTTGTCTGGCCTCAGTATGAGAGGATGCACCTAGGTTTGCAGTGACTTAACATGCCAGGATGGATCGATACCCATGGAAAATGCCCTCTTTCCTGAGGAGAAGGAGAGAAAAGAATGGGCGACAGGTGTGTGAGGAGACTGGGAGGAAAGGAGAGGGGCTACAATGAAGATGTAAAGTGAATAAATTAAAATTTTTAAATGAAAAAAAAATTTGGCCAAGTTAACTTAAGCATCTGAGCAGAGGCTGCCCAGTAAGGTAGTGTCAAGTACTTTTTCAGCCTTCTCTTAAACAGGTTGAGTTAAGGAATATTTCATTTTTCATTTATTTTTCCTCACAATTTTTCACAGAAGCGATTTTATTTTGTAGAAGTAGAAGTTAGAAGGAACAAAGATTTTAGCTTTCATATCATAATTAAGCCTCATAAGCCACCTAATGCTTCCACCTGTGTTCTCTACCTAGAGGAGTCAGATAACATAAAATTGACTATAAATTATTTACTCATGTCTCACTTCTTTCATACATCTCAAAATATTATTAAAGTATAGGACACTTATAAGGAGGTATGTGTTTATAGAGGGGTATTCACAGGATCAATGCTTAAGCTTAAGAGTCATTCAATGCATAAATTCTAGTTGAAGAGTAATGGACAGACATTATAATCACTCCTTAAATCTTGCCTGGTTATTAAAGACAATAGTAAACCAGAGTTGTTGCTCTTGCTAACACCAGCAAAATAGCTATTTCTGAGCTTTGTAGATTCCCAATGGACAACATGCATCTCAAATTATCAGTTTAAATGCACTAGATGTTCAACTTATTGGTCTGTACATATCACTTCCAGATTTTTTAAATGTTTATTGGATTTTGTTACAGCTATATTGAAATAACCCTTCCATTGTACAATGATGAAGCTTCTGGTGCTTAGTTAGTCTGAGTCCAATTTCCTAATAAGCTGTGCTTGCAATAATTTCTGCAGCATGAATACCAGGAACATTTTTTATTGAAGGAAGCCCTCAGCAGTCATTAGCTGCTGTTAAGCCACAATTAGATCAGCTTTCCCCGTACAGTAAAGTCATTGGAGCACAACTGATGCTGGGGAAATTACTGTTACATCTCTTACATTTTTATGGTTTCAAAACAAAAATCTGATATTGTGTGTGCAGGATCAATTTTCTGGAGTCATATATTATATTGCTATGTTATATACTATGTCTATGGCTTAAATGATGTGGTTTACAAATGAATCCAAGCTTACTTAATTTGAAGACTTTCCAATATATACACAGACGTAGCATTCCCTAGCTGACTATGAATGTATGTATAAAGTCTGTGTATAAGTAGTGCAACAATGAAGATTATGAAATTGAAATGGCTTACAGCAAATAAATAGGGTCTTAGCAAGTGTTTGATGTCTTAAACATCTGGAGGATACTGTAGATTTTCATTCATTCATTAAACACATAGAGATTATTTGGTGAGTATGTCTTCATCAGATTTTAGTAAAGGTTAAGTTATAAAGATTTGAGAACCTCCAGTAGCCGCTTAATATCTTCAAAATGAGAAAAGGGAGAATCTGCTATTCAGAAGAAAAGATGAGAAGTGTTGAAGTAACATTCCCTCTCAGTTTTATACTGCGTGATACATTCAGGTCCTAAAAAGTCCTCTAAGTATCAGGTGTGGTGTGTAAGGGGGTAGGATGATAGGGATGGGAAGAGGAAGGGAAACAGATGGGGGAACATCTCTGGGACAAGCTGGAGACTCCTGACAAGGTAGGCACCTGGGAGGATATGTGGGAGACTCTAACTGAGATTCCTAGCATCGGAGATATGAAGACTGCAGTGGGCAACTTCTATAGCCATGCAGGTATTCCAGTGGAGAGAGGACACCAACTCACACAAAATCTTTGACCCAAAATTTATCCTTCCTATAAGGTGTGCAAGGATAAAAATGAAGCAGAGACTGAGGGAAGAGTCAAGCACTGCCTAGCCCAAATTAAGACCCACCCCATGGAAAAGAGCCAACCCCTGACACTATTAAGGATACTCTGTTATGTTTGCAGACAGGAGCATCATATAACTGTCCTCTGAGAGGCTCCTCCAAGCAGCCTTTAGAAACTGATATAGAGACCCACAGCCAAACATTAAGCAGATCTCAGAGAGTCTTGAAGAAGAGTTTGTGGAAGGATAGAGGGACCTGGAGTGGACAAGACTCCACAAGAAGACCAACAGAGTCAACTAACCAAGCACCATGGGGGCTCACAGATACTGAACCACCAACCACGGAGCATGCATGGACTGGATCTATGTTCCCTACATGTATGTAGCTGATGGGAAGTTCAGTCTTTATGAACATCCCCTAGCAATTAAAGTGGAGCCTGTCTCTGACATGGACTCTGTTGCCTGTTTTTGGATAACTTGCCCTTAGCTGGGCTGCCTTGTTGGGACTCAAGGGAAGAGGATGCAACTTGATATACCAGGAGGGTTGATGTAGGGGGCTCCCCTTTTCTGAGAAGGAGAGAGGAGAAAGACAAAGATGGTGGGATGGTAGGATCTGGAGGAGAGGCGGGAGGGGGCTGCGATAAGGATGTAAAGGGAATAAATAAATTTTAAAAAGAATTAACTAGATGGTGGCAGTATAGTAATTTTTCATCTGCATTAGGCCAGCATAGTCCTGGTTAATCTGTCACTCCTGTGAAGAGGAACATATTTCCCTTTTAGAAGTACTGTGGTTTGGATGACAAATTAAGTTAACCCTCCAAGATGCTGTGGAAATTACTTAAACACTTTGCAAAACTGATGACCATGATTACTTAATAAGAGTACCAGTTAGTTAGGACATCATCTCAGCTATCTGCTGAGTTATGATGACTTTGTGATGAGGGCACATCCACTCTAGGCATACTCTACAAGCTACAAAGAGATACAATTTTGTTCCATGTGGACCTGCCACAATTCTGTAGCTTTGTGTCCTTTAAGAATTCATTTAACACTTTTGAGTCTATTTCTAGGCCTATAAAATAAAGAAAAATGGAGGATCCTGTTTAACAGAATTGTGGTAAGAGTAAATGAATTATTATCTGCAAAGTGCTTAGGCCCTGTGACCTGCCATTTTGTAAAGTTTAGAAAGCACTGGTCATGTAGACTAAAGAAAAATATACGTAGACTAAAGAATAGATAGATAGAAGAATTCATAATTATACCAAGTAAATTGATATAACTTTAGATGAATGAAGATTGTAATACTTGGATCGCGTGACACCCCAAGAACCAACAGGAATTGAATCTGATGTAAACTGCTCAGGGTCACTTTATTTAACAAACTCAGAACTCAGACCATCAGTCCTCCAGCAAATGGAGAAGATGGTGGCCAGCTGTTCCTGGTCAAAGGCTTTTAAAGTGAAAAACTGCAAGTGGGGATTTCCAAGCCTTGATGTTACATGATTGGTTAGAGAGTACATAGGAATGTTGACCTTTAAGCTGATTGCATGGTGCCTCTGGGATAAACCTCAAAGGGGAATTTTTATCTAAACTAAGCATTGGAACCTATTGACCTGGATTCTGATAGGTTGGCAGGTGCAACTTGTGTAAGCTGCTTGATTTTCTCTGAATCTAAGGGAACATAGGTCACTAAGGGGGTAAATTTTCAAGAACATGGGGGCTAACTATAATATGATGTTGGTTTGGTCCTCTCTAAGATGAGGAAAGAAAAGAGGTAGAAATTTTTTAATTGATTCCCCCTAAGTCTCTGCTGTTTATTATCCATATGACTTTGGATCAGTTGTTCCCTTGCATGCCTTAGTTTCTTTACTCTATAATGAGGAAATAACAGTGTAATTGTTATGATGACATGGTACATATAGAGCACTCAATCGCATTGATTGATTGTAAAACTTATGCACTGCCCCTTAATTAGCAGTTATTATTACATGAAAACTATTGCGTGATAATGGAGGCCATGTGGACAGCTCTGCACTGAGAGAGAATAGCAGAGAATGTTTTCACTATGATATGTATTTTGAAAGGAATAGTTTGCAACTGAATGAATCCCAGGTCCCTCTTTAGCACTCAATGTTTTCCTCGCTCTCTCTGGGTGCATGTTTCACCATAAGGTTGTCTGACACCCACAAAGCAATAGTGAGGGAACAAAGCCCTTCATGGGATGATGTGATAGTTACATCACACTAGCTCCTGAACCATGGATATAACTTGAGAGGCCAACTCCAAATGCCTAAAATTCAGAGCTATTCATCCAAGCAGTACTTCAGTAACTTAGTGTTCCTTGCAATCAGCATACATGCCCCAAACATGCCTTCAAAGGGAAATTGCTGTTATTATTCCAGTTCAAAAGATGATGAGGCCGAGGGAGGTGAGTTGTCTTGACTAAGATCGCACATTAAGTCAATAGCAGACACAGATTCAAAGCAAAAAGAAAATGTAAACAGTTCCTCCCCTCTCAACAATAGTTGCATTTAAATTCTAGGATCATTACCTTTCACTGCCTAGACCTAAGGTTTACATACATTCAGCTGCTTTTGAAAGCAGCCACAAGCTTTATAGAGTTCTTGTCTAATGACATTTAAAAATCACATTTTTTTCTAATTTATGGTTAAATCTCAGTGTATTTATTCAAGGGTCATGTTGTCACTGTGGTCAAGCCGCTGTCCTCTAGAGTAATAAGGGTAACTAAATGTAAACCTCAGCAACCTGCCTCACTCTCACAATTATTTCCCTAATTGGCCAAAAGAGATGGGATTATAAGTTCTAGGTCTTTTCAAATACTCCCATTTAGAAAAGAAGTTATTCAAACAAGTTATTAGTTTTTTCTACCATAGCACAAATATGAAAGAACATCATGGAGTTGTAGCCAAACAAATCAAGTCATTTTAGTCATTAGAAACCATAAAAAAAAACTCTGTCTTAGCATTTGACAGCTGGTTATCACATGAAGAAGCCAAACCTAAAGTGAAGAGACCAGACCTAGTATGGCTTAATATTATTTCTTTGGCTTGACTTAAAGAAGTTTACTTTTGTTTTTGTTTGCCTTCTCCATTTTCATCATGGTGATGAACATTTGTGGGCAGGTTACCTTTTTCCATGAGTGCACATAAGAAATATTCACTTTAATCCCCACGACCAGGCATCTTATTCACCGTTAAAAAGACAAGGATGCAAAGCAGTCCCAGGCCCTCGGAACATTTAAAATGACACGCAAAGTTTCTGTTTTACTCTGATGTGTAGCCTTGGGAGATGAAACACACAAGTCACCTGCAAGATGAAGAGAAGTAACCTGATTTCCTGGAGATGCCATAGGAATCCCAAGCACATGTTTGAAGACCACTGTGGCCCTGCTCTTATGGCACAAATTCTCTGGCTACTATTCCAATGCATTTCTCTAATTCCCACCACATGCATTGCATCTTCTGTAACCTGAACTGTTGGCATTTTCCTATAGACCCACAAAGGCATTCCTACCACAATGAAATGACACAAAAATGTTTCTTCCATTCAAATACACTATGTTTCACGTCTTCATATGGTTCTTATTTCAGTAAATAAATAGAAAACCTACTTAACAACCTTGCCAATTTAGCAATATAAAAATTGGTGACCGTCTATGAACCCTTTTATGCACCCAACCACTGAATCCACTGACAGCTAGATTTCAATGAACTGACTCCTCTTACTCCAAGGTTGGTACCATTACCTTTCTGCTGCCTACTCGTTGCAGTAGCTTTCCTAGTCTTGGTGTCCTTCCAATCTATTCCTCCCACTGTCTCCTGTCAAGAAAGAAAGTAAGATTCATTAAAATATAAACCATTTCTAGCCACTCCCATCTATTCCTTATACAAACCAGTCACATTTACTTCTCAGGCTTTTCTGTTTCCTCCATAAGTAACTCTTTCCTCCCATTTTCATAAAGAATAATTTGTTAACTCTCTTCTGGTGAAATCTACCTTTACACTCTTCTCTACAGGGCTGCTAATTATCAAACATATATTTATATACATATTTATAATTTTTAATAGTCTATAACTATCTTTTCACATGAATTATATGCTATTTGTATGAATACAATTAAGAAATTTTCTATATTTTTATTGTTTTCTACAAAGTCCTTAGAAAAGCATCAATATTTAACAGTATATATAAAAGTCTTATAAGGCATTTTAGATTGGATAAGTGAAGAAAATTACCTTTTTACATTGCTGAAAGTCTTAATGAGCATCTCAAAAAATAATTGAGTCTTTTATCCCCTTGAAGGACCATAGTTTCTGGAAGGTCTGGAGGCACATACCTCCTGGGTCCAGACAGCCGGATGAAATCTTTCAAATAAATGTCACTAATACTATTAGGTCCTGGTTGTAATTTCACAAACTCCCTGTGGGTATAGTTAATCTGAGGCCCCTTTGAAAAAATGTCAATTACCTCTTGGCTTTTACTTTCTCTAGCACCATGATTAATTCTCACTTCGTTTTCCTTAGCCTTAACTTCAGAGCCACACTCTCTCTCTTCAGACCAATTACTAAAGCCAACATGATAGCCTGGCAGGATTGTGTAACTTCAGTTGTCGTGCCCCCTTTGAAGTTAATTCCCTTGTGCTCCTCCCAGATTATGTGAGTAGATTGTATGTGATGTTTTATTGGTTTTGTTGTTCTATTTCAGTATGAACATTTTAGTTTATTCTAATGAGAGGTGAAATAAATTTGCTAATGATATGAATAATTATAAGTGTAAACAGTAGCTGAGTATGTGACTCCTGGGAGAATGCCTCAATAAAGAAACAAACCCTGTGGAAGCCAACAAAGAGAGAAAGTGACAACTGTAATCAAAGTCTTGTTTCCCTCCTGGCAATTAATACTGCAGGCTGATTTCTAATGCTAAATCCTGGAATAAATGGCAAGGAGGGAGGGAAGCAGATTAAGTTGTCAGTTTACTAAGTCACTAGATTGTTGGTAATGGTGTATGCAGAAGTGTTGAATTCTGAGTGACCACAGAGAACTCCATAATTAAACTCTTATTGTACAATATATACCACTGCCCTCTGTGGTAGATATTTGCAAGGAAATAGATGAGGAAGCATGGCTTTTGTTTAAAAGCCCTTGAGAGAAGACAAGGCTATAAGTAATTCCTACAGAGATATGGTCAGGACTGGGCATGGAGGTACAGGGCACAAGTTGCTATGAAGTTTAACTGATGAAGGCATCCTGATTCTTTTATTTGTTATTCTTTGGGACATGGGAGAAAGGAGGAAAATGATGGATTGTGTAAATCCTGGGAAAAAAAAGGCCTTGCTTTCTTTGGGGAGGTAATGAGGTTAAGATATAAATATGAGTGTGATATAAGTCAAAGAATTTCTAGAAGAACATGCTAGGGATCAGATGCAGTGTTAAAGTGTCAGTGAATTATTACCAGAGAAAGGGCAGGGAAAGAAGGCAGGCTGAAAGTTAGGTTAAATCAGTACTTAAAACCCATGATTCTCAGGGCATGGCTCTGTGGGCGTCTGAGCAATTTGAATTAACTTAAGACTTGGAAGCATCAGTGGGAACACAATAAAAGCTCTGAAAATCTAAGCTTCTGCCAGGGTCTTCAGGGGACATGGAAAAAAACTACTCTTCCTCTTTTACACAGTTTCTCCTGGCCTCTCTGGATAACTGATTTTCAGAAAATACTTACCAATAATCAGACCATAGCAAGTAATTTTAGAATTAATTGAGAGTCTGATAGTTTGTCTGAGGAAACTGAGTCCAAGGGAGACGAAACTATCCTGGTTGAAGTCACACAGCCATTGACATGAGAGAGTGAGTGAGAGAGCAAGAGAGGGAGAATGAGAGCAAGGGAGAGGGAGGGAGGGAGGGAGGGAGGGAGAGAGAGAGAGAGAGAGAGAGAGAGAGAGAGAGAGAGAGAGAGAG
>OU015742.1:100377281-100399126 GCA_907169655.1 Acomys percivali
GAGAGAGAGAGAGAGAGAGAGAGAGAGAGAGAGAGAGAGAGAGAGAGAGAGAGAGTTGTTAGGTCATTTCATAAATACACCAGTAGACATTTGTTTAATGTGTTATAGCCTTGAGTCAATTAATTTAAAGCACTACAAATTTAATAAGGATTAATGAGTTGAATTTATAATTAGCACTGTTAAATATATTGCCAAATATTTTGGTAGTTTTATTCAAATATTTCTTAATTGATTTGTTATAATAAATGAACAGAAACCAAAGAATATTAAGCAGAAATGGTTCACACATTCTGCACTTTAAAGGCTGTGTTTTATTGCCAAAGAATGGAGAACCTTAAAACATGAAGAAAGAAAAATCTCATGTTGGTTGTAGATGGATCCTTTTCCTTAATACTTAGTGAGAGGTGGGAAGATGGCTTCAGAAAGTGAGGACAGGAATGGTCGTCAGCCTGAAGGAAGCATTCTCACTGATGCTGCTGAGGTGTCCTTGTTTGCTCCTTTTAGCAATTATCCTGCTTAATTCTCACACAGTGTGAGTGAGTAAGTCAGTTATAAAAATGCTGTAAGCACTCTTATTTAGATTTGTTTAAAAAACTTCATAATGCCACTCCCTGCCTCCCCACTTACCTGCATAGAGATAATTGCAGTTACAAATGTGCTCAGAGAATTTTTTCTTTTTTTATTAATTTATTCAGATTAAATCTAAATTTTTATCCCCTTGTTTATCTATTCCCATTCCTCCCTTCCCTCCCTCTATCTTTCACCCTATTCCCATCCCCTAGGTCTGTGACAGAAGGGGACTTTCTCCTCCACCATAGGGTCACAGCTTATCAAGTATCATCTTGGTAGCCTTCCTATGCTTTCTCTGAGGGCTACCAGGCCTCCCCACCAAGGGGAAGTGGTCAAATACAGGGGGGCACCAGAGTTCATGTCAGAGTCATCATTCTGTAAGAAGCAACACTCATCCTCTTTTTCTTTCCACTCTTCAAGTGTAGTAGGTCATGACAGGCCTAACAATTTTTCCAATTTTCTTCCTGGCCAGTTATTTAATCTAAAAATAAATATCGTTTCCATATTAAGTTTTTGGCTGGTCTTTTTTCTGGGTTCTTAGGACAAGAACGCAGTCCACAGTAACACTGTGGTCATTAATTAGGGCTAGAGATTATCATCAGCAACATTTTATTATCCTTTGCCTAACCATGCTCCTATGACTATGTCATATTCCCACATCTAAGTAGAGAAAACAGCGTATAGGGGTTGTTGTGTGTTACTATAGATCACAGCTTAGTTTTTTGAATGTGAAATTGGAGAAGCCTGTATAAAATTTTTTGAATTAAAATATTAGAAAATGTTTCCTTTCTGGCATGTTTAAAACCACTAGTAATCTGTACTGTTTAAGCTGCTAGGTACTGTACTCGTTCAACCTAATGTGGACACAATACACTTCATTTTCTCTCCCTTCCTCCAGGCTGAATCTTCATTAAAAGTGTGATCAAAAACTTTCAAAGTGTGAGTTTTACTTTGCTTAACAATTCATCTCCTAGGAATGAACTTAAGCAGACTACCTTAGCTCACTCGGCAGAAGCAGTTACTTAGACAAGAATTTAAGAAAGTGCCCTATAAGTAGAATGAAGTAGATCTTAAAGGAGAAGGAATCCAAGCATGAGTGTAAAGCTCAGCAAAGCTTCACTATGGTTATATGCAATGCTGCATTATAACGAAAGCCTCAAAGTTTGCACCAACAGGAGGCACAGAGTGCAGTTTTCATAGTCCTAGATCTTCATAGTGAGATGTGAGATAATGCTACTTACAGCTCTTGAGTTGTGTAGTCAAATAGTTTTAGGGGCCTGGAACAGTTCCCAGAAGAATCAAACATTGATGATAGAAGCAGAAGCCCACTGAAGTTAAGTCAAAGGCAATGAAACTTATTTAAACTGAGAACAATAGCATCCATTACATAGACCAAGAAAAGTACAGACTTATTTATATCTGAGATGGTCTGTTATGCTGATACCTGTAAATTCAGATAAAGAGTACACTACTTTGTTCAATGCGTGGAATGCTATACAGAATTTTATAGATTTTGATTAATTAATTAATTCAGAACTATTATTTTGAAGATGATATATCCCTGGCTCTGATAAATACAGCAAACAACATTTGTGAGACGATCTGTAAATCTAGATGGAAAGTTGTTACAAACCATAAAAAAGAAGATGCCGTATATAGAAAACAATGCTCCATGTGTCACAGAGGCACAAGGCAGAGCTAAATGGTTCTGAGGAGGAATTTATTCATGTAAGGGAGGGAAAGAGGCATTCTAGATGTATAAGACAATTGGAAATGGTCAACTGAGCAAAGATTTGAAAGAGATGAATAATTATTGTCACATACAGATCTGAGGAACATACTTGTCTATAGGAAGTAGTAAAAGGACTTCTGTGGAGAAAACATGCCTGCTATGTGTGAGTGATACAGTCTGAGGAAACCAGCAACAAAGGATAAGGTAAGTAATAGGTCAAAGAATTAATAGAAGGACTTTGGCTTAGCAGGAATCACTAATATGGTCTTTGGCTTCAAGATGATGAGAAGTCAATGAAGGATTTTGAGTAGAAGTGCAATGGGATCTGACTCCTCTTTCTTTCTTTCTTTCTTTCTTTCTTTCTTTCTTTCTTTCTTTCTTTCTTTCAAAACAATAGAAATGTATTTTCCCCTCTTATGATAACAGAATATCCATGTTTAAGGCACTAATAGACTACATTACTATTGAGGGCCACTAAGAAAAGCTCCATTCTAACATTTCTCTTTGGCTTGTCACTTGTCTTTTTGCGTCTTCTCATTATACTACAACTATATATACAACTATGCAGTTCTTTTTTAAAAAATTTGTTCACTTTGAATCCCACTTGTAATCTCTCAATTCCACCCTCCCTCCTCCATCCCTCATACTCCCTCCTCCCTTCCCTAGACCTCAATATGGGCATCCTGTCGTTCCCTAACATCTGACCCCAAACTATCAAGTCTCATCTATACTGCCTGGATCCTCTTCCTCTGTGGTCTTGAATGGCCACCCTGCCAGGCGAAAGTGTTCAATGAGTGTGCACCAGAGTCCATGTCAGAAATAGAATCCTAAGACTAGATTACAGAATGGGCAAGACAGAAGCAAAATTAGTCAGAGTTTATTGCAAGCCAGGCAAATACTGAAATGGAGCATGGTGCTATAAAACAAAAGGAATCCATTAGCAAATTTGCACCACTTCAATGAATTTCAATTCCAGTTCTTATTTGGTGAAGCTCTTTTCTCAAACATTTGGAAGCAACGTTAACATTCCTTAGTAGTTGTATAAAGGCATGTGTTTACTCTTGGCTTAGTCATTACCCTCTTTGGGTAAGCGATCTATGGCTTATAGACTCAAAGAACCATATCCTTTATGAAATCTTAGGACTTCATTGGTAACCATCCTGGGAGATGGACATGCATACTATCATGTAAGTCCAAAAGAAAGACCATGCCTGTGTACAGGAAGAGAATATCTAAAGCCTGATAGAAGAATTTAGATTTATCTCTAGAATGAACTTTCTTCTCATGTGGTAGAACCAACCTGATGTTCAAAACCAGCTCACTGTGAACTGTAATCCCTCAAGCCTGCATGTGGCTTCATCCCTCTTTGCCACAGTCTTGTCTGCATTCTGGTTCTACCTTTTCCAAAAACTTGCTACTCCAGACAAGAAACATTTATCTAGAAGGATTAATAAAAGAAAGAGTCTCACCAATAAATTTCTAAGTCCAACTAAACCTAGTTTCAACCTAATTTCTGCTTGCAGCCCCAATTCAAGATGTTAAAATTGCTAATAGGTGACTTTATGTTCACGTTCACTAACTGTAAACTCCCCTTCATATCTGCACAACTAACCAAAAACATTCATTTCTTTTTTAAAACTTTTCATTGATTTTTTTAAAGTTTCACACCATGCACCCTAGTCCCATTAATCTCCCTATACTTTTATACCCACTCTTTGTCCTTGCAACCTTACCCCTCAAAAAGGAGAAAAAAAAAGCATGTGCATACCCACACACCCACAACAAAGCATAGAAAACATCTCGTCATAAAAGTGTAGTATATCAGTGTATCCCACAATATATCTCTCTGTCTTGACTTGCAAATGTTTATTTCAATGAGTCATTGGTCTCATTCAATAGTACGAGGTCTTTGGCTTCTGTGACACCATCAATAGTGTATCCTCACCAGAACTCCTACTTTTCCTTTTGCAGGAAGCATCCTGAAGCATTAGATAAACAGGAATGGCCCCTTTACATGCTCCAACAGTTCACAGATGATATAGATGTTGAGGTGGGCCGACTGAAAGCTCTGGATCTGAGTCTATGTACTAGCTGAGCTGGTCAGCTAAGAAGAGCTCTCCAGCACTGCTCTGGCTTGGGCACTGTATGTTGCTGTTGTCAGGAGGCAAGGTCAGCCTTTCTGCTCTCATGCCATCAACACCAGTTCACCTACACCCACATCTCAAAAACCAGCTCTCCAGCTGATATTTGGGGTTTACTCTTCCAAGTGCTTCAGCCAGTGAAGGGCTCTCATACCACTGGGACTGACTCACCTCTGCCTTCACCATCAGGGACAGCCCAAATTTTTTGCCCAGAGAAGGTACAGGGCCTGCTCTATGGAGTGCTACAGCAAGGTATAGCTCTCACACCTTCATAACCTTGGGGACGGCTTGCCCAACTACCACTGGAGGTAAGGAGCAAGGGTAGAAGAGGACATAACCTCCATGCCCAGTGTCCAGTTATCAATGATCACGCCATGACAAGTGAGTGCCAGGGACAGCTTTCCCATACTCATGCCCTTGGGACCAGCTTGGCTTGCCCACTTTTACCAAACCCAGCTCTACTGTGCTGCCCAGGAAAGGTACAGGGTCTACTTTCATAAGTTCTGTAACTAACAAGCAGCAGGGATAGCTCACTCTTTCTCATGGCCCTGAGGACAACTCTCCTGACTTCCTCATGTGTCAAGGGATGAGGAGGGGGTGTCATCTTAATGCACAGGCCACCTCACAACAGACAAGTGACAGGGCCAGTTCACCCACAGCCCAGATGCTATACTGGTGCAGGGCTTGTTCTCCCTAGGACTGTAGCCAGTGAGGGGCAGGGGCAGCCCTTATTTATTAAAAACTTTATTTCATATCTCTTCTTAAACCCTTAAGTCCATCTTACCTTTCTTCATATGGAATTGCAAAACAGAAGCAAGGGATGAATATCAAATCTTCCAATTTCTTTTCATGTCTGTTCTCTCAGTAATATTTTTTTAATCTTTCATCAAGGTCAATTCTTTTACATTTCTTCTGAAGTCCACACACTTTTCTTTATAATATTCTTTTTATTCATTCACCACAAACAGATTGAGCCATTATTAATTTTTGTCTAATGGTTCATTCTCTTTAGTATACAAAGCTGTTCTTGCTATTTCTATGCTAACATGAAAAGCCTCAGTTTTTTCCTTCTCTTGTTCTGTAGCTCTGCTGCCTTTCTCAACAGAATTTCATTCTGTAAATTAATTTTTTTGCTCAACACACAACATAACAGTTCTATTTTATGTTTTCACGCCATCCTGTGTTTGTTGATTCTCCTCAGGTCCTCCAGCCCATCAACCTGCACCATCTCATCCCATCCCCAGTAGTTCCTTTTCCATCTTCGTATCACATTTACTCTAGTACCTTCCCCATCCCCTTGAAAATTTCTTTTTCCCTTACATGGTCCTTTTCTAGTTTTATGAACCATACCATCCACCCAAACAATTACTCAGTGCTAGTGCTCAATTGGTAATGTTCATAAATCAATTATGTTACTGATACTGCTTTTTACATAGAGCAGCACACAGATCACATTTTACCAAATTTCTGTCTTTTTGTAATCTTTCAGCACACGTCAAATGAAGTTTAACATTCCTTCCTTGAAACATTTTCAAGTCATTTATCATACTAATTATGTGGTTTTTTTTAAACAAATGTTTTCAGCTAGTTTCTACTGCATGACCCAATTTCAAGTGTGAGAATAGCCCAGACCTGCCACCTTTCCCTTTGTGATATTCTACCTCTTTACTTAGTTTTCTCTGAGGCACTTTTGAGTACAGACAGGCAGAATGAATATGGAAAATCTTTTCCTGTAGGTATTGTCGACATCTAATTATTTTACTCATAATATTTCATTACATATATTTCATCATGTAGCTTTTCATTCTTTATTCTAGGGTATTTGTACAGCATAAAATATACATGGCTGCACAGTATAACTATAAAATAGAAGACAAGTTAGTGAAACAGTCACTTCTACTTCAGAAAAAAGGACACCATAGTATATCCATAACAGTAATATTAGTATATCTGAGAGCAGAAAAAATACAGATTTTCTTTAAAAGGAAGAAAGAAGAAAGCCAGACTAGCATAGGTGGCAGTATATGAGACTCCCCTAGGCTTGTGACATGCTTATTTTCCACTTCATCATATACTCAGCAGATTTAGAACACTTAAATGCCTGTATACATACTCTACCCTGAACAATGCAACAGGCAGCTCAATAGCAATTTTGGATACCAACAAACTACATAGATATTCCATTATGGAGAATGGAATAAGCTTGTTCTCCTCTAAATGGCCCTAGAACTTAGATAGTTCTAGTCAGTCACATTTTGGTTATGTCCTGATACAAGAACCACAGGGACCAATTTAACCTAGACTGATTTGGGGTGTATGCAAAGAAATAGAAAAGTTCAGTTTTAGCTTGATTTCTGCAGTAATTCCACTTAGAGGTGTTTGTGATATGGTTTGTCTTCACATAACAGATGATGTGCTAGTTGGATCTGGCAGGCTGGGATCCTTAAGGGTTCTGTAAGCTCATGCATCGATGTCTTGGTGGGGAGCATGGTGTTATGGTTTGACTAGAACATGTCTCCTGTAGATTAGGTTCATGTGCTGAACATCTGGTGCTATTCAGGGAAATTCTGAAACCTTGGGAGCTAGGGCACAGATAGAAGCTCAGCCACTCAGGATTGGGGGTTGAAGGTTGCACCAATTCCCTAGCTCTTCATGTCCCTCTTCTTCCTGTCTACCATCAGGTGACTATCTTCTTCCCACATATGTTCCTGATGCCCCAAGGCTCTTCCTAAGTGCAAAAAGCCAGGCCACCAGTGGATGCACTCCCTGCACCAGGGGGCCTTCCTTCTGTGTATTTGGTCACAATGGTGAAGAAGTGACTAATGCATTTGTCTGCTCACAGGAAGAGTGGTGAGGTCTCCACATCACAGGACATGTGTTCGCCTGTTCTGACTGTTAGACCAGGTAAAGCAGATTTAATAAAATTTTCGCTAGTTTTATATTACTAGTGTTTCTAGCAAGGTTTGCATTCATTTCCCCTGAGACACATTCAAGACGTTTAAGGAAAATGCTTTTAGCTCCACGTGAATGATAGAGAAAATGGATTTTTCCCCACAAAATACTTAAGAACTGCATGCTCCAGCTTCAAGGAGCATTTATTTTCATTTTGCTTCTCTACCTTCAGTCTCACAGCACTGAAAATTGGCTTCTGTGTGTGAAACACACTAGAAATTTTAAGTTTTAGAAAGAATTTTTGGAGAAAAAGCTGGAGGTCGATAAGACTGAGTAACTTGAAACTTCTTTATTATTTTTAAAGATTTATTTATTTATTATGTATACAATGGTCTGCCTGCATGTACAGTGCAGACCAGAAGAAGGCATCAGATCACATCATAGATGGCTGTGAACTACCGTGTGGTTGCTGGGAATTTAACTCATGACCTCTGGAAGGGCAGTCAGTGCTCTTAACCGCTGAGCCATCTCTCCAGCCCAACTTGAACCTTCTAAGAGAACTCCCAAACCTGCACAGCAGAGGAACACATCTCATGCCTGGAGTAAAACAGCTGAGGATGCATGATGTCTGTTATCTGACCAAGTCCACACATTACTGTTGTCATTTAGTGAGTAGATAATCTGGCCCAGGTGGCTGACTCTTGAATATACATTTAAAGTGTAATGATTGGCATTTACTTGGAGGTTAACACTTCTGCACAAACTCTGTTGATCCATGCATTATTCCTCAGTGGCCATCTCCTGGGATTTATCACTCATAACAGATATTCTCCATATGATCTCCTTAAATGGGGATGGTGATAAGATAAATCACTGGAAGAAAAGAAGAGACAATATCTGAGCATCCTCAAGTCTCTGTTTCATCCATTACTCCATGCACATAATCTCTTACTAAACCAAACTGATTCTTTTTTTTTCCTTCAAAAAATAGCACACAGTTTCTGAATTATGAACCAGTGAAGTTCTGCAAGCTCCTGAATTGCAAGCGAGAAAATAACAAATCTTATTTAATTAACAAAAGAATGAGTAGGGATGAAAAACATGATGTTAAGACACAGTAAGAATTGATTGGAGCTGTGTTTTTAGCTGTAAATTTGTTGACTATTCTTTGCCTGTGAGCGAGGCAACATTAATTACTCCATTCCCTGAGCAGATTCTGTGTGGTTTTCTATTTTTTTTAATTATGCTTCAGAGAAGTAGGAAAGCATCTGTGGGTGCATTCTTTTGCACCAATAAAATAATTTTATTGAACTCCATTCATGTGCACACTTAGAATTTAAATCTCAAAGATCTTACAGGCCTGTTTCCATTAAATATTATGTACCGTTTTATATGGGAATAATCGTAAAAGTGGAATATGTAACACAATTAAGATGAATAAATTCAGCATGCTTTGGCACCCTATAAATTCCCCCTTTCCCCATATGTCTTTTCTGAGTCTTTCCACACAGGCATAGTCAATAGTCTTGTGACTTGAGAATTCAAAGCAGTTTCTTTTCATTGTCCAGATTCATTATATTTCAACATCACAAAACCAGCCCCATTCTGATAAGAGCAGGAGTTCACCGTGTCCCTTGTTCACTCCTCTTCAAGGGAATCATGGTCCCACTGTCACTCCAGTTCTCTGGTTATCCCTACTAACAATTTTCTGTGATCAATTTCCTAGATTTGACATTTTCTGTTCTTTCTGGTCTTGGTTTTAGACTTAAAGAGAATGCCAAACAACCACAAATGTATGGTCCTTTATTTTTTGTCAGAATTTCATTCTTAGAATGCCTTTTCCTCTCAATGTACATATAATCACATTATATTAATTTCTGACTTACATGACTGATGCAGTTTTCAGTCATGGGTTTTGTTGCTTTTTCTCATTCTAAGGAAAAATTATGGAGGGCTTCCTTCAAGGTTGCCACTCCAGTTCTTTCCTATTTCCTTCCAACACACTCCTCCTTAAAAGCTCCAACTGTCTGCATGATTACAACCATCCTTATCTGGCACTGACAGGTCAGATCCACTGGGAACTGAAGTTCCTTACTGTAAGCATCTTGTCTACCATGTCTCTACAGTTAATATCTCCCAAGTGAATGGGTCACCCTCTCCTCAACAGGACCTCACTTTTCTTAATCGTGTCATCATTTTCTCAGGCACCTACAATTTGGTATCATCTTAAAGTTTCCAGGCACATTAAAATGTCTAAAGCATCTAGTATAGGGCTTTGTTAATGTTTAACATGGTGTTTATCTTAAAGTTCTATTTCCCCACATCTAATCATCCCATGTGCCACTGTATGCTAAAACGCTGTAATGAAATCACCAATAGAACTCATTAATTATAGCTAAATTTACAAAATATAGTTTTCATAATATGGTTTACAGTAGAAAAAAACAATTGTAGTAGTTATATATCTAATGATAAGGGACTTAAAAGATCTATCATCTCAATCAATGGTTTTGCAATAGTATTGCTTAATATAAAAATAATATTGTTTGTTTAATAAATGAATCTGAAGAAATTTGAAGTAAAATATAATTCTGACTGTAAGGAATCATGGCTCAAAAAACAAAGCGTAATGTTGACACTGAATGACATCTTATGTCCCATGGCCATCGCATACCCCAACAAATGAGTCAGTCCAGCATCCCTTTAACAAGGCTGTGCTAGTTTGTGATGTTAAGGAGGTAACCACGTGACACTATATCAAAGAGAAATAAAGATAATTAGGGATTTTTTTTTTGTTTTTTGAGAAAGGGTTTCTCTTGTAGTCCTGGCTGTCCTATACTCACTTTGTAGATCAGGTTGTCCTTGAACTCACAGAGAACTGCCTGCTTCTGCCTCTTAAGTGCTGGGATTAAAGACACGTGCCACAATGCCTGACTGAAATAAAGATAATTTCAAAGGGATGATTTACAACATGGAAAAGGGTGGACAGGACTAAATAGGGCAACAGACTGATGATACGGGCTACAACGGGTACAAGAACTGCTGGTAAGATTGACCATGAAGAAAGGTAAACAATGAGAACAGTTCAAAGAATCAACAAAACCAGGACCTGGTTCTTTGAGAAAATCAACAAGATAGACAACCGTTAGCCAACCTAACTAAAAGGCAGAGAGACACTATCAAAATTAATAAAATCAGAAATGAAAAGGGAGACATAACAGCAGACACTGAAGAAATACAAAGAATCATAAATCATACTTCAAAGGCATAGATGCTACAAAATTTGAAAATCTAAGGGAAATAGACAATTTTCTTGATCGATTCCACTTACCAAAATTGAATCAAGAGCAGATAAACAAAGTAAATAGTTCTATTTCTCCTATAGAAATAGGAGCAATCATTGATAGTCTCCCAATCAAAAAAAAAAAAAAAAAAAAAGCCCAGGGTCAGATGGTTTCAGAGCAGAATTCTACCAGATCTTCAAAGAAGAGCTAATACCGATACTCTTCAAGCTACTCCAAAAGATAGAAACAAATGGAACATTACCAAACTCATTCTATGAGGCCACAGTCATGTTGATACCTAAACCCCACAAAGACCCAATGAAAAAAGAGAATTTCAGATCAATTTCTCTTATAAACATTGATGCAAAAATGTTCAATAAAATACTCGCAAACAGAATACAAGAACATATCAAAGATATAATTCACCATGACTAGGTAGGCTTCAATCCAGGCATGCAGGGATGGTTTAATATATGGAAATCCATCAATGTAATCCACTATATAAAAAACTGAAATAAAACCCAACACGATCATCTGCTTAGACACCAAAAAAGCATTTGACAGAGTCCATCCTTAAAGTTTGGGAGAGATCACGGATACAAGGCATATACCTAAACATAACAAAGGCTATATACAGCAAGCCAGAAGCCAACATCAAATTAAATGGAGAGATACTCAAGGAAATTCCTCTACAATCAGGGACTAGGCAAGGCTGTCCACTCTCTCCATATCTCTTCAATATAGTTCTTGAAGTTCTAACTAGAGTAAAAAGACAGCAAAAGGAGATCAAGAGGATCCAAATGGGAAAGGAGGAAGTCAAATTATCCCTATTTGCATATGATATGATAGTGTACATAAGTGATCCCTGAAATTCCACCAGAGAACTCCTACAGCCAATTAACACCTTCAGCAAAATGGATAGATAAAAATTTAACTCAAAAAAGTCAGTAGCCTTCCTACATACAAATGACAATTGTGCAGAGGAAGAAATGAGGGAAACTACACCCTTCACCATAACCACAGGCAATATAAAATACCTAGGAGTAGCTCTAACCAAGCAAGTGAAAGACTGGTTTGAAAAAATCATCAAATCTCTGAAGGAGATTGAAGATGACATTAGATGATGGAAAGATCTCCCTCGTTCGTGGATTGGGAGAATTAACATAGTAAAAATGGTTAGCATGATCAGTTATACCAGAGTGACTTGCCTAAATATATTGTCTATGCATTATTCTGCTCTTTACAAAGAAAAAAAGCTATACATAAAAATCTAATATCATTTTATATAATTTTAGTAGCACATCCTTGACATGAAGATTTCATTGTGCTTATGCTTGCTTGATGTTATTCTGTTAACTTTCTAAAATGAATCTGAAAATAATTTGTCTAACCGTGTTTTGATGGCCAAAATATTGATGGCTAACTGCAAAATAGCTGATTTGGGATGTGCATAGCTTTATGCTGAGGTTATTCATGCTACTTCTAAAGGAAAAAGGAGTAGTATCAAAGTATCTTTATTTTTCTAAGGTAATAAGATAAACATATATGTATATACATATATAATGGTTTCTTTGTACTTAATTAGCTTACATTTCATTTAAGGTGGTTCAATATTTTTCCCATGTAAACATAACATGTGCGTTATTTTACATTTCTAAATGCCCCAAGGAGAAAGTAGAAGTCATGAATGTGCAGCAATGGAGTTTAGCAGGAATCTACCTGCATATACAACGTTGTATTATTTAACATCTAAATGCTAGGTATATGACCCCGATAATGATCCAGTAATCCCATAAGCTCGTTCTGTGCCCCATACTGTTTGCTCTTGTCCGGTCTGCCATGAGTCATTACTCCTGATGCAGATAAAGAGGTCTGAAACTGGGGATCTTATTCTTTTTTTTTTTTTTAAGTTTTATTGGCCCATAGCCACACACTTATATATTTTTTAAGATTTATTTACTTATTATGTATACAATGTTCCATCTGCATGTACCAGATCTCATTACAGGGGGTTATGAGCCACCATGTGGTTGCTGGGAATTGAACTCAGGACGTTTGGATGAGCAGTCGGTGCTCTTAACCTCTGAGCCATCTCTCCAGCCCCTGGGGATATGATTCTTTATCTTTTGTTCCTGAATTCTCTCTAAATGAAGATTCCTATTAAAATAAAATTAATGTTTGAAAAATTCAAATTTTTTAATGTTTCAGAGAATTTCAAAGGAATATATGCAATATAATTTACTGCTGCCAAATATACTACATTAGAAAATTATTGTATTTTGATATTTACCTTCTTTTTCAACAAATTTTTCTTCTATGGCTCATTGTTTATTCTAGATATGATAGGAAAATACAAGGATAAAGACTTCATTTTTCTATCTTCAATGAATGAACTATTAGCTTAATTTTAGAAATAAGATAAATTATTGCAATAAATTAAATCAGCAATAACTAATAAATATCTGAAATTTGATATCAAGTATATGCTAAATTTAATGGAAAAAGAGTATAATAGACAATAACCATTCCCTATAAAAAGTCTGATTCAAAACAGAAATTTGGGACACACATAAACATAATTTATTGCATTCTCTTAATGAGCAATTGATATCCATTTGTAAAATGTGATTTATGAAGAGTATATTTTGTATTATTTCCAAAACTACATGGAATGAATTCATGTCTTTTGCTAAATGTGTTTAAAAATTTTCACACAAGTAAACCATCCCTGTGAATTTTAAGTAAAAGATATCTTTTGCTCTAATTCTCATCTAAGAGATAAAACACGTGCTCCCACCCACATGCCTTGCTCTCTAAGAATGCTCTCGATTATGACCTCTTCCTTCTGCAGTTCTTTAGCATCAAATTTGTATTTTTAAAGTAAGCATATGCCACATCCTTAGACTATTGAAAAATTGCAAATGTTTACAAATATATAATGATTTGTCTCTGCTTGTATAATATATAAAATTTTTTACCTTGGCAATGCAAGCCGAATCCCCTTCGCTAGATTTCTCTCTCACTATGCTGCCTCTTAATCCTTGAACATGTTCTTTGTTTTTGCATTTTCTATTTATGATGCTTCTGCCTCAGAAATATTTTTTGCTCTTTAAATTCACATTGTCATTTCAAAAATGTCTAAAGCTTTATCTTATTCTCAAAGGTGTATTTTAAATTTTCTTTTACAAATCCTTCACAGCCCCTAATGAATCTTAAGTTCTTAAATCACTTTTTAAAATGACTCTCCTTCACTCCCTCCCCTCTCACTACCTTTCTCTTTCAAATATATATATATATATATATATATATATATATATATATATAATATGGTTTCTACAGAGAGGCTAGGATTGTGGGACACTAAAGAAGACAAAGTTCTTTCTTGCATTTCAGAGCCCACGACATAGTTCCCAGACAGAAAGGCATTGCATTCTCTGTAGTGTGCTATCATGCATCTTAGACATTCCTTCTCTGAGGTATATGTACTGTATCATCATAGGTATAATATTACTCCTTAATGTATAAAATGTGTTTGTTTGTCTTTTGATGATCTCCTTGTGAAGTATTAACAATTTCAACCTTTCATGTTAATATTTGATGGCAATAAGTGTTGCTAGTAGCCACTCTTTATTAGCAATATTAACAGAACCGACAGAAAATGGAGCCTTTGAATATTTTCACCACAAAAAAGAAGAATCTTAAATGGGTAGGTATGCAGAATACATGTGCTTGCATCAGAAGACATTATAATAAGTAACATAAATTATGATGCATCCTCAATATATTCAAGTGAATCACAGTTGTCTAACATATTAACGATAGGACAATTACAATCCAATCTTTTGAAAGAAACATTAATGGCCAGGTAATGTGTTTCTATTATAAAATTTGGAGAATGAGGGTCCAAAATTCAGGGGCTTAATATTATTTATTGTTTCAATGAAGTACTAAGGACAAACCCTGAGCTCACAAGTCCAGAATCATCTATTTCTGACAAAAAGACCCCAATATAATTTTAATCAGAATCTATCAAATGCTCAGTTATATTTAGAATGTAAACTACATGGAAAATTTTCCTAAAGCTACTTTAACATTTTTATCTGCTTTTATGTCCTATAATATATTTTCACAAATATGTTGCTCAAAGAACATGGCTTATTTTATTGAATTTCCTTAGCAAATTTGTGTTTATTTTCTTGCATTTATTCATGATGTTGTCTGCTTTTAATTATTCTCTTCTTATAGCTCTCTGTTCTAACTACTTCTACACCACTGAGATTTCAGTGGTTCAACTCCATTAGCTAATATCCTATGTAGAAAAGAACAAAAAAATTAAAGATAAACACTTTAATTCCTGAATATTTACTCACTAACAGTGCTAAATTTGGTGATACACTTAACTACAGTTTCTTCATTGTCAAGGGTGAAATAAGGCAAGTAGTGAGAGTGAAAGATGAGTTTCTCATAGATGTATTGGAAGGCGTTGTAATGCTTAGCCAATTGGTATCCTCCAATTTTCACAGTTCATAGAAGGGTCACTGTGATAGGAAAAACACAAAGAAATTGGTATGAGTCCTTAAGCCCACAGAAAAGGGTATGAGAGAATGGGGGCAGGCGTGGAAGGTTAGGAACAAAAACAAACTTCATGTTAAAGACAATTGAAATAGAGGAAACAAAGATGACAAAGATTTTTAAATTGTAGAGTAAATATTGTTTTTCTAATGTTTGAGAAAATAAGAGATAAATTATTTCAAAATTAATTTAGGCAAAGAAGCCAATTAGAAATAGCTCCTGATGGCCAATGGTGAAGGGTTTGAGTTATGAAATGAGTGGTGATAAGGACAGATTATAACCCACAGGGAAAATGTCAGTATTCATGCATCCACAGTGTAACAAATAAGTAACCAAACCAATAAATAAAGTGTGCATCTTTCCTTCAGCAGTGATTGCTCTCTTAGGATGGTCTCAATAGATACAGAAAATAAATGAATTTGTGAGCACAAGTTTGAAAGAAGCAGAATATTTACAGGGCTGGGGGGATAACTCAGGCATTAAAATGTTTATTAGACAAGCCAGAGGACCTGTGTTTCATCTCAAGATCTCATGTTAAGAAAATCTGGCACTGGTGGTATCAGTTATAATCTCTGCAGTGAGGAGGCAACAGCAGGCAGATCACTGGCACTCATCAATTCTCCAAATATAGCCAAATCCTGGAACTCCAGGTTCTGCGAGAGACCTGGCTTCAAAAACCAAGATGGATAGCACCTGAGCAAGACACCTCAGTTTGACCTATGACCTTCACACACATACACCAACACACACATGTGTATGCATATTCCCCCGCACTCACACAAAGAAAAAATGCCACATTCTTAGACACCTAAAATATTGATTTTAGAGAGTAGCTGTTCACTTTATCCCTGTCTTAACCAAAGGCACAACAACAGTGGCTTTTCTCATTCTGTGGCAGAATTCTTTACAGAAACAAAAGACAGGTGCAAAGAAATGGTGGCTTTAGTTCATGGTTCAGCAGATAACAGTCCATTATGGTGAGGAAGGCATGGTATGGAAGCAGTTTGTGCCCATGACAGGGGAAGTGTGACAACCATGCTAAATAGCATCTTCTAGGCTCCAGAAAGGTGGTGAGCTAGAAACCCCAAGGCCCACCCTAGCTGAACCTTTCTCTGTCTAATTCCCATATTCCAAAAAGTTCATAACTTCCCCAAACAGCGCTACCACACCAGGTGTTCAGACATGTGAAGACCATTTAAACTACAAAAGGATCATTATTAGCATCAACGAGAATGGGACAATGTGACATCATGTACTTCCTGACATGATGCACTGAGTAGGACCAAGCACTGATTTTGTATTCTTGATAAAAATATAAGTCCCCAAAATAATAATGTGAAAACTATAGAAATCTTTATTTGGGGAGTGGTGTATAAAATAGTTGCCGAATACTTTTGAAAAACAATGTCCAAGGTTGGGAAAGACATGGAGAATAATGAAACGTTAGTGGGGACAAAGACTAAACAGGCATTGCAACTGAATGACTGTGCAATCCTAGATGAAAAGATGAAATTCAAAACAAACAAACAAACAAATGCATATGTAAGTAAATGAACAGGTATGGGAAATGGTGGAAAAAAATAATTGAAGCCTGGTTTAATCAAAAGCTTTGTCCCTTTGGAATCTTAATTTTGATTATTAGATTCATGCTATGTAAGGTATTAACATTAGAAGTGTCTTTGTCAAAGTTATACAAGGCAGTAGCTACACTTTGGACTCGGGGTGAAAATTGTGAGCAAAATGTATTGCATTCTTAGATCTCACAGGCTCAGGTTCACAACAAACCTACTAATGCTTAAGCTTTAGGTTGTTTCCCTCATTTAACTGGACTCTTTCAATGTTCTAAATTCAATGTTTTCAGAATCATTTTCTAAAATAAACCTGTTTCTTACATTGTGTAAACTTCAAATCCTATCAAACGAGGCAAATGAATTCTAGGATGGGTTCCTGGTTGTCAGGGAAGGGGAAAAGCTGGATGTGGGATACAGTTCTTAGTTGTAAGAACAAGTGTACTTTAGTATGACTGTTAAATGTTCAATGGGTGATTGGGCTTAAAACACAAAAGCTCACTTAACACTGGAGCTGCTATTCCAAAGGGCCTGTTGATAGGGGAACTGAGAACCTTAGCACTTAGTGATATCATTGACAATGTGGCAATGAGACAGCTAGGTCTATTTGTCTGGATGTTTCTCTAGTATGTGGAAGAATATTAATGTGGGAGATAGAAAAGGAATTAACGAGTGCTAGACAGGAGTTTGAGGTGGGGCCAGTGGTAGAGCTCTATTCCAAATGAAATAAAGTGGTAAGTGATAAGGGCCATATCAGTGAAAGTAAAAGGAAAGGTATGATTTCCTGAATGTGTAGAGTTTCTACACTCTGTTGGGTCATTAGGTGATTGGGCTTACCTAATGTTTCAAATAATGAATGAATTTTAGACGGTTTGCAAACACAGAACTTTGTGATTTTTGATCTGACCCATGCAAGTGTGGAGAATCTGAGACCCAATATTCAGGCAAATACAGCAGAACAAATGATGTATAAACACTGAATAATAAGGGCACTTTAGCTCTTTCTGCTGGTTTGATGAGTGATCAATAAAAAACACAACTTCAGTCCTTTTCTTTACTCATTCAAGTGCTTTAAAAGTATATGATAAAATGACCATAAAATAATAATCCAATCTTGTGTGTGTGAGTGTGTGTGTGTCTGTGTGTGTGTGTGTGTGTGTGTGTGTGTATGTGTGTGTGTGTGTGTGTGTGTGTGTGTGTGTGTGTGTGTGTGTGTGTGTGCTTACAGTCCTCTTCCGTAAAGTAGATGCTCTTTTAAGGATTTATTCTTTTAATGTGACCTGTTTTTTTCCCAGCACCTATCAATGTTTGAATATCAAACATGGGGAAGTGTAATTGTTGACCAGCTATGAGCACAGCTGATACCAATCGCTTCCAACCTTGGAATAACTCTATCCTGCATAGTCCAGTTTCTTAACTTTTCTTTAATGAATGGAAAATGTAAGCTGTATGATACAACAGCCTCTTTAAAATGTTTTAGATCTAGCATTTCTATTGGACCCCTTGTCAACTCCTTATAAGCATTGCCACCACTGTTACCAGGCATATGCCACACAAAGACTGAGAAGGCTGATATTGCCTTGTAGCCCCAGGCAGCGCCTCTGGTGTCACACTTGGTTTAGCAGTAACAACTTGTTCCTGTACAGCCTCTTGCTCTTCTTGGCTCCGTGCCTCACAGAGGTGCTCTGGGCACCTGGGAACAAAAGTGTGTGGATCAGGGTGGGGTAGCAGTCTGCCTTCCAGCCTAGTTTGCTTTCCTCTTTCATTGTGCTGGCAACTTTCTCTGTTGGATACCAAGTCTGAACCCTGCTATTTTTCTCCCAGTGGCTCTTTTTGTTTTCCAAGCACTTCAATCTCTTTCTACAAACTTTCTAAGTGCATAACCAGCTCTGCAATCCTTTCTAACACAAGAGAATTGAGTAAACCTTCTGAGTGTTAACATCACACACACCCCAATTTTTTTCCATGGAATATAGGAAGACTATGAAGCAAAACCATTAAAACACCTTCTGGGAGGAGGCAGCAGACTGCTCAGTGGCTGTAGTTGCTATTTTGACAACCTCCTTAAACTGCGTTGACAGCCCGTTGAAACCTGCTAAATCCTCTAATATATCAGAAGCCAAGTTACCCATTACTTTTAAGCCTTGGCTGAGCACCACTTTTAGTCTTAGATTTTTCAAAAAAACTACATTATTTATATTTATTAACCACTTCAACCTCAGTTCTAACCTATCAACCAGAGAAAGAGGAGAAAGAGTATTAATAGTAAAAAAAGAGTTGTGGACCTATTTAGACATAGTTCCTTGGGTCAATTCCTCTCTGTGTTGTCAGGATACCAGAAGTCCAGTGCAATAGTCAACACCAAACAGCGACATGAACTCATAGCAGTGGCACAATAAAGGAGAAACAGCAAGACTCTGCCTAATTGGCAAGAGTTAGCAGAAGTGGCTAGAATCAGCCTGAGTACCGTGAGACATTCTCTGGAACGTTTCTCTCCACAAAGTGAAGACCAGCAATGAACCCTGAAGAGTTGTACATGGTAGCAGTGTAGCAATGTAAAAATCTTTCATCCCACTGTCCTTGGGGTTCTATTTATATTCCTTCCAAACATCACACACCCTCTCATGTGTCTGCTCCCAGGCAAACATCACATGACCCAACTGAATCTTCAAAGAAAGACCTCAAGAAATAATAAAATGAATTAGGAAAAGTTGGAGATTGTTCATAGCATATATTGGATTATATGTTGTGATTTGCTGTTTCACTGTGAATAGATTGTAAGCTTCTTATAGATGAGAATAAAGCCTCAATGTTGACATAGGAATCAAAATATTAAACACAAAGACAGGGTAAATGGAAGTATGAATGTGCCATCTATTGACCCTGGAGTGGAAGATTCTGAGATAAAATAATGGGGCTACTAAAAGAGACCAAATTCCACATCCTAATGCCATCTGTTCACAATAATCATTTCTGCACACTCCATATATGTGTCATAAAATTTAAAATCTCTCCTATCAGTTCTCTAGTTTATCTAAAAGACATTTATGGCACATAGATTTGCTTTGTACAAAAGTACAGCTTAAAGCATGAAGCAAGAATACACCAGAGTCTCCCTTGTATATTCCCCTTCCACCCTTCCTTCAAACTGAGCTTTTTACATGTCACATTTCTGCACTGAGATACTATTTTTATATATTCAAGTAATAGATCCTGACAGGAGATGGTCACCATAAAAATGCTGACAGCCATGTAAGCACTGCTCTTGTATGTCACTAACAAAGCTGAATCAGTGGTGAAGAAAAAAAAATTACTGCGTACAATCTCTTCACCAAGCTGCAGCAGAAGTCAAATGTGTAGTCCTATTTTCCAGTAAGCACAGCCCATCATCACGGAAGTCCATGGATGGTAAAAGGAGACAGTATTCTTCATGTTCACCATGAAGCAAGAGCTGCCTGAGGTCCTACTGAATAATTCAGTGTCTGATCTTCTGGGTGTGACTAGCTTCAAATAGAAATACCCAGGAGAAAGCACTGGGAAGTCATGCTATTGATTTCCTTAATGCCATAGACAAGCTTCATACAAGGTGGACATAATAATGCTTAAATAGTCTCCTCAGACTATTGAGACCTTGTCTTTAGATAAAGAGTAGTGTTTTGGTTTTGATACTCTCTTCCCCAGCACCCCTCCCCCCAAATAAACCTATCCGAGAACAGAAAACTAACTTTCATCTACTTTCAATAGGTTGAAAATAACAATAACATGTGTTGCTAATCTTTTTAAAAAAACCATTTGAAAAATCATTGTTCTATGTATTGATATAATGAAGAGGATTTGTTATCCTGGGTTACAATCTACTGTAGCTTCATTCAATAATATTCTGAAGAATATTCCAGCAACATGAACCTGCATAGTAAAATTGAGTCAATTTAATTTATAGCCACTTTCTTTAAACAAATGCTTCTGTGAAATTGTAGAAAAGCTAAAATATACCTTATGCATGTTCAGAAATCAGACAACTAAGCATAAGCCTTATACTTTTCTACTCTTAAGTTTTACAAATTGTATACTAGAGTTCAATATGAGTATTTGATACAGTATTTTTAAGTGTTCCATAATTTCATGTTTCAAAGTTCTGACTTGGATACCCAAAGCTCATTTGAAAAGAACTGTTTCATTGTAAACATGCAAATTGGATGTCATTTGCATAATAAATATGTACTAATACTGAATTGTGAGTTAGTTGTCTTCACAGGCCACACTATCTCAGTAATGGTGTGAATGAGAATGGCCCCGAAGGCTCATCTGTTGGGATACATGGTCTCCAGTTGGTGTGTTTTGGGAATGATTAGGAGGTGTCACCTTGTTGAAGGAGGTATATATTGGGGTGGGTCTTGAGGGTTCAGGAGTCCATAGTCTCTCCCTGTACTCATGCATCCGATTAGAGCTCTCAGCTACAGCGCTAGTGCCATGTCTGATTCCCTGCTGCCACACTTTCCCTCATAATGTTTATGGACTCACCTTTTGAACTATAGGCCCCAATAAACTTTTGTTCCCATCATCATAGTGTTTCTCCATAGCAATAAAAAGGTAACTATAATCAGTACTATGCAATATGTCTTTTCTCAATATTTACAAGTCTGCTATGTTGGATTTTAAAAGTTGAATAGCAACTAAATATTTAAAATTATTCTTTAGCCAAATAAAAAGCTTTATAGTAAAGACACAGAATGTCTTGTGGAGACATCCTTTCAATTTCTTTTTGAAGCAAAGCAAAATTAGATAAATACTAATAGGTTTTTTTTCAGCAATGTGTGTCGGTGTGGTGACCCTATGGAAAAGGAGCACATGGCTGCTAGATGCTGAAGAAATGCACCGTGAATTCTATGTTACCCTGTGTATCTCTCATTATGTCATATACAGTGCATGCTTTATGCAAGAATTCCAAGCAGTCCTGGGGAAGAATAGAATATCTTCAACATTTCAGATGAGATCCAAACAGAGTGAGAGAAATTGACCACCAAATTCCAGGGCATTATGGAGACATGGGAAGAATATTGACATTAGAAATAGAGAAAAACAGAAT
>OU015742.1:100404126-100417922 GCA_907169655.1 Acomys percivali
ATGTGTGTATATGTATGTGAATTTCTGTGTATGTGCATATCTGTAACTGTGCATGTGTGTGCATATTTGTGCATGTGTGTATGCATGTGTGCATGTATGTGTTCATGTGCATGAGCACTTGTGTATATGTGTCTGTGTGCACGTGTGCACATTTTTGAGAAACGGCTCTATTAAAAACTTGAACAACCCAAACATAAAAAGGAAGATGCTGAGCAGAAGCTAATGAGAAGTAAAAGAGACAGGCTACACATTTTCTCTCAAATGTGGTTTAAGGTTATATGTTTGTATATGTCTGCATTTATATACAACATGAAAGCAAAGGAGAAACTATTGGGGGGTGTCAGGAAAGTGAGGGACAATAGAGGGAAAGTATTAGCAAAGTAGTATGGGAGGATACATGTTTGAAAATATCATCATGAAATTTATCATTTTGTATGCTAACTAAAGTATAACAAAACAAGAGCTGGCAAGCCTTTCAGTCGACCAGTTTGTTGAGAGGCTGGGAACTAGTATACCTAAAGAGAGTACGAAAACTCCACAGTCTCTCCCATATCCACACCTCACCCAATGGCTGTCCCCTCACTAGGCTGCTCATTTGTGCCTTGTCACCCAATGCATCACTGAGTTTCATCACATTTGCTAAACCTTAGGTGTGAGGTGTTGTAGTCCATAGTCAGAAGCATGTAATATAGCCTTCTACCAAAGTGAGTCAGAACTCCAAGTGGTGAAGCCCAGTGCTATGGTTCAGAGATTTTGTTTCTCCAAAGTCACAGTGAATTCTCAACTCTCAGGGACAGGACTGGGAGGTTAAGCCTAATTGGTCCTGAGCATACTGTTTTTGAGGAATCAGGATTTTCTGCCACATGATGTGCCAGTGAAGAAGCTCTCAGCAGATACTCAACCTCAGTCTAAGACCTCATAGCCACAAGGACTCTGTGAAGACAAATGTCTGGTCTTCAGATACTCTGTCCCTGTAACACCAAGTATCTGAAGAAACCCAGGAAACCTTTGCTATGTGAAACAACCTTGTCTTCTCCAACCTCCCAGGTGGATGTTAGATGGACCAGTCTTCACCAGACAGCACACACATCTGGAATTTGCTGAACGTTTGTGGTGGTCAAAGATATTTAAACATCACAGCCAGTCTATTTGAGAATGATGAACATGCCCTGAAAGCAAGATGTTTATTATGGTTGGGACTCTAGTGACAATATGATTTTGTCACTCAAAAATAGCACTGTCTTTGTTCCAGCTTACAATGTTATTAGAATATTTCCTATTACCATCTTCCTACAGGGCAGAAATAAATAGACAAGGAAATAAGCTCTCTTAGGAATTCTCTTTTCTTATTTTCATGGAAAAGTCACACTCCTTTATGAAATGTGTTTGTTTTCTGTTCAGGTTGACATGTTTCTTACCTCATCTCACTTACAACCATTCTATTGACTTCATGCCTAAGTCATATCCTCAGGCCATGATCATTTACATATCCACTGCCAAAAAAAGGAGGTTGAAAGCTGAATTGTGCTTGTTGAAAGAAAATAATACCAGGACATGGCACTACTGTACTAATGCTATGATTACGATCTATAACTGACCATTGTCCTCATATATCCTATCTGTCTTTCTGGAAAGAGCAAAGCATTCCTGAGAATTCCATATGAAACCTGATGATAATATTATCAGTATTAAGAATATAGAGGGCAAGATCCTTTCTCTATACCCTGTCTATGCCTTCCCACCCATGTCTAAATGTCTGAATATAATAACTGCTTAAGACATAAAGGTGAATAACCATTCAAAAGAAAAACAAAGAAATTGATATTTGAGGGTCATGACACTACATTAAATTCATATTCTTCTTCCTTATTATTTTAAACGCATTTTCTATTTGTCACAATAATGTATCTAATCCCTCATTTACTTATGATTTGATACATTAATATACTTGATGGTAATAGCTTCTTAATTATAGTCAAGGTCATGGTGAGCAGAGCCAGTTTGTCTGTCTAGAACTCACTCTGTAACCAGGCTTGTCCTGAACTCGTGGTTCTCCTGCCTTGTCCTCTCAACTTCTGGACTTACAAACATGAAGTACCAAGCCTCACAATACTTATATCCTCAGTTTCATTAGTTTTAAAGTCTTATTTGATAGTGGCAACTATGCTCTCTGCTCTGTAATATGAATATCTTTGAACGAAAGCCTTTACCTTATTTAGCTTTGTAACAATACTTAGGAGATTAGCTGACATTTTAGGTTGACATTCCAACTATTGAGTGGAAAAAAGTTAAAGAATGAGGAGGTGAATGAATCAGTTTCACTGTTGTGACAGGTATTACATCTCCAGAGCAAGGTTGCCTTAATTCAGGGCTAGAATCCAAGAAGAACTGAGAAACAGGCTCTTATTTATGAGAGACTATAAACTAATAAAATACATTAAGGTCATTGATTTGAAAACAGAAATAAAAGAAAAGTTACAGAAGGAGAAAAAAATTGAATAAAGCTAAAGAAAATAGCTACTAGAGCGGAGAAACACAAACTTCCCCAAAGAAAGGTCAAATATTGAAGGAATGAAAGCATTTTGTCGTAAAGAAATTAGAGTTAGGAGAATGAGTGGAACTCGGTTCACAGAGAAATGAACACCCTAGATAAATAAATGAATAAATAAATAAGAAAGTAAAACAAATCAGAGAGAACAACTGTGTGTGAGACTTCTATTACTATATCTAATGCTGTGTAATAACCTGTCAGTAACTCCACAAGTCATGTACCCTAGTCATGAGACAACTTGGTCTTCTGTTCCAGGTCTTACAAGCTGATGTCAAGATGTGAGCCAGACTGGGGTGACCTACTCTAGTGTCCTGTCCTTCAAAGATCCTTTGTATTCCCTAGTCACATTTGAGACTGCCTGGATTTCTGGCTTTAGCATATTTCATGGCATTCCAACAGTGTCTGTAGGGATTGCATGGGTTCACATGACTGGTTTTATTTCTTCAGAGGGCTGGACTTATGAGTCTATGATTACACTGCTAATGTGCCTTTTGATTAGACCGCAATAAAGTTAACAAATCTCATTGGTGAAATCGACGACTGATGGGCATAACTCCAGATGTACCACACTGATGGGCAGAAGACACTGTGGGAATGTGCTGTAGCTGCTGCAAACCTTGTCAGCCAGGTCTGAATACTTTCTATGACACATAATAGGTAATTAATGCTCAAGAAAGCAAAATGTATATAAGATGAAAATAAAATGAGTAATGCTCACCTTCAGAGAAAGGGCTAGTGATTTTCAAACTTTTAATAAAGGACATATTAAGTTTGGGTGGGAAGAGGTAACCAAAGCTGTCTCTGAGGAGAAACAGTGGAGACAGACTTTATAATTGTCCAAAGGATGATTGTGCCTTGTCAAGAATTAAAAGAAAGAAGTCAGGTGTTTACCTGGTGATCACATTGGGAGAACTATGATTATAAAATTACTGGAGATAAATCTGAAAGACATGTTGGCAGTAATTCAGCTTCCAAAGATTAAATATTAGTTTCAGAGGTGGAATAATGGAAGATGTTTTGAAAGAAATACAGTTCACCTGGAGAAAAAAGTCTTCAAATTGATAGTTTGATCTTACAGAATTATAGTAATAAATAAATGCTATAAATCCTACCAAGAATGGAAAATATTTCCAGAAAAGGCAAGAGTAATTGATTAAAATGTTATTAGTGATGTCATATGTAAGAAGGAGGGGACAGGGCAAAGCAGCACTGGAGGCATCTGGGCAAGTTCAAGGGTCACCTCATTGTCTGTGCTGTTGGCTGCCACATGTCTCTGGGCATATGTGAGACATCTGATGAATCTTCTCTAACTCGGGAGAGTTTGCATGCTGTAAGGTGGCCAGATACAAGTCTGGGGAATGGAAACAAAATGCACAGGTACTGAAACAGGATCTGAAGGCAAATGCATGACAATCAGAGTGGAGTACTTAGTCAACCTACTCAGATACATCTGTGAAAATGAAAAGGACAAGGAGGTCCCCTTCAGTCACAGTCATAGGGGAGGGGAGTAAGAGGAAAGCAGGAGGGAGGGAGGAATGGGAGGATACAAGGGAGGGGATAACAATTGAGATATAATATGAATAAATTAATAAATATATTTAAAAAGCTGTTCTGATATTTTTTTAAAAAGACCATATAGTAGAAAGGAACAAGGAAAAGAAAATATCATTTTTTTCTCAGAAAACAAGTTTGAGTAGAAAGGCTGTTTACCATATCACTGAAAATGAGGGCAAGAGTTTAATCAGATCCAAAGGATGGCTCAGGAAGCAGCGCTCACGTGGACACCAAAGCCAAGAGGTCCAAGAGTGGTGTACTATGGACTTAATACCCGCATTAAGTTAGAGCTGAAATGTTAATATCATGGAAAACACAAAATATTTGGTGGACAGGCTAAGGGTGATGCATAAAGAAAAGGAGAGAGAGAGAGAGAGAGAGAGAGAGAGAGAGAGAGAGAGAGAGAGAGAGAGAGAGAGAGCGCATTGGAGATACAAGGTCCAAATGGATGTTATGAAAACCATGCCCTTTCACAGGGGAAACAGGTTTCCAAAAGGGCACAGATGCAGAGCAGCTGTAATTAACAGACATTTTCAACAGGACAGGAACATCTGAAACAGAAACGCTATTTCTCAGAAAGAGAATGTTCCAGAAAGGACCACCTCTCACCTAGGAATGTCTTGTTTCTTATTGCTGAGTCACCAGCTTGTATTCAGCTGCTTGACCTACTGAACCCAGTCACCTCCATAGGCCTGACCCCTTCAGCCTCTTTTTCAAATCTGCCTGCCTTGACTCATACTGGAAATAAACTGGTAGGCCTCTACTTTATTGTAATTCTTTTTAAATTGGTTGTTTTTCCCATGTTATTAAAAAGACTTAGTGTGCTAATTCACCTAATGATGCTGTCTGATGAAGCTTAATGGGATTTCCCCTCAGGAAACCACACACTGTGTAGAAGAGAGGGATTTCCCAAGGTGGGCTTTTCAGAAAACATGTAGCAAGAGGCTGCTCCGTGAGCACGGGCCTTTCCATTCTGTTCAAATCAAACCACACTTGGAGCAACTTATGTCCTATACGTGTACCTGTGAGGCTTTTGGGACAGAAAGCTCAGGAGTTTCCCAAGTTCCACCCCCACATAGTTTTAGTTGAGGTCATAGAACAAATTCAAAGCTGATGATACAGTTTAATTCGCCATCTTTGTTTGAGAAGCCTATTTTAACATGTGCTGAGGCATCTGCTGTGTGCCCAGCAACACTTTGCCTTTAACTGTACCCTGTGTTAGAGACATAAGTGAACTCAGTCATGCTTCCTGCTTTACATAGCTCACAACTTTGCAGTTCAGCAAGGAAGGGAGCTCTATTTACCACACGTTTAATGAATTCTGGGGCTTTGTTGTTGTTTATTTGTTTGTTTGTTTGTTTGTTTGAAATTCATGGGATTGAAGCCGAGGGAGGTACTCTACCACTGAGCTACATCCCTATGCACATTTCATTATTTTCTGTTTTAAATTTATTTATATTAATTCATTCATATTACATCTCAATTGTTATCCCATCCCTTCTATCCTCCCATTCCTCACTCCCTCACACTTTCACCCTATTCCCTTCTCCTATGACTGTGACTGAAGGGGAACTCCCCCTCCTGTATATGATTATAGGGTAAAACGGAAATAAAATAAATTTGAAAGTATCAACTGTAGTTTAACATGATGTTTATGTTCATAGTGATATACAAAATAAAGGTGCATATTATAATTTGTAAAATCTTAAATATGAGAAAATAATTAATTAAAAGCCAATGAAGCCTAAACAATATACAAAGATATATAGTCAGCTGAGGAAAGTTGAACATAGCATAGGTGACCTTACCCAGGGAAGAGCATAAAAATTGGTTGCCCCATGCAAAATGGTCAGCCCTGAAAGCATAAATGCAAGTAAAATTATATGAACCAAGAAGGTTATATTTAAGAATATATATACATATATATATGTACACACATACATATGTATATATAAATATATATGCAATAACATGCCATAACAAGTAGTGAAAAAGAAGCAATGAATTTGAAGGAGAATTGGGAGGGAGACAGAGAAAAAGGGAGGGGAATATTTTGGTTAAATTATAATCTAAAATAAATAAAAATAACATAAAGAAACATGTGCTACATGAATCTTGTTAAACAATGAAGGGCAAAGTGCAAGAAAGCCCAGCTGAGCTTCATGGTGGAACTGCTTGATAAAGGTTCAAAAGAATAGACTTATTCATAATAGCCAGATCATGGAAACAGCCTAAATGTCCCTCAGTAGAAGAATGGATAAAGAAACTGTGGTACATATACACTATGGAATACTACTCAGCTATTAAAAACAAGGAATTCCCGAAATTTGTGGACAAATGGATTGAGCTAGAGATGATCATAATGAGTGAGTTAACCCAGAAGCAGAAAGACTCAAATGGTATATACTCACTTATATCTGCATAGTAGCCCAATGGGCCTGTCCCACGAAAGCCTTCCCTTACCAGGAAACTGGGACAGAGGGAGGACATCCTATTGGGACTCTAGATGAGAGAACCATGGAAGAATAGCAATGTAGAAGGATCCAGTGGGTCCTAGAAACCTACAAGTAGAACATTATGATAGGCAGATTTGGGTCAAAGGGTCCCGCTCAAACTAAGGCACTAGCCAAGGACAATACAGGCGGTAAAATTTAAACCCCTACCCTGATCTAGCCCATGGACAGGAAAGTCTCCACACTTGAGTGGAGAGAGGGATTTGACTTTCTCATGTACTCTGGTGCCTCACATTTGACTATGTCCCCTGGTGGGGGAGACCTAGTGGCACTCAGAGGAAGGACAGCAGGTCACTGAGAAGAGACTTGATACCCTATGAGCATATACAGAGGGAGGTAATCCCTCTGAGGAACAGTCATAGGGGAGGGGAATAAGGGGAAAATGGGAGGGAGGGAAGAATGGGAGGATACAAGGGTTGGGATAACCATAGAGATGTAACAAGAATAAATTAATAATAAAAAAAAAAAAGAATACCACCAAGCAGGAGGCACAGAGGGAGAGAGATGCCTCTAGCATAAGGAACAGCACAGACATTAAACTTAATCTGATTCTGTAATCCAATGTGGTAATTTAGAGTGGACTTTGGAAAATGGTATAAAATGAGCCTGAGAAGCTAAGGTTGGACTGGTTCATTAAAATGTCCCTTTTTCTGAAGGCTTTTAAAGACTGTTGTGCTGCCAATTGCTGGATACCTTAAGGTCTTGTAAGAGGGGTACTGATTTGTTTCCTAACTGGGTGACTTCACTTGTGAGTCAAAGAAAAAATTATACAAAGGTAGAAAATCACTATGATCTTTTAAAAATTGATTCTAGAAAGATGGAGCTAACACTCATCCTTCCCTTTTGTGAGCCATCCTCACATTGGCTGGGTTTGTTAGTGCTCAATTTTACTTCTTTTCCTTAAGACTTACTGGTGTATCAGCTCATTTCCATGGGTATAAAAGGATGATCACCCAGTATGGAGAGGGAGGCTAGTGGGTAGCCAAGCACTGCTCAGGCAGGCACTCTGCATAGCAGTGCTTAATGGCTCTGCAGAATGTGAGCCAATATTTATTCTAGAACCCACCTGTTTGTTTTTTTTTTTTGCCAACTAGCCTCAAAGAGTGTATGTTAGTTATTAGATCATTATCTTTTAATCTAAAACAAAAACAAAAACAAAAAGCCAACCTTTCCTACTAGTTTGAGACCGTCAAAAATATTTTACTTGGTGTCTGGCATTCAGTTAGGCCTAGCCAATGGTGGGTAATAGAGAGGGAGGCAATGAGGAAGGAGATGTGGCCTTCCTGTTGTCTTTTCTTTCCATTCCTGTCATGTCAACAGTAGTCCTTTATCCTAGCTCTTAGCAATTCCTTCCATGCACCAAATGCACACCAGGAGGTCTAGGCTCCAGTCCTTCTCTGATTTTCTAAATTCTGCATCATTCCCTTCCTTTCTCCATAATTCTGAAGCTTTGATGGTTTTTCTCTAATAATTGCATATGCACTTTTGTTTACTTTAACTTGCTATTTCCCTCCTAAGTTACATACTGTGTCCTTTTGTACATAATTAATTCTCTTTTCTACATAATTAATTCATGTATAATATCTACATGAAATTCACTCTATTGAGTGCACTGGTGTGATTTGAATCGCCTGCTTGGACTCCAGTACCACATTGCTGATAGAACTCTAGCTCCTATATGCTAGTTTAGTCATTTACAATCAAGGCTGGGACATTGACTTTTATCAGAAGTATGATTAAGCAGGCTAAGCTGACCAGGAAAGCATGTGGATTAACTATAGATCTTCATCTCTCTCTCTCTCTCCTCTCTCTTCTAGATCCATTCATCGTATTTCATGCCCTGCTCTGTAGCTGACTAGTAGCCACAGCCTCTTCTTCCCTTCCCTGGCCCCATGTCCAGAGGATCATACATATATTTCCCTCCAAGCTTCATTTTTGCACTCATATTGCTTTATTTGAACCCACAATTACAGCAAGTATCCCTGGTAACATTCAAGCCCCTCAAGACAGGGAATCAGGTAGCCTAACTTCAGCTCTTCACCTCTAGTCTTTTTTTTTACCTCCTTTTATAAAATTTTCTTATTAATTTATCCATATTACATCTCAATTGTTATCCCATCCCTTCTATCCTCCCATTCCTCCCTCCCTCCCACTCCCCCCTACTCCCCTCCCCTATGTCTGTGACTGAGGGGGACGTCCATGAGTGAGTTCACCCAGAAGCAAAAAGAGTTAAATGGTATATATTGACTTATATCGAGACACTAGTCCAAGGGGCACGTCCCATGAAAATCTTTACTTACCAGGAAAGTGGGTCAGAGGAAAGGACATCCTATTGAGACTTTAGGTGAGAGAAGCCTGGGAAAATGAGGAAATAGAAGGATCCAGAGGGGCCTGGAAACCTACAAGAGGAACTTTATGACAGGAAGATCTGGGTCCTGGGGTCCTCTTCACCTCCAGTCTTATCTAAATCTACCTCAGAAGTGAAACACAGGATGAGGTTTCCCCTTCCTGTTTGCCCCCATCTCCAGTAACTCATGCAGATCTTCTCCTCCAGCTTTCCTCCCCACTCATCCTGTTATCCCAGCCTCTAATTCCAGCAGGAATTCATCTACCAGAGTAGCAAGTAGTCCAGCTAAAGAGATAAGCTACTCTTGCTCCTCTCTTTCAAATCCAATGCCTCAGTCTCATCCTTAGCTCTGTATCAGGCTACCTGTTGTGGCTTCTTATCCTCTGCCCCATTCCTTGGAGACTAAGTGGATTCTGGTGAAACACTCTACTTTCCTCCCACTGGTGAGCCTGTTAGATCCCTCTTCTAGCCCATCCCCATTTCTAAGTGTCAGTTCCAGATACTTAAAAATATATATTACTGGGAGCTTCCAGTGGCCAGACCTAGAAGGATCCCAGAAGAATTCCCTGCCAAGCATGGAAAAGACACCCACTCAACAGGACAAGAAATCAGTGCCTACAACCACAGTCTTTCCAAACTCAGTTGCCTAAATGGAAGGGTAAAAACAAAATCACTAACAGCTGGGGTAATGCCTCTACTGGATCACAGCAGTCTTACCACAGCACACCCTGAGTATTGCAACATAGATGAAGCACAAGATAAAGGCCTCAAATGGCATTTATGTATATGATAGAGGTCCTTAAGGAGGGAATTAATAAATTCCTTAAAGAAATATATGAAAACAAGGCAATAAAATGGATAAAAACAATTTAAGACCGGAAAGTAGAAATAGAATCAATAGTAAATTGATGGAGATCTGGAAATGAAGCATTTAGGAAGTAGAACAGAGACTTCAAAGGCAAGTCTTACCCACAGAATACAGAGACATAACATCGAATCTCAGATACTGAATACACAGAGGAAATGAATACATGTGCCAGAGAGAATGATAAATCCAAAACAGCTGCTGTCACAAAGAATCTAGGAAATCTGAGCTGCCATGAATCTACTAAATCTAATAATAAACATAGGGACAGGAAAAGAAACCCAAGCCAAAGGCACAGAAAATGTTTTCTTTTTTTAAATTTTAATTTATTATAATTTGTTCAGATTACATCCCAATTGTTATTCTCTTTCTTGTATTTTTTCATTCCCATCCTCTCTTCCTCTTTCACCCCATTCCCCTCCCCTAGACCTCTGACAGAAGGGGACTTCCTCTCCTACCATAGGACCACAGCCTATCTGGTCTCATCACTATAGCCTGTTTTTCTTTCAGAAAATATATTCAATAACATTGTACAAAAAACATATAGAATACAAAATTCCCCTCAGCATATAATAATCAATACACCAAATGTATATTACCACAAAACCAACAACAACAACAACAACAACAACAACAACAACAACAACAACAAATTATTCAAAGCTACTGCAAGAGAAAGAGACCATAACATAAAAAGGCAGACCAATTAGAATAACACTTGATATCTCAATGGAGATTCTAAAAGCAAGAAAGACCTGGACAGATGTTCTACAAATTCCACCTGGTGGATTTTTCTTGTGATAATTATGTAGCATCCTTCCTTCTGAGTAATTTTGGCTTGAGGTCTATTTTATCAAAAGTAAATGGCTACATCAGCTTGATTCTTAAGTTCATTTGCTTAGAATATATTTTCCATTCTTTTATCCTGAGGTAAACTCTTACTTTGGTGTTAAGATCTGTTTTTTCCAAGGAGTGGAATAGATGGGTCTTGAGGAAGCCCTAGTCCCAGTTTTTTGTGATAGCTCCAGATAGATTTCCAAAGTGGTTGTACAAGTTTGCATTCCTACCAGCAATGAAGGAGTGTTTCTCTTTCTCCACATCCTTGCCAACATGTAGTGTCACTTGAACATTTTATCTTAGCCATTCTGATGCATGTAAGATGGACTCTCAGAGTTGTTTTGATTTGCATTTCCCTGATGACATTGAACATTTCTTTAAGTGTTTCTCAGTCATTTGATATTCCTCTGTTGAGAATTGACCATGTTCCCTTGATGGGTAGGCCTGGTGGCACTCAGAGGAAGGATAACAGGCTATCAAGAAGAAACTTCATAACCTATGATCATATAGAGGGGGAGGAAGTCCCCCTCAGTCACAGGCATAGGGGAAGGGAATAGGGTGAGAGCAGGAGGGAGAGAGGAACAGGAGGATACAAGGGATGGGATAACAATTGAGATGTAATATGAATAAATTAATAAAAATGTAAAAAGTAAAATATCAAAAAATGATCTTATTTTTTTTCAGAGGCAGACCTCACTCTTCCCACAACTGTCAAAATAAACTGTCCATTGGCTAGATCTAAACAGGAGGTCTACATTTACTGCATACATTATCCATGGTTGGCACCACAGTTTGTGCAGGCACTCCTGGGACCAGATCCGCCAGCTTTGATGGTCTCGTTGTGGGGCTCCTGAACCTTCTGGAACCTTCCATCCCCCCATTCTTCCATACCATTCTTAGCACTCCACCCAGAGTCCAGCAGCAAATTTCAACATCTGCCCAAATCTTCTGCTGGGTGGAGTCTCTCAAAGGACATATATGTTGTGGTAATATCCACTTATAAGTGAATATATACCATGTGTGTCTTTCTGAGTCTGGGTTATCTCACTCTGATATGAACTTTGATGCCCTCAATTTGATCACTTCGCTTTGGTGGGGAAGCAGCACACAGAGGAAGAGGAAGCAGGCTAACCAGAAGAGACCTGATAGGCTGTGGTCATATGAGGGAGGAGGAGGTCCCTTTCTGCCAGAGGTGTAAGGGAGGGGAACAGGGTGGAGGGAGAGAGGGTGGGAATGGGAAGATACAAGTGAAGGGATAGCATTCAGGAGGTAATCTGTATAATTATAATATATTAAAATGCCTTTTAAAAAGGAAAAAGTCTGTTCTTGAATGCAGCAGAAATATGGATCCTGCTTTTGCATCCATTCTGTTAGTCTTTGTCTTTTTATTGGGGACTTGAGACCAATGATGTTGAGAGATATTAATGAACAGTGTTTATAGATTTCTGTTATTTTGTTGTTGTTGTTGTTGTTGCTGCTGCTGTTGTGTGTGTCTGTGTGTGTGTGTGTCTGTGTGTGTGTGTGTCCCTTCTTTTGCTTTACTGGTATGGGATTATTTGTTCTGTGTTTTTTTGGGGTATAATTTTCCTCCTTATATTGGACTTTTCCTTCTAGCACCCGCTGAAGAACTGAAATTAGAGACAGGTTTTGCTTAAATTTGTTTTTATTATGAAAGGTATTACTTTCTCCATCTATTGTGATAAAAAAGGGTTTGGTAGGTATAGTAGTCTGAGTGTCTGAATTTTAGCAGTGACAGAAAGAACAGGAAGCCTACAAACTCATGGAAACTAAACACCTCTCTACTGAATCACCCCTGGTTTAAGACAAAAATAAAGAAATTAAAGACTTTCTAGAATTCAATGAAAATGAATATACAATATACCCAAACTTATGGAACACAATGAAAGCAGTGCTAAGAGGAAAGTTCACAACACTAAGTGTCTACATAAAATAATTGGAGCGATCTCATTCTAGTAAAATTACCAGTATGCATGAATGCTCTAAAACAAAAAGAAATCACATCCCAAAGGAGTATATGGCAATAAATAATCAGACTGAGTGCTGAGGTCAATAAGGTAGTAACAACAACAAAACGAAAATATAAAAAATAATGAAACAAAGAGTTTGTTCTTTGGGAACATCAATAACATTGAGAAACCCTAATGCCAATTAACTAATGGTAGTGAAAGAGTATCTAAATTAACAAATATAGAAATAAAGAGAGGGACATGACAGAAGACACGGAAAGACTTGAGAAAATCATATGAAGATGTTTTAAAAGCATGTACTCCATTAAATTGTAAAATGCAAAAGAATTAAATAACTTTCTTGATACTTACAAAGTATCAACATTAAATAAAAGTCAGATAAGCAATTTGACAGACCAATAAGCCCCAGTAATATAGAAGCAGTAATTAAAAGTCTATCATCCTCTCACAAAACGCTCATGGTCCGATACTTTTAGTACAGAATTCTACCAGTTTTTTAAAAAAGAATCAATGACAATAGTCTTCAAATTATCCCATAAAATACATATTTTTATCAAAGTAGCTTGATATAAAATTAACTAACAATATTCAGTAACCTTTGTACATATGGATGATGAATGAACTGAAGAATGAACTGAAGAAATCTGGAAATAATACCTTTCATTATAGTTTCAAATAATAATAAACATCTTGGGAAAATTCTAACCAAGCAAATGAAATACTTAATTGATAAAAAAAACTTTGAGACATTGAAGAAAGAAACTGAAGAAGATATCTGAAAATGGAAAAGTCTCCCACGTTCATGGATCTCTAGGATTAATATAGTAAAAATGACTTTCCAACCAAAAGCAATTTAGAGATTCAATGCAATCTTTATCAAAATCCCAACACAATTCTTCCCAGAACTTGACAGGACAATGTTCAGCTTCATATGTAAATAAAAAGTCCCAGGATAGCTAAAACAATCCTTAACAATAAAAGAACAATGGAATCAATTTGAATTGCTGGCCAATGGTGTCTCATGGGAATCCCTAAACAAGACTATAGGCTGTTCTCCATGATCTGATGGAGAAACTCCACTGCTGAGGAGTATGTATATATATATATATATATATATATATATATATATATATATATATAT